>JAPQNM010000029.1:8866927-8871927 GCA_029783475.1 Metacarcinus magister | reverse complement strand
TATATATGTGTATATATATATATATATATATATATATATATATATATATATATATATATATATATATATATATATATATATATATATACAATAGTATAGAGCCTATTAATTATATCTTAAATTGTGTAATAACTACAGTATACCTTCATTGAGTTAATATAATAAAAATTAAAAAATCCAACAATTACTGAAAAATAATTATAACAATACTAACATTACTAATTAAAAAGAAACATAGACAAAATATATTAAAAATGTAGAAAAAATATATATAGTAATGTTGTGGTAGCGAGAGAACCATATCACACTTTAACTAGGCTTGGGTTGTTATGTTGTCAGTGGTGAGGAGGTGATTGAGGAGGTAACAAGCCTTCCCTCTCAGTGTGAAGGGGTGTGCAGTGTTATCTTTCAAGTGATTAGTGAGTAGGAGGTGATTGAGGAGGTAACAAGCCTTCCCTCTAAGTGTGAAGGGGTGTGCAGTGTTATCTTTCAAGTGATTAGTGAGTAGGAGGTGATTGAGGAGGTAACAAGCCTTCCCTCTCAGTGTGAAGGGGTGTGCAGTGTTATCCTTCAAGTGATTAGTGAGTAGGAGGTGCAAGGCTCAAGGCAGCTCACAAAGAGGCGGGTGAAGTGACTTTATAATATTACTTTTAGATAACCTTCCTTCTGCATGAAATAACTTATGGCTTAGATATGTTATTTCCGGGTTTGTTTATAAGTGAAGTTTGGTTGTATTATCATTGTGTAAATCTATTAAACTTCTACGTATAACAAGCTTTTGATATATTCTTTATAATCGTATGTAACTTTTTATAGCTATATCCTTAAGGGCGTCGACCGGGGTGGTGCAGTTTGCATGATTGGTATACCCTATGGGTCTGAAATCATAGTATGTTATTTGTATGTTTACTTATCACTTCATTGACAACTAGGGGTAACTTAAAAAAAAATATATATATATTTGCCTCACAGCCTTTGTTTATCACTCAGTTGATTTGAAGGGAAAAAAAATAGAAACGTTTTATGTACGTCCACATCTTCAAAAGATCAAATTATTTTTTTTCGGCTTGGTAAAAAATTTAAAAATATATAATTAAAAATCACCCCTTACATTTTCTGCCCTCTGTATGTCCGTTATTTTTCAAAAATTTTCAAAAGTTCTTACATACAAAAATAGATCGTTGTTTGTGCTTTGTATTGATGCAAAACAATAGACAATCAGTTTTATAGTAAAGTCTGTGAGGCTTTTCAAAACCAGAAAATACACTTTTCGAGATAACGGCTGTCAAAGTTTTTTTTTCCATGTCCTCTGTGTCTTACCACTCGTTTTTGTTTGATTGGCACAAAATCTTCACATATCATTGCTTATACCTTCTACTTTAAAGAGAACTGGAATAGGCATCTGGTCACCCCTTCAAAAAGGTATTAGTCACTCAATGGTGAGGGTGTAAGAAGGCGCCACCTTTCTCTTTGTTGCCAGATTTATTCCTAGAATTCTCCTGTAATCAGGCCCGTCGCAACAGGGCAAGCAAACCAAACAATTGCTTGGGGCCCCCAGACAACGATTGGTTATGAATTGAATACGACAAATTGTAGAAGCCCCGCCCCCCATATTTGAAGTAGGGTTGTGAGGGGTGCCCGGTTAGTGTCTATTTTGCTTGGGGCCCCCAAATGCCTTGAAACGGCCCTGCCTGTAACATGTTCTATAATGTTTGCTGCTTTGTATCCATAGTTGTTTTCTAAGGCTGTTTGCCTGACTAGGATCCTGAAGAGACCATGAAATTTTATCTTAGGGCACTTATTCCACACCTTCGAGTGCAAAGACTCATTAGGATTTTGGGTAGCTCTTTTCAGACACCTCTTGGAATGAGTTGAGTTTAGTGATGTGTCGTTCGTGAACGAGCCGGCTCTATGAGCCGGCTCTTCCAGATGAACGATAAGAGCCGGGATCTTGGCTTTGAGAGCCGTTTGAGAGCCGTTTATCCTTAAGTTTCCAATTTTTTCCATATTTTTGCGATTTTCTAACAAAATGCAATGATTACCGATTGTTGCTAATAATATTAATGATAATAATAATAATAATTACGAGTATGAGGCCTAGTTATTGACATGATACAGTAAAATGAGTCTCCCCTTCAAGGTAACAAAGGAAACTGGATTGGAAGAGATCCAAGTTCTTTGCTTTCTAACAGAGAGGGGAGATTCAACACACAAAACACATATATATGAATTATTCAGAATATATGTGGTCAAATGGCAGGCCAATTATGTGAAAGGTACACTACAATATGCCCTACAACATATCGGTAAATGAAGAAAATCTAATAATATTAAGAGGTCAAATTATATGTATGAACTCGTGTGTCAAAACATGTCTTTCATAGTGTGTAAATGTTATATCAACCATGTATATTTTTTTCCAGAGTTTGTTTTTTTAACACAAAACTGATTTTCTCATTATAGCTCGAGAACTATAAGGTATACGTACATACAATGACTACGAATAGACAAAGAGTGAATATGAACCAAACTTTCTGTTGCGACATTTAAAAATGAAATTACTCTTTATATAATGAAGGAAAATTTTTCTTCATAACCTGTGAGTAAAATAAAAAATCAAATTACACCAGCTGATACGCCTTTTAAAATGATTTAAATGATTATAGGTGCATTTTTTCTGTCAAATTAATCGTTAACGTTTTTTCCTTATAACTCGAGAACTATGAAGTTGACGTAAAATGACTAGGAGTAATTTCGGAAATTAAATGAAACAAGCTTTCCTTTCATTCTATTGTAAATGAAACCCAATGATAAATGACCATCGAAATTTATTTTTCCTAAACTAGTGTAAAGGTTGATTGGTAGCGTGGCTGGTTAAATAAGGCTTCGGAGACGTGGCTGTGGGTTTATTATACAATAAACACAAACTGAACAGAGGAGTGACGATGAGTGACCTTGCCGTGTCAAGATGATGCCCGTACTGCGGGCGGCTGGGTCAAGCCGGGGCGCGTCGGGTGGAATGCGTAGTTGCCAGACGTCACAATATAGTTGCCAAACATACATTATACATGTGAGCGCGCAAATACAAATACAATATATGATAATGATAAATATAATACCTCAGCTCCCTACACTGCTCGGCCACCACCAGCGAAATGTCCCCATTTCGAAAAACACCGGGTGAAACGAGGACACCCGTGGAAGGTGACATTAAGGTGCAGGAACTGAGACATCAGAAATGAAAAGAAATACATAAAAAAATGGGCGGCACTAATAAAAAATATATTTATATAAATGCAAAAAGAAAATATGAATTAAGAAAATATGAAATACACCACAATTTTCTACTTCGAAAGCAACAATAGTAAAAGTTCTAAGACAATTGGCAACACACAATAAGTAAATAAAACAGTATACCCTGGAGACAGATGCAATACTAAGGTGTGTGGAACACCGTAAAATAACTGAGTCGCACAGAGGCATAATATAGGTGTGTAGAACACCGTAAAATAACTGAGTCGCACGGAGGCATATAATGGGTGTGTGGAACACCGTAAAATAACTGAGTCGCACGGAAGCATAATATAGGTGTGTGGTACATCGTAAAATAAATCAAACCCGAAGGCGATAAGACAGGGTGGGTTTAACACCGTAAAATACTCAGTTCAAATCAGAAACAATACTCAGTTCAAATCAGAAACAATACTCAGTTCAAATCAGAAATAATACTCAGTTCACCCGAAGGCGGATACGATATAGGGTGTATTGGAACACCGTAAACATCTCAGTATACAATGTGTATGTCGAACACAAGAAAAAAAAAAAAGTAATTCAAAACCCGCTAAAAATAATTAAGTAACACACAGTAAAAATGAAAACAAACCCGCTTTAAAATCAGTACAGACTCACAAACATATAGACTCGTCCGGGATGTACGTAACTGCAGCACAGGTCTTGTACATAAATGTTCAATAGGGTCTGAGCGTTGCTTCAGTTGCTGCAATGTATAGTAAAATTAGTACAATGTACAAACATGTATGTATGTACGCTCCACAGAAAAGTTATAAATAAAAGTTTCACTGTAAATAAAAAATAAAGTCACAGAAAAAATAAAGTACAAGTCTTTTCCAGTGGACTGTATTGAGGCTCAAGTAATTTTCAAATAATTTTCAAAATGGCCGCTATGTAAACAAACAAGATGGCTGCTTAAAACAAGAACAAGATCATTTTCAAGAACAAGATCAAAATTCAAAATGGCCGCCTAGTAAACACAATAACAAGGGAGAGGGTGGAGGAGAAATTCAAAAAGCGCGCGTCAATTTTCAAGATGGCGGCGTGAGGGAGGAGAGGGGAGAATCAACATGGCGGAAAACAATGCACAAAGAGAAAAAAACTCATTTTCAAGATAAATACTTGAATAAGAAACTTAACTCTGAGGTAAAAAATAAAATAAAATGCACTTCACAGACTCAGAGAACAGAAAAAAGAAAAATAACTCAAGTGAGTCCTTTGTAGTGGATTGGACGTGGAGTGGAGTCCGGTGGAGTCCTCTTGGAGTGGATGTGGAGTCCAGCGTAGGTGGAAGTGGGTAGTCCGTGAAGGCGGCGAGCGTTGGGCGTCAAAATAAAACATGACCTCATGGATGGAGTGGTGTGGAGTCCCTCGTGGAAGTGGAGTTCGGTGGATTTGGAGCAAGTGGAGTCCCTCGTCAATAATAGATGGCCACGTGTGTGTTGCTGGGCCAAAAGATGATGGTGTTTCCGCGGGCGTGAGGATGGTGTCGTCAACAAAGCATGATCGCGTGGGTGGAGTAGTAAGTGGATCAGGTGGAGTAGCAACAGACAAAGCGTGGATGAAGTAGCAGTAGTATATATACAGGTTAGAATATACTTGTCCATGGTAGATGTAGATGAGTTCGGGGCAGGGCAGGTGAAAAAGCTTGGAGTTTAGCGTCGCAGAGACAATGGCTTGGAAGATGGCGGCTTGGAGATAAGATGCGA
>JAPQNM010000029.1:8849427-8854427 GCA_029783475.1 Metacarcinus magister | reverse complement strand
TGTTTACGAGCAGTTCGTCGTTGGTGATTTATTTTGGCTTCTAGCCTATTGTTTGCTATTTGTGTGTGTGTAAATATATTCGGGGTATCATACTCCATGATTTTTCTTCCCCACAACTCTATAAAAAGATAATATTAATTGGTAGTCACCTCGGCCCTGACATATTGGCGACCTCGCCAGGATAAGAACTACCAATTATTTATTATCATTTTACAGATTGTGGGTTGTTATCTAAGTCGCTGCTGCGCGCCGTTGCTGCCTGAGGCCCGGGAGTAATGTTATGAGTGTTTTGATTGCCGTCAAACTCTTGCTTTTGCCAGATTTTTGCACGTGAGGTGTTGTCTAATTTTTTGTTTGTTTGTGTTGTGTTCTCTGTTCGGTCTTCTCCATGTCTTCCTTTCAAGAACTGAAGGAGCAGGGTGAAGCCCTCGGTCTGCATGGCAAAGAAATTGGCCAGTGGATCGTAGAACAACAGAAACACGAAAGGGAAGAAAGACAAGCTGAGAGAGAGAAGGAGAGAGAAGAAAGACAAGCTGCGAACGAGAGAGAAAGAGAAGAAAGACAAGCTGAAAGAGAAGAAAGACAAGCTGAGAAGGAAAGAGAAGAAAGACAAGCACAAGCTGAGAGGGAGAAAGAGATCAAGCTGGCAGAAATAACAGCTAAAGGTAAGCCCTCAGTCCTACCATCACATGATCCTGTTTCCAGACCTAGTCTACCACCATACAAGGATGAAGAGGACATTGCCACCTATTTAACTAGGTTTGAGCGTGTGGCCGAGATGCTGGTTTTACCCAGAGATACCTTTGCCGTTCGTCTGGGTTGCCTCCTTACTGGTAAAGCTGCCGAACTCTACACGTCCCTTCCGTCATCCACCACTGAGGATTACGAGTTACTGAAGCAAGCCTTGTTAACAGGCTTCAGTAAAACTCCAGATGGCTACCGGGTGGATTTCAGGTCAAACAAGATTAGAGTAGGACAGAACTACCATCAGTTTGTTACCCAGTTATCGAGGATGTTTGATTCTTGGGTTGAGTCTTCCTCTGTGGCCAATGTTTATGCTGATTTAAGGGAGTTTATCATCTTTGACCAATTTTTGTCCTCCTTATCAGCAGAAATACGCCTATTCATCAAGGAAAGAAGGCCTACCAAGCTGAAGGAAGCAATACAACTAGCGGATGACTGGGCATCCGCCCACAACGCCTATCCTAAGGTCTCTTCCAACAACAACGCTAAGAAAATCTCCCCTCGACTTGCTACTCCACTCCAGCCTCTACCTTCTCCTGGGAGTCAGACTCCCTCAACCGTGACTTGTCACAATTGTGGGGAAGCAGGACATATACGACCACGCTGTCCCAGGAATCCTCGAGCATTCAAGGATGGAACTACTACCACGCCCCCCTATAAGGTTGGATTTTGCTTAGAAGACCATAAAGTGCCTAACTTCTCAGTTACGGGGACTATTAATGGGTCATGGTCTTCCTCTATAATTAGGGATACTGGATGCTCTGGAGTTGTAATTTCTGAGGAAGCCTTGCCAGACATTGACCCATCACTCTGCCCCAAAGTACAAGTTGCTGACTATTTGGGACGCATCGACGAATTTCCTGTCGTTAAGTGTTACCTACGGTGCCCATTTTACACTGGTTGGACAGATGCTGTAAGGGCCCCAATTAAATTTGCTAGTGCTCTAGTTGGGAATATTCCCGGGGTACAAGATCCTGATAGTCCTGATTCTCTACTCAGTAATGACAACCATCTTCTCCATAGTGACCATGACCAAGCCACCACTGACGTTTCTTCCCTACAAGATCCTCTGTTGCCTCCTGATGACTCGCCTTCGCCCGGAACTTCCCTCTCCTCTCAAGACAAGGACAACCGCCCTACTGGATGTCAGCATCTACCACCAGTTGAGTCCTCAACTACTCAAGTGTGTGCTGTGGAGACCAGAGCCGGTCGATCTAAACGGGTCCACCCTCTTGTTCTGCCTAAGCTCCATCCTTTGACTGTAACCCCTGATGAGTTTCGTCAACTTCAGGAATCCTGTCCTTCCTTGACGTGTTTACAGTCAAAGGCTACCACTCAAGAAGTTGAGAAGGCCCGGGATGGTGCCACATACCAATTCATACATGACGACGGCCTCCTGTACCGAAAATGTCTCTCCTCGGATCACCCTCAAAAGGTAAATGGTTTATCCTTGGTTGTTCCCAGCGATTGCCGTCCTGTCATCCTACGTGTTGCTCACGAAGGTCCTTTGGCTGGACATTTCTCCCACCGGAAGACCCAGATGAAGGTCTTGCAAGACTTTTATTGGCCAGGGATGTGTGCAGACATCCGGGATTACTGCCGTTCCTGCGACAAGTGTCAACGTATGTCGGCTAAGGGTAGGGTACGTCCAGTACCTCTTCAACCGTTACCTGTCGTAACTGAACCCTTCTCCAGAGTTGCCATTGACTTGGTAGGTCCCTTGTCTCCACCATCTTCTGAAGGACACCGTTACATCGTCACTCTAATTGATTTCTCCACTGGGTTTCCAGAAGCCATGCCTCTTAAAGATATTGACACCATATCTGTATCTGAAGCTCTGCTAACCATCTTCGCCAGAGTGGGAATCCCCAGGGAAATACTTTCCGACCGTGGGACTCAATTTACTTCCCAGCTTATGGCAGAGCTACACAAACTACTGGGAGTAAAACCCATCTTCACCACGCCTTTCCACCCCAGCGGAAACGGGCGAGTTGAGCGGCTGCACGGTACCCTGAAGTCTGCCCTTCGGAAGCTGTGCTCTGATAAGCCCAAGGAGTGGCATCGATATTTAATCCCTACTTTGTTTGCCCTCAGAGAGATCCCTAACGACCGGACTGGATTCTCTCCATTTGAACTCCTCTATGGCAGGTCAGTGCGGGGTCCCCTCTCGGTGCTCCGTGACCTTTGGGAAAACCGTAGGATCCCAGAAGATGAGAGATCAACCTTCCGTTACGTCATCGAGCTACGGGAGAAACTGACCGAATGCGCCCAGCTTGCTGCCAAACACGCGGATGTGAGTATCGCCCGGTATAAGTCTTACTTTGACGTAAGATCTCAAGACCGTCAATTCCAGCCAGGCGATGAGGTATTGTTACTACTGCCTAGTGACTCCAGCAAGTTGTTGGTTGCTTGGAGTGGCCCTCACAAAGTTTTGGAAAAACGGGGTAAGGTGGACTACTTGATCGAGATGCCAAGAGGACCTAAACTTTACCACGCCAATATCCTCAAGAAGTACCACCGGCGGGCCCAAGTTAACCAGCTACAAGTCCTCGACGAGATTTCACCTTTAAGCGAGCCCGAGGAAAAGGGTAAGTCATCCTATTTGAATGAGGGTATTGATGATTTACCTGAGCTTTCTTTAACACCTGATAGTCCAACTAATGCTGAAGAACCTGTCATTAATCATGCTCTCACTTGGAACCAGTCTGCTCAGGTTGAAGACCTGTTTCTCACATACCAGTCTACTTTTTCGGATCAACCTGGCTGCACCAAGACTGTCGAGCACGACATCACCCTCACTACAACGGAGAGAATACAAGCGAAGATCTACCCGGTGCCAATCCATCTCCAGCACTACTACCAGGAAGAGGTTGAGCAACTGTTGAGTCAAGGAATCATCCAACCTTCAACCTCTCCACACTGCTCTCCGGTTATCATGGTCAGGAAGTCCGACGGTACGTATCGGATGGCCATTGATTACAGGTTACTCAACTCAGTTACTATTTTCCATGCTGAACCATCCTGCAGTATTGAGACAGAGCTGCATAAGTTCGTTGGTGCTGAGTTCTTCTCAGAGCTAGATTTGAGTAAGGCATATTACCAGGTTCCACTTTCTGCCAAAGCTCGACGCTTCACTGCGTTTCCCACTCACAAGGGCCTGATGGAATTTACTCGGATGCCTTTTGGTCTTGTTACGGCCTGTGCCACTTATATTCGCTTAATGAGGATTGTGCTTGCTGGCTTGGCCAATGTTTCTTTTTATTTTGATAATATTTTTGTGTATTCATCTGATTGGCCCACTCACATCTCTGCCCTCAAGTCTGTTTTAGATAGACTACAACAAAACGGTCTGACTGTCAAACTTAAAAAGTGCCGGTTTGGAGCAGAGTCCATCAACTATCTGGGATTTGTTTTGTCCCGCGACCATCTTCAACCACAAGTTGGCAAGTTGACTGCCATCACCTCCATGACTCCTCCTACCACCAAGAAGTTACTCCGGAGTTTCCTAGGTTTGATATCATTTTATAAAGCTTTCATTCCTCAGGCCTCTGAGCTTACCGGCCCCCTCTCTGACTTGTTGAAGAAGCCGGTACGGGATCCCCTCCAGTGGACTGAAGATCTGCTTGAACGGTTCAAGCTGCTGAAGCAAGCCTTGACTTCGGGACCTATTCTGCGTCTTCCGGACCCCAGCCAGACCTTCGTCCTACGTACCGATGCTTCAAACTATGGATTAGGTGCTGTACTCCTTCAGTACCATGATGATCGTCCACATCCCATCTCTTACGCCAGCCGGAAACTACTGGATCGGGAACGACGATACTCTACCATCGAGAGGGAATGCCTGGCCATCGTATTCGGCATTCATAGGTTTGACTTCTATCTTCGAGGTAAGGAATTTATCCTTGAAGTAGACCACAAGCCTCTAATATACCTTCAGAAATTCAAAGGTAAAAATGATAGAGTACTACGATGGGCTTTAGGTCTTCAACCCTATAAATTTAGGGTTGTTCATGTTGCCGGGACAGACAACATTGGAGCCGACCTTCTCAGCCGGCAATAGCTTTTCTTTATTTTGTTTTCCTGCACTCCAGTCTTTTACAAGTTTTGTTTCCTGCACTCAAGTATATTATAAGTTTGTTTATGTCTCCTGGTCAGCTGCAGTTCTTCGACATCAGCTGTGCAGCAGATGTTTTAGTGGGGGCATGTGTGAGGAACTGCACCTGCCTCGTCTTCCCCTAATTAGTGGTTGAACTACC
>JAPQNM010000029.1:8838794-8841827 GCA_029783475.1 Metacarcinus magister | reverse complement strand
ATATATAAAATAATGTATAATTAGATTCAATTCTGTCAGGGCCGAGGTGACTACCAATTAATATTATCTTTTTATAGAGTTGTGGGGAAGAAAAATCATGGAGTATGATACCCCGAATATATTTACACACACACAAATAGCAAACAATAGGCTAGAAGCCAAAATAAATCACCAACGACGAACTGCTCGTAAACAATTACCAGAGCAGGGGTATGACACCCAAATAACTCCCTGTACAGCTGTCTGGAGGGTGAGATGCGTGACAGCAAACACTCGGCAACGTAGATTGCTCCTCAGACAGCAGGGAGGGTGGAATGGTGTAGGTACAGTTGAAGGGCACACTGGAAGGGAGCCCAAGTCTCCAGAAATGCCTTCGGAATGTTGAGAACCAGCAGCAGGTGGTGAGGTGTTGTCAGGTGTGAGAGCTGAGGCGTTCTGTCCTTCTCCAAGCCGGTGGCGTGGAGCTTGGCTCGGTTAGACTACCCCCCCTACCCCTGGACAAGGGGGTGGGGTAGTGGCGGGGAAAGGTGGTGAACAAGCGCCGGCAGACGAGAGTGGTAGTTCAACCACTAATTAGGGGAAGACGAGGCAGGTGCAGTTCCTCACACATGCCCCCACTAAAACATCTGCTGCACAGCTGATGTCGAAGAACTGCAGCTGACCAGGAGACATAAACAAACTTATAATACTTGAGTGCAGGAAACAAAACTTGTAAAAGACTGGAGTGCAGGAAAACAAAATAAAGAAAAGCTATTGCCGGCTGAGAAGGTCGGCTCCAATGTTGTCCGTCCCGGCAACATGAACAACCCTAAATTTATAGGGTTGAAGACCTAAAGCCCATCGTAGTATTCTGTCATTTTTACCTTTGAATTTCTGAAGGTATATTAGAGGCTTGTGGTCTACTTCAAGGATAAATTCCTTACCTCGAAGATAGAAGTCAAACCTATGAATGCCGAATACGATGGCCAGGCATTCCCTCTCGATGGTAGAGTATCGTCGTTCCCGATCAAGTAGTTTCCGGCTGGCGTAAGAGATGGGATGTGGACGATCATCATGGTACTGTAGGAGTACAGCACCTAATCCATAGTTTGAAGCATCGGTACGTAGGACGAAGGTCTGGCTGGGGTCCGGAAGACGCAGAATAGGTCCCGAAGTCAAGGCTTGCTTCAGCAGCTTGAACCGTTCAAGCAGATCTTCAGTCCACTGGAGGGGATCCCGTACCGGCTTCTTCAACAAGTCAGAGAGGGGGCCGGTAAGCTCAGAGGCCTGAGGAATGAAAGCTTTATAAAATGATATCAAACCTAGGAAACTCCGGAGTAACTTCTTGGTGGTAGGAGGAGTCATGGAGGTGATGGCAGTCAACTTGCCAACTTGTGGTTGAAGATGGTCGCGGGACAAAACAAATCCCAGATAGTTGATGGACTCTGCTCCAAACCGGCACTTTTTAAGTTTGACAGTCAGACCGTTTTGTTGTAGTCTATCTAAAACAGACTTGAGGGCAGAGATGTGAGTGGGCCAATCAGATGAATACACAAAAATATTATCAAAATAAAAAGAAACATTGGCCAAGCCAGCAAGCACAATCCTCATTAAGCGAATATAAGTGGCACAGGCCGTAACAAGACCAAAAGGCATCCGAGTAAATTCCATCAGGCCCTTGTGAGTGGGAAACGCAGTGAAGCGTCGAGCTTTGGCAGAAAGTGGAACCTGGTAATATGCCTTACTCAAATCTAGCTCTGAGAAGAACTCAGCACCAACGAACTTATGCAGCTCTGTCTCAATACTGCAGGATGGTTCAGCATGGAAAATAGTAACTGAGTTGAGTAACCTGTAATCAATGGCCATCCGATACGTACCGTCGGACTTCCTGACCATGATAACCGGAGAGCAGTGTGGAGAGGTTGAAGGTTGGATGATTCCTTGACTCAACATCTGCTCAACCTCTTCCTGGTAGTAGTGCTGGAGATGGATGTGATGGTAGTGGCAGTAGTAGTAATAATAATAATAGAAGTAGTAGTAATAATAGTAGTAGTAGTAATAATAATAATAATAGTAATAGTAGTAGTAGTAGTAATAGTAGTAGCAGTAGAAGTAGTAATTAAGAGGAAAACCAGTGAAGAAATCAATGCAAGTTACAAGGTGACGGTGCCCTTCAGAAGAAGGTGGAGACAAGGGATCTACCAAGTCAATGGCAACTCTGGAGAAGGGTTCAGTTACGACAGGTAACGGTTGAAGAGGTACTGGACGTACCCTACCCTTAGCCGACATACGTTGACACTTGTCGCAGGAACGGCAGTAATCCCGGATGTCTGCACACATCCCTGGCCAATAAAAGTCTTGCCATACCTTCATCTGGGTCTTCCGGTGGGAGAAATGTCCAGCCAAAGGACCTTCGTGAGCAACACGTAGGATGACAGGACGGCAATCGCTGGGAACAACCAAGGATAAACCATTTACCTTTTGAAGGTGATCCGATGAGAGACATTTTCGGTACAGGAGGCCTTCCTCATGTATGAACTGGTATGTGGCACCATCCCGTGCCTTCTCAACTTCTTGAGTGGTAGCCTTTGATTGTAAACCCGTCAAGGAAGGACAGGATTCCTGAAGTTGACGAAACTCATCAGGGGTTACAGTCAAAGGATGGAGCTTAGGCAGAACAAGAGGGTGGACCCGTTTAGATCGACCGGCTCTGGTCTCCACAGCACACACTTGAGTAGTGGAGGACTCAACTGGTGGTAGATGCTGACATCCAGAAGGGCGGTTGTCCTTTTCTTGAGAGGAGAGGGAAGTTCCGGGCGAAGGCGAGTCATCAGGAGGCAACAGAGGATCTTGTAGGGAAGAAACGTCAGTGGTGGCTTGGTCATGGTCACTATGGAGAAGATGGTTGTCATTACTGAGTAGAGAATCAGGACTATCAGGATCTTGTACTCCGGGAATATTCCCAACTAGAGCACTAGCAAATTTAATTGGGGCCCTTACAGGATCTGTCCAACCAGTGTAAAATGGGCACCGTAAGTAACACTTAACGACAGG
>JAPQNM010000029.1:8828794-8831294 GCA_029783475.1 Metacarcinus magister | reverse complement strand
ATACCGATTATTAATGTATCGTCTTCACATACAGGTAAAACTTTGATTAATGGATCATCAAAATTTTGATATTGGTAACTAAAAAATATTGAATAAATTTTTTTTTATATGCCGGCTACATTGTCTTATTTTGATTCATATAGTTTATGTAAAATGTGTTATTATGGATGTTAATGGTATTGATAACTGTGATGATAAGGTAAATTAAAGCCAGCAGCGAATGCTTGTGTGGTGCAGTTGCCAAATATTGCCAGAATGATATAATCTGAAACAGCGGCAACACTTCCCATCGTAACTGTACACATGTAACAATGCAAATTCACTTACCATCTAAAGGAGCACAGCAGCAAAACTTGGAAGAGTCGCTGCAGCCGGCGCCCACCTTCTTTTCTATCTTTGAGCACTCAGTCTTAATAACGCCGTTTTCCTTGATACACCACTCAACCTCGCTCACTTGCAGAAGAAAAAATGCAAATATTACAGCAGGTTCATGGTGGTTATATCTAGGACTTAAAGTAATGACAATATGTAAGCATGGTTTGTTTAACATTGTTGTTATATGAAAGGAACAGTGATAAGTGATGAAAATGTGCATTATTCTGAGTGACACAACAAATGTTGCACAAGTGTTGTTCACTTAATACAAAGCTTTGGAATAAGAATGGACACTGAGCTGCATTATTCTCAATGACTTTGGAAAGTAACTTAAAAAAGAATGAAGTTCTAAGGAAATTATGAACCAAAGTGATAATAAAGTTGAAATTGAAACTCGTATCTGAAAAGCAAATGGAATAAATGATTTTTGATGTTTAGAGAATTCAGAATCAATAAGGGGGAAGGAGACTTGATTATGTTTCCTTTCTAATAACAACCCTTATATTCAGTCCATGTCCATAACTGTTGACGTCGTATAAACATTATTGGATTATCAGATATGTCAATGGTAGCATCCAAAGTGATGTCAAGTAATCATCCATTTTTAAAGAGATGACGCCTCCTGATGGATTAAGCTCAAACATTGTCAAAATCAGACTTTTACAAGAGATGTACATACTGTTTTCTTATATTCTTCAACCTGCATCTAGTATGTAAAATGTATAAGTAAATATAATATACTGTAAGCTGGATACTTATACAAGACATCAATTAATTGGAGTTTGCTTTCTAAAATATTTAACTATTGTATTTCCTAATTTATAACATATTCAATATTCCGATGACTTGTAAGAACATGGATCCTTACAGCTAATCTTAGGCAGGCAGCACTTGCATTCGGATCCACAGCTTCCATAGCTCTCTTTTTCATTGTCCTCGCAACTCGCCCGGCAGAATCCTTCTCCATGATGACACGCTGGGTACGTTTGACACACTGCATAGAGAGAGGCATCAATTGTATATTTGTGAAAAATAACAGATATTTAATGGATTAATCCTTCTTCCAGTTTCTACTTAAATGTGTTTACATATTTTATTGTTCAGTCACTGCAAATACAAGTACGTGTGTGTGAGAGAGAGAGAGAGAGAGAGAGAGAGAGAGAGAGAGAGAGAGAGAGAGAGAGAGAGAGAGAGAGAGAGAGAGAGAGAGAGAGAGAGAGAGAGAGAGAGAGAGAGAGAGAGAGAGAGAGAGAGAGAGAGAGAGAGAGAGAGAGAGAGAGAGAGAGAGAGAGAGAGAGAGAGAGAGAGAGAGAGAGAGAGAGAGAGAGAGAGAGAGAGAGAGAGAGAGAGAGAGAGAGAGAGAGAGAGAGAGAGAGAGAGAGAGAAGAGAGAGAGAGAGAGAGAGAGAGAGAGAGAGAGAGAGAGAGAGAGAGAGAGAGAGAGAGAGAGAGAGAGAGAGAGAGAGAGAGAGAATAACAGAGATCGATAGCTACAAGGATTTGCGTGGCTCTGTCAGTGTAATGTGTTTTTATTGTATGGTGTTCGCGGCGGAAGGTGGTGTTTAACTTGCCCGCCTGTGCCTTCACACCCAACTTCCATAACCTCAGAACATCAATGTGTGTTTTGTTTTATCAGTACAAGACAGAAACAATTGGTGATTGATCCGTTTAGGTCACGGTGCCAGCCACTCACCATCTTTGGGCGCGCAGCAGCAGAAACCACCAGTTCCACACCCTTCAGCGATCTGCTTTTCCAGCGAGTTACATTCAATCTTGATACTGCCTCCCGCTTTCAGGCAGCTTTGTATTGCTTCCACTGTTGACATGAAAACAATATTCATAATATTTTTTTTTATCAGAAAACGCTATCACTACATTGATTATATATAAGTATTATATTAAATTTATGGTATTGTGTCACTTTATATCTAGAACAAATTATCAACGTTTTTCATGTCCTTTACTTAATCAATTGATATTAATATCATGCAAGATAAATGTAAATGGAAGCTTTTAGAACATGAAATATTCCTAATGTGTTTGCCCCGTGACTACTTAAGGGGCGTGGATCCATACCGTTATGTGAAGGGACACAACATTTGCAGTTGTTGCTGCACCCGCCGGCA
>JAPQNM010000029.1:8813794-8821294 GCA_029783475.1 Metacarcinus magister | reverse complement strand
AAGGCTCCTCCCCACCCACCCCTCCCTGCAGCCGAAGCTGGCCGGAAGAGTAAATGATACCATGTAGTATGGACAAACTATCATGTAATTTGTATAGGAAAGGGAGAAAACAAACTATGGCTATTGCTAACACTGCAGCAGGAATGAAATACTCGATTTGGTGATCTGACGCCAAGTGCTTATCAATTTTTTTCTACCTTTATTAGGTCTCCTCGTAGCCCTCGTTTTGGATGAACTGAATAAGTTCAACTCCTTTAATCGTTCTTCGCAAGGCTTGTTTCACAATCTAGGGATTATTTTAGTAACTTTTCTTTGTATTCTCTCCAGCTTATCAATATCTTTTTTGTTATAGTATGGTGACCAGAATTGAATGCAATATTCCAGATGAGTGCTACAAGCATATTAAATAGTGTATGGATAACGTTTTTTTCAGATTTGTACTCAAAAGATCTTTCGATGAAGCCCATTACTGTGTAAGCTGTCATAACAACGTCTGAACAATGTTTGCTAGGTTTAAGGTCATTACTAATAGTTACCCAAAAATCATTTTCATGGTAAATCTTGGAAAGTTCGAAGCCATTCATTGTAAATTTTGTGTATTGATTATTGTTTCCAATATGCAAAACTTTACATTTATCAACATGAAATTTTATGTGCCACTTTTCTGACCAACTGACTATGATGTCGAAATTGGATTGTAACTATTTTTTCTGCAGTTGTAGTTACTCTACTCGTGATTTTCGTATCGTCGGCCAATTTTGATATCTTTCAGGTGAGACCTTCATCAATATCATTGCCATAAATAAGAAAATTAATGGGGCCAAGTACTGAGCTCTGTGGCACACCGCTTACAACGTCTCACCATTTAGATGATTTACCATATATGACACGCATTGTTTTCTCTCTAAAAGCCAGTCTTCAAAGCTACTTAAGAGTTTTCCCAGCTATGCCATGTGACTCTAATTTTTCTAGTAATCTTTTATGAGGGTCTTTGTCAAACGCTTTATGAAAGTCAAGATAAATTATATCTACCGCTTTTGTCTCGTCATAAATGTTGAATCTATCGTTATAAAAGTCAAGGATATTCGTTAAGCAAAAGCATTTGTTACGGAAGGCATGTTGAGAATTATCAATCATGATAATTTCTTCAAGGAAAGTCACCAGGTTATCACGTATTATAGTTTCCATTAACTTAACACAGTTAATGTGCAATTTGTTGATCTACTGTGATCACAAGTTGTGTAGTACATACTGTATACTTCGAATAAACTTATAAAGGAACTGTAAGATTAATGACATGTTAAGTAGACGAATAGTATTGGCAATTGTAAGTTGAATGCCTAGATTTTAACTTTGAACGGGATTAATAGTTTTAGCTGCTGCACCGGCTGATGGGTGAGATTATATTGTTCAAAAATGTAGAAATGTATTCTTTGAATTTGCTAAAGGGGAAAACAAGCAGGTAACTACATCTCAGATCCACACAAACTAAAACAAAAATAGTGACTAACACTTTCCCTGACACAGGAAGGCACAGACTCGTCAAGATGGTCCTCGGCCGTGATTCATCAGCGCGTTGAAGCATCTTGATTCATTGAGGCAGATTTATTTTTTACACAAAAACTCCTCATAATAGCATAATTTGAAGTACCATTAGTTCAGTTAAGCATACCTGACTCTGTGTATGTACACACACACACACACATACACACACACACACACACACACACACACACACACACACACACACACACACACACACACACACACACACACACACAGACACACACACACACACACACACACACACACACACACACACACACACACACACACACACACACACACACACACACACACACACACAAAAGCTCATGAGACAACTACCACATCATAATATTCACAGCTATATGAACAGATATAATATTGAACAATAAGTCTTTATTACCTTTATTCTTGGCCACGCAACACTGGCATCCTGAAGCACATTCCCCATAGATTTGGTCTTCCCACGCCTCGCACCAAGCACGGCACTGACCCTTGCCGTTGTTACATTGGGGAAGGACACTGCATTCTGTGGGAATGAAATGACCAATGATAAATGATCGTTGTTGTCAATGTAGAAAAGTACACCGTATTTCTATAAACAGTCCAGTAACAATTATCGCCAGATCAAGACATCAGTATTGCCTAATAAAATGCATTTGAGTATTGCCTTTTAGGACAAATATTCCTCGACTTGCCATCGCTTACACACATACACACTCACACTCACACACACACACACACACACACACACACACACACACACACACACACACACACACACACACACACACACACACACACACACACACACACACACACACACACACACACACACACACACACACACACACAGATATCTCTACCCTAACCACTGCATCTTGCCATCCCCTTTTCTCATCCCTACCACGCAACTTTACCACGAACAATCTCTATCACAGTAAAAACACAGTTATTCCCTTAATGCACTACAGTTTTCACACCCCATTATTCCATTCCCCTTAATATTAAGTGTAGCCTCTTAACTCCCCTCTAATCCCTATTCCTCCAAAATGTATAGTATTATTATGTACTAAGCATAAATGAGGAAGAGTCACTTCACCGTCAATAGGGGCGCAACAGCAGTAGTTGGAGGAGGAGCAGCCTTGCCCAACCTCCTTCTCTAAGTTGGTGCACGATGCCTTGAAAGAACCTCCGTTCTGTTTGCATTTCTCCAGGTCCAGGAGAACTGTGTAGTTACAAACATGAGTTGATATATAATCTCATATATAATAGACAGGTTACAATGAAAAAAGCATCAAAGACATGTATTGCTCATTCACTCTAAATGTTATATAGCTTCTATCATAGTTTGATTGATCACAATTAATGTTATGTTTGATAATAATCCAATGACTTATGAATGATATAAATGGTTAACATAATGGTTAAGGCGGCTCATAAACACACACAGGATTCAAAGGTTTATGGTTAAAACCCTACAATGAGAGAAAAAAAATAAGAATTAAAAAATAAATAAATAAAATATATATATATATATATATATATATATATATATATATATATATATATATATATATATATATATATATATATATATATTATCTATACAAATTATTTGGATTTTGGGATAGGTAGCAAAATTAGTAAATTTGCGAATTACACTAAGATAGAGAGATAACTCAGTACGAAGCGGGAAGCTATGGTATTACAGGGTGAACAAAACAGAATGCAAGAGTGGGCTGTTAAAGGGCTGATGGACTATGATATCAACAAGTATGTACAGTATGCTTCACAACCTACCCTCCCCAGCCATTACCCTCCCTGAAAGATCTCATAGCTTATAGAAACGGATCTATGGGTAAAGCTGAGACCTCTCACACATCACACACTCTCATAACTTTGCTCATGGGGGACACTAACCATGAACTGGCAGTGAAAAAACCTTAGCGATCTGAGCAGAGTTCGAACCCGTGCCTTGCTGGGTTCAGGTGGGAACATTAACCACTGAACCACGGGAGTGGTGTGTGTGTGTGTGTGTGTGTGTGTGTGTGTGTGTGTGTGTGTGTGTGTGTGTGTGTGTGTGTGTGTGTGTGTGTGTGTGTGTGTGTGTGTGAGTGGGTGTGTGTGTGTGTGTGTGTGTGTGTGTGTGTGTGGTGTGTGTGTGTGTGTGTGTGTGTGTGTGTGTGTGTGTGTGTGTGTGTGTGTGTGTGTGTGTGTGTGTGTGTGTGTGTGTGTGTGTGTGTGTGTGTGTGTGTGTGTGTGTGTGTGTGTGTGTGTGTGTGAATACATGAGAATACATGAGAATACATGAGAAGAACAAACACCAGAAGACCTACTGGTCTATAACTAGGATATCTGCTGCACTACATACTACTACAAAGGCACTAAGGGTTTGAGAACGGGATAGAACAGAACAAGGCTCTCTCCCACCCTCCTCTCCCTCCGGCATCATGCCGGCAGGAAAAACAGATAGAAGGGAACACCATGACCTTGTGGAAAACATGGCCATGGACATTTTATAGTAAAGAATGAAAATAGAGGAGGATACTATACTATACTAGACTACCATACTATACTATACTATACTATACTATACTAGACTACACTACCACTAGTGATGGTACATCCTGGATGGGGAATATTATTTATATTGAATGAAATTACTGCCATTACACTTCTAATCTGAGATATAGGGGCATAAGGATATAACTTTCATAGATGTTCGCATTGTTTAGTCTAAATGTTATGCTCATATCAAATGGGAACCAGTGAAGTAGACACAGACCAGAAGGACTCATACTGCAACTGTTGTCCAGGTAGAGATTTGATTCTCGTTTACGTCGGATCACGGGTGGATACACCAGTACCCCGATAACCAACAGCTGCAGCCACCTACCAGTCTGAGTTACTTTACACCATGAATCTCTTAACTACCTTTTTTAAAGTAAACCTGTTTCTCGGAAATGTTTGTCTAATCTGGATTTGAAAATGTCTATAGTTTTAGAACTAACTACTGATGCTGGGAGTCTATCCAATGGTCAACAGATCTAACATTGAAGTATGACTTCCGAGCAATTATGTAAAATTTTTGTATTTTTAATTTCATACCGTTACCTCTCGTTACTGACGTGTTATTCATTTCGAAAAGTACTTCTGGATTGATTTTGTCAAATTTATTTAATATTTTAAAGACTTCAATCATATCTCCTCTAATTCTTCGCTTATGGAGAGTGAACATGTCTAACTGTTTTAATCGTTCCTCATATGATAAATTACGCAATGTAGGAATAAGTATTGTCGCTCGTCTCTGTACTCTTACCAGCAAGTTTTGGTCTTTAAAATAGTTTGGTGACCAGAATTGTATCGCATATTCAAGGTGTGGCCTTACAAATGCCGTATAGAGTTTTTGCATTACTTCTGGTGCTTTGTGATCAAAATTTCTTGAAATTAGCCCTAACATCATATTTGCTTTCTTACTGGCAGCTATGCACTGATCACTCACTTTTAGATTACAGTTAATGATTACACCAAGATCCTTTTCTTGTTTGACTTTATCGAGCTCCTGATCACACATTTTGTATTTAAAATTTGGATATTTATCGCCAATGTTCATAACCTTACATTTGTCTGTATTAAAGGTCATAAACCATTTCTCACTCCAATCGATTAGTTTGTTTAAATCGTCCTGAATTCTATCACATTCTTCAGTGCATACTACTTTACCGCCAAGTTTTGTATCGTCTGCGAATTTTGCTACTTTTGACAAAAGATTCCCTTCTAAATCATTTACATATATGATGAAGAGCATGGGTCCCAGGACCGACCCTTGAGGTACACCACTAATTACGTTTTGCCAATCAGACACTTCGCCATTTAGAATAACTCGTTGTTGTCGGTCTGAGAGCCAGTCTTCAATCCACGCGCATAGATGCTTTCCTATTCCATGTGCCCTCAATTTCGATATCAGCCGTTTATGAGGAACTTTATCAAATGCTTTTTGAAAATTCAAGTAAATCACATCATATGGCTTCTTGACATCCCAACTCACGTAAACATCATTAAAGAAATCTAACAGATTAGTCAGACATGATTTATTACTACGATATCCGTGCTGGTTTTCCGTTATTAATTTATTTTTCTCGAGGAACTCAACTATCTTATCCCTGATAATCTTTTCAAAATGTTTAATTAACACTGACGTTAGACTAATGGGTCGATAGTTAGCAGCTTGTTTCTTTTCTCCCTTCTTAAAGATGGGGGTTATGTTTGCTCTTTTCCATGCACGAGGTACTCTAGCTTGTGTTAATGATTTATTGAATAAACTTGTTAAAATTAGTTTCTAGCTGCGCACAACATTCTTTAAGTAGGCGTGGTGATATTTCATCAGGACCAACGGACTTATTTGGATCAATCTTTTGTAAATATTTACGAACCTCATGTGCTTGAATTTCGGTTATGATGAGCTTTTCTTCATCGGGGCCTTGAAATATATTCGACGGGGTAGGGATATCTGCTTTACCTTCCTCAGTAAAAACGCTACTGAACGTTGAATTAAGTATGGAGGCCATATCTTTGTCATCGCTGATTAGTTTATTATCATTATCTGCTAGTGGGCCTATATTATATCTTACGGTTTTTTTGTTTCGTATATAACTATAGAACAATTTGGGATTTTTCTTTGCTTCGTGAGATATCTTTACTTCATACTCGCGCTTTTTTTTCCTTATCTCTTTTTCACACGTTCTTTTAAGATCAACGTAACTGTTGAAATCTGAGGTTAACTGTGATAATTTGAATTTTTTGTAAGCCTTTCTATTTTCTGCTATATTTTTTTGTAATCTGTCAGTCATCCATACTGGTTGACATATATTAATTCTTCGTGGCTTATGTGGAATGTTTTCGTTAACTATCGATTTGAGATTTGCTGTGAACGTCATATAAGTTTCGTCTATGCAAACATTATTTAAGCATTGATTCCAGTTTACCGATTCTATTTCCCTTCTTATGTTCGCAAAATTCGCCTTCCTATAGTTAGGTATCAATAACATATTTTCTTTTGTTATAATTTGAAGGTTTAATTCGGTTCTAACGATGTTGTGATCGCTGTTCCCCAGAGGTTCGCCTACTTCACAACTGTGAATAATATCGCTGTCATTCGTAAATATTAGATCTAATATATTATTTCCTCGAGTAGGTGTCTGAACTATTTGATATAGAAAAGCCTCCTCTGTTAGTTCTAATAATCTGGTTCCTTCTCGATCGACCGTTAAAGTTGACCAGTTTACTGAGGGGTTGTTAAAATCTCCGCAAATTACTGCATTTTTATCTTTAATGACAGATCTAATTTCATCATAAAGAATTCTATCATTTTCTTCGTTTAATTTCGGAGGTCTGTATACTACGCCGAGGATATACTTCTTATTTTTTTCCGTAATTTCAACACAGAGAGTGTCATATGCATTCACATTTATTTTATTGATCTTAACGACATTCATATAATTTTTTGCATATAATAAAACACCTCCTCCATTTTTATGTGTACGGCATTTCTCGAATATATTATAACCATTTAATGACACTTCCGCAATTTGATATTTGTCGCGTGTATTTATCCACGATTCCGTTAACACAATAATGTCTGGGTTTTCGGCGGTCGCATGTATTATCAACTGATTTAGTTTCGGAATAATACTCCTTACGTTAGCGTAAAAGATGCTTATTTTCTCAGACGCTTTAGGGCTATACTTAGTGTTTATTCGAGCCCTCTTTGAAAATTTACCGCATCAGACCTCAAAACTTCTTGGCTGCTTGTCTCTGTACTTCTGTCAACAGACAAGGGCCTAAACTCTACCTGGCCATCTGTCTGAGTACCTATTGTATTGACCTCGTTTGGCTCGCCTATAACTACCTCACGACTAGTTTGGACAGGCTGAATCCCTCTTTTTGGTAATT
>JAPQNM010000029.1:8803794-8806294 GCA_029783475.1 Metacarcinus magister | reverse complement strand
AGAAGCCTACAGACCTACTGCTTCGCATGAAGCAGCTACTCGGAGACAAATACAGCGCTTTTGACCCCGAGTTGTTCAAACAGCTGTTTTATCAACGTCTGCCTCCTGGTACACAGCTCGCTCTTTTCAGCGTCAAGGACAGCCTAGACCCTGATGCCATCGCTAAGTTGGCAGACGACCTTATGGCAACCATCCCTACACCACAGGCTTCTTCAGTGTCCTCAGTCACAAACCAGGACAACACTCAGCTCGCTCAGCTCACCAAGCTGGTATCCCAGCTCACGACTGAGGTCACCTCCCTCAAAAGGCAATTCCACGACCGCCAACGGTCCCGCTCCCCCAATCCTCAACACAGCCAGCGCCGACCCCGCTCCCCCACTACTCAACACCGCCAGTACCGTCCCCGCTCGAGAAGCCCAGGACTCTGCTGGTACCACAACAACTTCGGCGACAGAGCTTCGAAGTGTGCCGCCCCATGTTCATACAGGGCGTCAAACTAAAAGGGCGAGTATCAGTGCAGCGCGCTGCTCGCCAACCCTCAGCGCTGCTCCACCTTCACGACAGTTGCTCCAACATAAAGTTCCTGATTGATACCGGCGCCGATGTCAGTATAATCCCCGCGACCGCCAATCTACGAACCCTACCTCCAATCTTACATCTCTTCGCCGCTAACGGGACCAAGATACCTGTCTTCACACGGCGCACCTTGCAACTGAACCTCTACCTCCGACGTTCCTTCGAATGGACCTTCTACGTCGGGAACGTTTCACAAGCAATTCTCGGAGCGGACTTTTTGAGGCACTTCAACCTCTTGGTGGACGTCAAAGGTCAAAAATTGGTTGACCCACTCACCTCCATCTCCTCCACAGCACGATCAGCGCCAGGTCACAGCATGCACCTCGCTGTCATCCAAAAGGACCACCAGTTCGCTGACCTGCTTAAGTCTTTCCCTTCGCTGACTCAGCCTTACTCAGCCAGCGTGCCCGCCAAACACCACGTCACGCATCACATCGAGACAACAGGACCACCAGTACATGCCAAGGCCCGTCGCTTGGCTCCAGAACGCTACCGTCAAGCCAAGGTCGAGTTCGAGTCTCTAATGCGCCAAGGTATTGTGCGGCCCAGCAGCAGCAACTGGTCATCAGCCCTCCACGTCGTCCCCAAGAAGAACGGCGACATACGGCCCTGTGGAGACTACCGTGCCCTCAACTCTCACACCCAGATGGACAGATACCCTGTGCCAAACATCCAGGAGTTCTCGTCCCAACTCGCTGGCTCCACCATCTTCTCACGCATAGACCTCGTCAAGGCCTTTCATCAGATTCCAGTACACCCTGACGACATCCCGAAGACCGCCATCATCACGCCCTTCGGTCTGTTTGAGTACGTCAGGATGCCCTTTGGACTCATGAATTCGGCCCAGTCCTTCCAACGTTTCATCGACGAGGTTCTTCGAGGCCTGCCCTTCTGATTCGCGTACATCGACGACCTACTCATCGCGAGCCCAGATGAAGCCTCACACCGACAACACCTTCACCAAGTCCTCACCCGCTTACAAGACTATGGCGTACAGATCAATGTGGACAAGTCTGAGTTCGGTGTCACCTCTCTCACCTTCCTCGGCCACACTGTAACTCCAGCAGGCATCGCTCCACTCTACACGAAGTGTGAAGCCATTCAGCAGTTCCCGAAGCCGTCCACCCAGCGGAAACTCAAAGAATTCCTGGGTATGATCAACTACTACAACCGCTTCATCCCACACTGCTCTCTCCTGCTTCAGCCACTCTACGCCATGGTCAAGCCCTGTAAGCGTGGCCAGTCTGTCACTCTCATCTGGACTTCGGACGCTGACGCTGCCTTCCTCGCAGCTAAGAAGGCCCTCAGCGACACAGTCACGCTGTCTTTCCCATCCCCTGACGCGGAGATTTCCATAGTGACAGACGCCTCCGACACTGGGACTGGTGCCATCCTCCAACAACTTGTCGACAGTGCCTGGAAGCCGATTGCCTTCTTCTCACAGAAGCTCAACACGGCCGAAACCAAGTACAGCGCATACGACCGAGAACTTCTCGCCATCTACAAGGCTGTCAAGCGCTTCCGCTACTTCGTTGAAGGCCGTCGCTTCCATGTGTACACTGATCACAAGCCTCTTACTACTGCTTTCCTGAGAAACAAGGACTCCTACACTCCACGGCAGTTTCGCCACATGGACTACCTTTCTCAATTCACCACCGACATCAGGTACATCAAAGGCGCGGTCAACGCTCCAGCAGACGCCCTCTCCCGCAACATTACTGCTGTGACGTCTTCTTCTCTTGATTACGCCGCCATAGCTGCCGACCAGTCTGGCGACGCCGAACTGGACAAGCTATTGTACAACCCGGCGCTCAAGATAAAGAAACTCACGCTCCCAGGCACCAAGATCGCTCTCTACGCTGACGTCTCCACAGACGCTGTCCGTCCCTACCTGCCACAGCGACATCGCTACCAGGCCTTCCGT
>JAPQNM010000029.1:8781294-8783794 GCA_029783475.1 Metacarcinus magister | reverse complement strand
ATATATATATATATATATATATATATATATATATATATATAAGAGGAACCATACACAATAATTTGTCCTTATTCGTCCTCGTCACTGGTTACCCAAGTTTATCACAAACTTTTATAATATATGGTTAATGACATGTCATTTCTTAAAAATTCTTCAATTTTTTTTATGTGTGCCATACATGTCTACCAATTTTCTTTAGTAACCTTGGCAGTGGCACTTTTCGTTAAATATTCAACCTTCTGTAGTGTTTGAGAATTCAAATTCCTGTTCCTAGCCTCACTCTTGACCTGAACCCATATCAGTTCCATAGGGTTGAGCTGGCAGTGATAGGGCGGAAAACGCACCACCTGGTGACCATCTATTTCAAATATTTCCTTAGCATTATTTTTTTTTTTACTTCATGTAGCAGTTCAGCCTTGGTGTGGAGCGGGTTGTGAGAGAGGTTGTTATCGACAAGTTATTTAAATATATCGTGTTTTCATGAACTAAGCGTTGGTGATTTATTTAAGATCTTGCAGTGATATGATGCGCTGTCCAATATTATCAATGAGTGGGGCGGGATGTTAGGTAGCAGCTGTTTTTTTAACCATGCCCCTGAAATTTTCTGAATTCATAGCGTTATGATAGTCATCTTTGTTCCCAATTGGAGATTTAAACATCAATAAACCTCCAGGCACGAACCCATCCACTCCTCCGTCGTGCTTAATCATGAATCTTGATCTGCTACCAGTTTTTACTTTGGGACCAAGTTTCCCGTCAAGGCTTGTCCAGCATTTGTCTACACATTCGTTTTGATTGACCCAAGTTTCATCAATGTATATTTATGTGCGTGGGTTACTGTATTCTCTGTTCTCCTTTATCTTTCTTAAATATCTGCAGCGTGTCACAACAATATCCTCTTTCCATAAGGATGTATCGTCTACTTGTCATTTTCTTAAACCGAAAGCCCATCTTTTTCATTAATCTGTGAAGGCTTGTTCTTTCTCTCTTAAAATTAATTAGCTCCAATTATACCATTTTTAAAATGGTATCTAAAGTATGAATCTCGCCTATTTTGTAAAAATAAGAGATTATTCGACGAGCACATGCCTTGTCAAAGCTATCCACACTATCCAGCACTGAAGAATGTCTTCTTGCTTTCAAAAGGTGGCGAAAAAACTATGCCTTCTTTTGCCTCTTGTTTGAATCGCTGCAAAGAGCGCACCGATATCACAATAGCCGCCGCTGTCTGTATTTTCACTTCAGTTTCACTAAGTGTCACGTGAATCCTCCGAAGATACTCATGCACACCAAGCACCACACTTTTGATATAGCTGCCTGCTACCCCCACGCTGTAACCTTTCTCACATCACTGCAGTCCCGTGCCGTTACTGAAAAAAAAAGTTACTGTTAATCTTATTCCCTTCCTTGCCTTTATTATTATTATTATTTCAAACTGCAAGCGAAGCGACCAGTTTGGAAGTTACGAAACGACCCCATCCAAAATTTGTCTGTGTGTCTGTATATGTGTCTGTCTGTCCGTCTGTCCATCCGTCTTCTATCTCCTCCTAGACCACTGTAGGGCTCGGAATGAAACTTTCAGGGGTCGTAGGCATCAACCCTTAGATGGTTATTATATATTAAAAACATATTGTTATAATGTAAATTTTATAATTATTTGTGAAAAACCTGTATCTCGCTTAATACTGGTCGCACATATTCATACTTGCACAGGAGACACCTTGACCTACCTCCTACCTCCCTTTCAACCACCTACCTAACTCCTACCTCCTACCTACCTCCTACCTCAAACATCCCTTTCTAACTCCTACCTCCCTTTCTAACTCCTACCTCCACTTCTAACTCCTACCTCCTACCTCCCTTTCTACCACCTAACTCCTACCTCTCTTTCTAACTCCTACCTCCTTTTGTACCTCCAACCTCCCGTTCTACCTCGTACCTACCTCTTATCTCCTACCTCCCTTTCTAACTCCTACATCCCTTTCCACCTCCTACCTCCCTTTCTACCTCCTAACTTGGTCCAAAAATTTGGAATTCCATTCTCATTAATTTAAAAACTCTACCAACAATACACTCCTTTAAGAAACAATTTAAGAAATGCATAGTTCTCAATTATTAATGATTGGTCAACAAATCTGACATTGCAGTATGACTTCCGAGCAATTATGTAAATTTTTGTATTTTTAGTTTCATACTATTACCTCTCGTTACTGACGCGTTATTCATTTCAAAAAGTACTTCTGGATTGATTTTGTCAAATTTATTTAATATTTTAAAGACTTCAATCATATCTCCCTTAATTCTTCGCTTATGGAGAGTGAACATGTCTAACTGTTTTAATCGTTCCTCATATGACAAATTACGCAATGTAGGAATAAGTATTGTCGCTCGTCTCTGTACTCTTTCCAGCAAGTTTTGGTCTTTAATATAGTTTGGTGACCAGAATTGTATCGCATATTCAAGGTGTGGCCTTACAAATGCCTATAGAGTTTTTTCATTA
>JAPQNM010000029.1:8773794-8778794 GCA_029783475.1 Metacarcinus magister | reverse complement strand
TATTAATCTAGTTTATCAATTCTATCTTATTCATTCACGTTAAAACCAGGTGGCTGAATGGTTAGTGTTCTTGTTACACAATTGAGAGATCCTGAATTTGATTCCTGGGCAGGGGGAGATATTTGGGCTCGTCTCCTACCACGCTGAAAACCCAATTCCCGTGTGTGTGTGTGTGTGTATATGTGTGTGTGTGTGTGTGTGTGTGTGTGTGTGTGTGTGTGTGTGTGTGTGTGTGTGTGTATTCACTGTACAGTCTGCTGCTGGTCTCTCTCGAGACAGCCGGTCGTCCCCCTATGGAAAGAGCTCAGAGCTCATACCATACTACTACAAGGGAACTAAGAGTTTGAGCTAGACTAGACTAGACTAGACTAGGGACTAGGACTAGGACTAGACTAGACTAGATAGATAGCTAGACTAGACTAGACTAGACTAGACTAGACTAGATTAGACTAGAATGTTCTAAAATCCTCAATATACCACTCCTCGATACCCCGAACCCTAATTGAACCTAGAAGAAAAAACGCTTGTTTGGTTCTGAAGGGTTCAATAAGTACGCTCTTTACAATGGTACATCCTGGATGGGGGGGCACAAATTTTATTATTTATATGAATGAAATACTGCCATTACACTTCTAATCTGAGATATAGGGACAAAGGATTATAAGTTCATAGATGCTCGCATTGTTACTCTATTATTTTAATGCTCATTATCAAAAGGGAACCAGTGAAAGTAGCACAGACCAGAAGGACTTTATACTGCAATGTTGTTCAGGTAGAGATTTATTCTCATTTAAGTCGGATCACGGGTGGTGGGATCACCAGTACCCTGATAACCAACAGCTGCAGCCACCCAACAGTCTGAGTACTTTAACTATGATCATTAACAAACCTTTTTTAAAATAAACCGGTTTCTCGGAAATGTTTGTCTAATCTGGATTGAAAATGTCTAGCGTTTAGAAACTAACTATGGTGCTGGGAGTCTATTCCAATGGTCAAACAAATCTAACATGAAGTAGACTTACGAGCAATTGTGTCAACTTTTGTACTTTTAATTTCATTACCGTTACCTCCGTTATGACGCGTATCATTTCAAAAAGTACTTCTGGATTGATTTTGTCAAATTTATTTAATATTTTAAAGACTTCAATCATATCTCCCCTAAATTCTTTGCTTATGGAAGACGGTGAACATGTATAACTGTTTTATCGTTACCTCAATGATAAATTATGTAATGTTATTGGAATAAGTTTTGTCGTTCGCTCTGTATATCTTCAGCAAGTTTGGTCCTAATGTGTTGTGACCAGAATTGTACGCATATTAAAAGGTGTGGCCTTCAAATGCCGTATAGAGTTTTTCATTTACTTCTGGTGCTTTGTGATCAATTTCTTGAAATTAGCTCTAACATCATATTTGCTTTTCTTAATGGCAGCTATGCAATGGTCACTCACTTAGATTACAGTTAATGAGTACACAAGATCCTTTTCTTGTTGGACTTTATCGAGCTCCTGCTGATCAAATCTTTATATTTAAAATTTGGATTTGTATCGCCAATATGCATAACCTTACATTTGTCTGTATTAAAGGACATTAACCATTTCTCACTCCAGATTGTTTGTATAAATCATCCTGAATCTATTACAGTCTTCAATGCATAATTACTTTACCACAAAGTTTTTGTATCGTCTGCGAATTTTTGCTACTTTTAACAAAAGTTACCTTCAAATCAGTTTACCATCAGAATGATGCAAGGAGCGTGGGTCCAGGACCGACCGTTGAGGTACACCACTAATTACGTTTTGCCAATAGACACCGCCATTAGAAACAACTCGTGGGTCGGTCTGAGAGCAGTCTCAATCCACGCGCATAGTGCTCTCTATTCCATGTGCTACTCAATTTCGATATCAGACCGTTTATGAGGAACTGTATCAAAATGCTTTTTGAAAAAGCAAGTAACAAATCACATCTATGTGCTCCCGAAACATCTTCACCTCGCGTAAACATCATTAAGAAATCTAAACAGATTAGTCAGACATGATTTATTAATACGAAATCCTTGCTGATTTTCCGTTATTAATTTTATTTTTCTCGAGGAAATCAACTATCTATCCCTGATGATCTTTTCAAAAAGTTTAATTAACACTGACGTTCGACTAATGGTCGTGTTAGCAGTTGTTTCTTTTCTCCCTTCTAAAGATGGTGGTTAGTTTGCTCTTTTCCATGCACGAGGTACTCTAGCTGTGTTAATGATTTATGAATAAACTTGTTATAGGAGTTTCTAGCTGCGCACACATTCTTTAAGTAGACGTGGTGAAATTTCATCAGGACCAACGGACCTTATTTGGATCAATCTTTTGTAAAATATTTACGAACCTCATGTGCTGAATTTCGGTTCTGATGAGCTTTTCTTCATCGGGGCTGAAATATATTCGACGGGGTAGGGATATCTGCTTTACTTCCCTCAATAAAGACGCTAATGAACGTTGAAGTAAGTATAGAGGCATATCTTTGTCATTCGTTGATTAGTTTATTATCATGATCTACTAGTGGCCTATATTTTTCTACGTTTTTTTTGTTAGTATATAACTATAGAACAATTGGGGATTTTTCTTTGCTTCGGAGATATCCTTACTTCCATACTCGCGCTTTTTTTCCTTATTCTTTTTCACACGTATTATTTTAAGATCAACGTAACTGTTGAAATCTGAGGTTAGCTGTGAAATTGAATTTTTTGTACGTCTTTTCTCTTTTTCTGCTATAATTTTTGTAAGCTGTCAGTAATCCAGATGGTTGACACATCATTATCTTCGTAGGCTTATGTGGAATGTTTCGTTAACTATCGATTTGAGATTGCTGTGACTGTCATATCAGTTTCTCTATACAAACATTATCTAAGCATTGATTCCAGGTTACTGATTCTATTTCACTTCTTATGTTCGCAAATTTCGCCCATTCCTATAGTAGGTACCATTAACATATTTTTTTTGTTATAATTGAAGGTTTAATTCGGCTCTAACGATTTGTTTTGATCACTGTTCCCAGAGGTTCGTCTACTCACAAACTGTGAATAAGATCGCTGTCATTCGTGAATATTAGATCTAAGATATTTTTCCTCGAGTAGGTGTATGAACTATTGGAGTATACGAAAAAGCCTCCTTCCTGTTAGTTCTAACAATTGGTTCCTTTCGAGCGGCCGTTAAAGTTGGAACAGTTTACTAAGGGGTTGTAAAAATCTCCGCAAATTACGCCATTTTTATCTTAATGACAGATCTAATTCATCATACAAAGAATTCTATCATTTTTGCTTAATTCGGCGGTCTGTATACTACGCCGAAGGATATATTCTTATTTGTGTCCGTAATGTCAACATAGAGAGTGTCATATGCATCCTAACATTTATGTTTATTGGATCTTAACGATCCTTCAATCATTTTTTGCAATGATAAAACACCACTCCATTTTTATGGTTACGGAATTTCTCGAATACATTATAAACACTTAATGACACTTCGCAATTTGATGTTTGTCGCGTGTATAATTATCCACGGATTCCGTTACACACTAATGTCTGGGTTTTCGGCGGTGGTCGCATGATTATCAACTGATTTAGTTCGGAATAATACTCTTACGTTAGCGTAAAGATGCTTATTTTCTCAGGACGCTTTAAGGGCTATTAACTTAGTGTTTATTCGAGCCCTCTTTGAAAACTTACCGCATCAGACCTCAAAACTTCTTGGATGCTTTCTCTGTAATTATGTCAACAGACAAGGCCTAAACGTCTACAGGCCATCTGTCTGGAGTAACCTATTTGTAAGCATCGTTTGGCTCGCCTAATAACTACCTCACGACTAGTTTGGGACAGGCTGAATCTTCTTTTTGGAAGTTCGCCTTCATTCTATTAACTCGATATTTCACACCTAGTCCAAAACTTCTAACTAATCTCGCTTTCCGACTCTGTTCAGGTGAAAAGCCATCTCCGCTAAACAAGCTCCTATCGTTGCTGAAATGATCTCACACATCAACAACATCACATCTTCCTTACTACATAATTCTCTATACGTGTGTTTATCTCAAACATTCTATAAGGAGAAGTGGAACCAACATCATATCTGGGAATCAATATGAGGACTATGACCCGCCTGCTTGCTATCCTTAATCGTTCTTCTTCATTGCCTTATAGTTCTAGTACAACCCTCGGACATGTCCTTAATAACGTTGTTTGTACCACTTGATACACAAAAAACAGTTATTCGGAAGAAGTGACGACCAATTCATCAATTTTATACAGTTATATGTTTCAACTCTTTTTCCTGGATAGCAGAAATTTTCATCCTTGGTCCTCACACAAAACTCCTCGTCTTGATGTTCTTACTCGAATAACCGAATAATATGACCCAAGCTCATCACGAACTCATCTTATAATAACTGGAACCTGTTTCGCATGACAAAACGCACAACTGGCACCATCTCAACCTTACTCCTCTTTTGCCACGTGGAAGTCATTTTTCTCTAATTTCGTAATCCATCTTCCATATGATTAATTTGAACAACTGATTCATTTGATCACTTATTCCGAATCTTTCTCTCCTAATCTTTTCTAAACAACGCTTATATCTGCAGCTTCTAACTTTGCTATTCGCGTATCCATAATTTCTAATTTACCGCTTATTTTGCTAATACTTCACAAAATAAACAGCAAACATAGTCATCCTCTTCTGGATAAGGAAATCCTTAATGAATGATCTTTAAAGTTAAAACACTCATAACGAGTAGCTGGCGCAATATTTAATCCTCTTAAACTGCCCGTAAAATTTTAACAAGCCCTAGCAACACGACTAAATTAGAGACTGGTTCTGATCTAATAAATAACTATGTTCACAATCATCATGTTAGCAATACATCGTTCAACAATATATCTTTATAATAAATGGAATATTGAATACTAATACACTATTGGTTCTTCAACAACTGAAACACTATATTAACAATAAACTAATTATATC
>JAPQNM010000029.1:8750858-8770858 GCA_029783475.1 Metacarcinus magister | reverse complement strand
ATTCATGTCCGTGGTTAGAGTATGTTAAAAACATATTGGTTGAATGTGGTATGCCTGGCGTATGGTTGAATCAGACAATCGATAACCCTAAGTGGTTCAGAAAAGCCATCGAACAAAAATTACATGATCTGTGGATAACAACCTGGTACACTAATATGAATACAAAAAACATTTGTAGCAACTACAGGTTATTTAAAGATATGTACGGTAAGGAAGATTACCTTATAAAATTGTCTAAATGTAATTACATAAACATTGTTAAGCTGCGTACTGGAAACAACAGACTACCAGTAATTACGGGTAGATACCGTGGGGTTAACAGGCAGGAACGTTATTGTACCAAGTGTAATGTTGGTCAGGTGGGTGATGAATTTCATGTCATATTTCAATGCCAAAATCAGGATATTGTACTCCTAAGGAATAAGTATATACCTAATTACTTTAAAGAAAATGTTCAATTTAAATATTTTCAATTAATGCAGAGTAAGGATGTGAAATTGTTGACAAGCTTGTCACAATTTATTAAGGGTATATTAAGAATGCTTAGATGAAGATTTTTTGCTTGGATAATATTATATGTATGCATGTGTATGTATGTGTATGTGTATGTATGTATATGTGTATGTGTGTATATGTGTATATATATATATATATATATATATATATATATATATATATATATATATATATATATATATATATGTATGTATATGTATATGTATATGTATATATGTGTATATATGTATATATGTATATGTGTATGTGTATGTATGTGTATGTATGTATATGTGTGTGTATATCCTTGGCCCTGTGAGGGAGTGTGGGAGAAGGAGGCAGCCAGCATAGCCCTGTCTTGGCCCGGCCGTTTCTCAAATTTGTCTATGGGCTGACACACCACCTCGTCCAGACCCTAAAGGTGAGAGAGAGGGTGTATGGTAAGGAGAAGGCTGTATAATGTATGAATTACATGATTGAGAGTGGAAAAGGAGGGGAAAGAGTAGTAGTAGATGTAGTAGTGTAGCATTGTGAGTTTGTGAGTGTTTGTAGCTAGTTGGTCCACTGGTTGAGAAAACTCGAAACCAGTTAAGGTTATTTATTTTATCAAAAATACAGACTGTAAGTAACAATTGCTGAAGAGTTGTGGTATATGGTATTTAGAATATGCGCACTGTTTGATGACAGTGCGCACCAAGTTGATAGGTGTGCGCTGGTCAGCAGCGCAACAAAATATATAATAATATTATAAAAAGAAAAACATAAATAAAGATGTATATTGAATACAATTAATAATGAAAAATATAATAAAAATAAAGTTATAATAGTATGGGCTTTGTGACCCGTTCTCAGGGAACGGGTATCTCACGTTCTCTATGGTGTGTAGGGGAGACTGCTACAGTAGCAGTAGTAGTAGTAATGGGTGGAGAGAGAAGGGAAGGCACTAAAGATGTATAAAGGAGGAAGATTATAACACATGAACAATTTTGATCTAAATGCAGGAAATGAGCTCCGCCAGTGGCTAAAAAAAATGTTGTCAAGGGCAACGAGGATCCTTGGGGTGGTATGTGCCTTTGTGGCGTCCTGTGAGATTATCAAGGACGGGAAAGGTGTCCAGTCTTCTTTATTAAGGCGCAGGTGAGGCAGATGACGGTGGGTCTTGGAGAGGGTGAATGTTTGCCGCCGCGAGCAGAGCAAGGCAGGTGAGGCAGAGCAGGGCAGGGCAGGGCAGGGCAGGGCAGGGCAGGGCAGGGCAGGGCAGGGCAGGGCAGGGCAGGGCAGGGCAGGGCAGGGCAGGGCAGGTGGAATGTGGTGGAGTTGGCTGCCTAGTACTACACGTTGGGAATGGAAGTGTGGACAGTGCAGCAGGAAATGTTCAATGGTCTGAGGGACAATGACGCGTAGAGGCGTGGAATGACTTGGAAAAAGGAATAGTGTATGCAAGAACAGTTCATGAATTCAAGGCAAAGTTAGATACTTATTGATATGGAGACGGGACAGTACGAGCATAGGTATTTTCCTGTATGTTACAACTAGGAAAACACACACACACACACACACACACACACACACACACACACACACACACACACACACACACACACACACACACACACACACACACAAAGAAGAACCACTTAATTATAGACCAGTGTCTGTAAAATATGTGTAAGATTATCAAGAAACAATGAACTGAATACTTAGAAAGAGAAGGAATAATAACAGATAGACAATTTGGATCCAGAACAGGAAGATCGTGTGTCACCAACTTATTAAGTTTATTTCAAGAGTAATAGATATAACACAAGAAAGAGATGGATGGGCGGATTGCATATATTTAGACTTAAAAAAGGCATTTGATAAGGTTCCGCACAGGTGATTACTATGGAAGTTGGAACACATTGGAGGATTGAAAGGAACATTAATATATGTAAATGACATGACAGAAGGAGTAAGCAGTTACATAAGTCTGTTTGCAGATGATGCAAAATTACTAAGAAAGATAGGAAACCACAAGGATTGTGAGGAGCTACAGAATGGCATGTATTGGAAATGGGAAAGCGTGAACATAAGTTAGGGCAAAATATTATACCACTAGAAAAAGAAGATAAAGATTTTGGAATGGTAATACAAGACAACTTATCACCAGAGGAACATATAGATAACATATCTACAGCTTCTCACTTCCTAGATAAAGATAGTATGAGGAAAAATATAAGTACAATGATCAGACCAAAACTGGAATATGCAGAAGTAATATGATCCCCTAAAAAAAGCATGTGTTGAAATTGGAAAGAATACAGAGAATAGCAACTAAGATGGTGCCAGAATTGAAATAACTAACATAGGAAGAAAACTTCAAATGAAAAGATGTGGATACAAGAGGTGTTAGGGTTACAAAGTGTGAGGGTCTGCACTTGGACTTGGCTACAGTGTCAGTGTAGACGGTCTGTAGAGCCTTTAGATCAGCGTTCTCCCATGCACACATTTTTACACTTGTGATATTCCTAATTTTTGGTTAATTTGTGGAGACAGGAGCACACGAGTGTAGCTCAAGCCCAGTATACTACAGCTAGATAAATACAACTAAGTAAATAACCTTATCCAAGATGGCATTGGCTTCCTTCAAACACTTGACAATACGTCCCAACTCTGCCTGCTGCTCCTTCTTGCCTCCTTCCTTCACTGCTTCCTCCATCACATTCACCTGTGTCACCATGGGAGGGAGAGGAAAGTAATGAGATGTTATGGCATTCACTCACTCACACACACACATACACACACGCACACACACACACACACACACACACACACACACACACACACACACACACACACACACACACACACACACACACACACACACACACACACACACACACACACACACACACACAAGAAATGGGACGAGTTCAACTGAATATACACGGAGGGCATAGATAGATACGTCCCAAATATGGTTATTAAAGATTAAATGGTTTTAATGTGTCTATCGTACCGGGCTTTGAATGTGGCTATTGCTAGAGTGGTCACTATACTGAGGGAGTGCATTTCAATGGTTGATGACTGATGGAGAACCAGTTGCCTTTTAATGTTGTCCTCCAGTGATCAGGCTTCAGCAGGTGATGAACAGAAGTAGAGAAGGGTTAGAGTGGGATGTGAGAAAGTGGAAAAGTGAGATAGACACAACAGTAAAAGGTATGGGACTGAGTGAGTGGAAGACTGAAATGGAACGAAAGAAGACTTTGGAATGGTACAGAGAGAAAGAGACCGCAATGTATGTAAGGTGGTATGATGTAAGCCTGGGTGGTGATCTTCTCTTCCGAGCTAGTGTACAGTGTATGGATGTGAATGCAAAGAACTACAGATGGCGTTGGTGGGACTGTGTGGGGAGAAGAGTACAAGGATGATAGACGCGAAATGAATGAAGTGATTGAAAGAACTGGAAGGGAATGGATGGTGTTGTTGGTGGGAATGTGTGAGGAGGCTAGCATGGGGTGTGAAACTAAGTCTTTGATCACTCCCTTGCCACACCACACCTGCACGTCATGTCACACACACACACACTGCACACCCATGCCACACCACACCTGCACGTCATGTCACACACACACACACTGCACACCCATGCCACACCACACCTGCACGTCATGTCACACACACACACACACACACACACACACACACACACACACACACACACACACACACACTGCACACCCATGCCACACCACACCTGCACGTCATGTCACAAACACACACACACTGCACACCCATGCCACACCACACCTGCACGTCATGTCACACTCACACACACACACACTGCACACCCATGCCACACCACACCTGCACGTCATGTCACACTCACACACACACACACTGCACACCCATGCCACACCACACCTGCACGTCATGTCACACACCACACTGCACACCCATGCCACACCACACCTGCACGTCATGTCACACACACACACACACTGCACACCCATGCCACACCACACCTGCACGTCATGTCACACACACACTGCACACCCATGCCACACCACACCTGCACGTCATGTCACACACACACACACACACTGCACACCCATGCCACACCACACCTGCACGTCATGTCACACACACACACACACACACACACTGCACACCCATCTTATTCACACTAAATGGTCTCACAAAACCACATACTTTCAGTCTGGTGGAAGTTGGTTAAGAAATAATGATGTTCTTGATTCTGATATTGATATCACAGGTGACTTGTGATTCCTCTCAAGTTAGGATTTTTTTATATTTTTTTATATACATTAACTATTTAAATTCAGAAACGGAATCACGCAGAGAACACAAGAATTGTTAACTATTGGAAGTCTCCCAGATCAAGTAGTAACGAGCCAGAGTGTGAACTCTTCAAAAATAGTTGAATGTACGTACGTTTAATATATATACAGTCGGCCCCCCAAGGGTGCACTTAATGTAGTCCGGACCCCTTGCACACCCTTGGAAAAACGCACCCTTGGAAGTTAATAACCTATGGGAAATTCAGTAATGTAGTCCGGGACTCTTAAGACTTACTCTTTTTTCGCCCAATAACCCCCGAAATACATGATATAATGAAGGAATATACAGTACATATACACATGGGATTAAATATGATTGATAATAGATAGATACTGTACTGGCGGAAGCCATTACAGTATCTAAGATGGAGGAGGAGGAATCCCACATCTGAGAGAGAGAGAGAGAGAGAGGAGGAAGAAGAATTCCACATATGAAGCTTTAGGATGTTGAGTTTTTTAAAGGAGATGGAAGGAGGGAGAGAAAGACGAATGGTGGAGAGAGAGAGAGAGAGAGAGAGAGAGAGAGAGAGAGAGAGAGAGAGAGAGAGAGAGAAGAGAGAGAGAGAGAGAGAGAGAGAGAGAGAGAGAGAGAGAGAGAGAGAGAGAGAGAGAGAGAGAGAGAGAGAGAGAGAGAGAGAGAGAGAGAGAGAGAGAGAGAGAGAGAGAGAGAGAGAGAGAGAGAGAGAGAGAGAGAGAGAGAGAGAGAGAGAGAGAGAGGAGAGAGAGAGAGAGAGAGAGAGAGAGAGAGAGAGAGAGAGAGAGAGAGAGAGAGAGAGAGAGAGAGAGAGAGAGAGAGAGAGGAGAGAGAGAGAGAGAGAGAGAGAGAGAGAGAGAGAGAGAGAGAGAGAGAGAGAGAGAGAGAGAGAGAGAGAGAGAGAGAGAGAGAGAGAGAGAGAGAGAGAGAGAGAGAGAGAGAGAGAGAGAGAGAGAGAGAGAGAGAGAGGAGAGAGAGAGAGAGAGAGAGAGAGAGAGAGAGAGAGAGAGAGAGAGAGAGAGAGAGAGAGAGAGAGAGAGAGAGAGAGAGAGAGAGAGAGAGGAGAGAGAGAGAGAGAGAGAGAGAGAGAGAGAGAGAGAGAGAGAGAGAGAGAGAGAGAGAGAGAGAGAGGAGAGAGAGAGAGAGAGAGAGAGAGAGAGAGAGAGAGAGAGAGAGAGAGAGAGAGAGAGAGAGAGAGAGAGAGAGAGAGAGAGAGAGAGAGAGAGAGAGAGAGAGAGAGAGAGAGAGAGAGAGAGAGAGAGAGAGAGAGAGAGAGAGAGAGAGAGAGAGAGAGAGAGAGAGAGAGAGAGAGGAGAGAGAGAGAGAGAGAGAGAGAGAGAGAGAGAGAGAGAGAGAGAGAGAGAGAGAGAGAGAGAGAGAGAGAGAGAGAGAGAGAGAGAGAGAGAGAGAGAGAGAGAGAGAGAGAGAGAGAGAGAGAGAGAGAGAGAGAGAGAGAGAGAGAGAGAGAGAGAGAGAGAGAGAGAGAGAGAGAGAGAGAGAGAGAGAGAGAGAGAGAGAGAGAGAGAGAGAGAGAGAGGAGAGAGAGAGAGAGAGAGAGAGAGAGAGAGAGAGAGAGAGAGAGAGAGAGAGAGAGAGAGAGAGAGAGAGAGAGAGAGAGAGACTGACTGCTAACTGACAACGCGTCAAGGACTGGTGGAGTATGGCAGGGTGTGTGTTGCCTCATCCCGCTGCTGCCAGCTAGTGATTTTGCGCACGCTTTGAATTTTTTCGCACCCCCCCTCCCGCGGCCTCGCTGCACAAGACTTTCTACTTCTTCTCATCCTTATTCTGTCCATCTTCCTAATGCAAGAGTTAACCAGTATCTTCACTCTTTCATCCCTTACACTGGTAAACTCTGGAACTCTCTTCCTTTGTCTGTTTTTCCACCTGCCTATGACTTGAACTCTTTCAAGAGAGGAGTGTCAAGACACCTCTAATGTTAACTGGATCTCCACCCCTTCATTCTGTTCTCCTACTGTCCTCTTTACAGGGTCTGGCGACAAGCGGGATTTTTTTTTTTTTACTTATTTGTTTTCCCTTGGCCCTTTTAATGTAAAAGTGCCAAACCGGTACTGTCCGCACCCTTGGGGGGCCGACTGTATACATAACTTCATGACAACCATTAATCTGTACACAACACTGGGAGGGTCATGGTGTAAAGAGATGTACGGCATTGTTATTTTACACTATATTTACTGTGGGATTACAACACACAAAACAATACCAGCTTACCTCCTATCCTGTATGCCAACACTAGCTAAACACACCTATACACATTAAAAACAATACAAACAATAACAACTAAGATGGTGCCAGAGTTGGAAGATGTAGCTTATAAAGAAACATTAAAACAAATGGAAATGACAACGTTTAAAAGAGATTTGAAAACACTCGATTACAATACATAAACTGTTGAACCAACTGCAAGAATTAAATAGAAAACATCTACTGTTGCGTGGACAGAGAGGAAGGAATGTGTCCATGGAGGTAAATAGAGGTTTAAGGAACAGTATTCTCCTGCCAACACTGACCTTGGGATCACACACTTGGACATGGAATAGGGCACACCAGTCAAGAGTGTGCGTGGTGTGGAAATGAGTGATCTGAGAGGAGCATGTGGCGTCACAAGATGGGAGGGTGAGAGCAATGAAAGGTGTGGTGGCATGGGACCTTGTACAAAGGGAGTGAAGTGTGATGCAGTGGAATGGGTGAAAAGAAAATACTTTGAGGTTGTTTGGTCATATTGACAGAAAGAAGAGTGAAGAGTTTGTGATGAAAGTGTATGTGAGTGAAACTGAAAGTCCTAGGAGGAGAGGAAGGCCAGTTGTAGGATGGAAGGATAGATTGAGGGTCCTAGGAGGAGAGGAAGGCCAGTTGTAGGATGGAAGGATAGATTGAGGGTCCTAGGAGGAGAGGAAGGCCAGTTGTAAGATGGAAGGATAGATTGAGGGTCCTAGGGCTGATTTCACAGTCGTCTGGTAACGTTCTTAACCACAAACCTTACCAACCTGGTAAGAATCATTACCTACACCTCAATCCGATTTCACAGTCGTTGTTTTCGTGGTATCGGCAATCCCCAACCTGATGACGATCATAACAAAACGAAGACCTCTGATTTTGCAATGTTGGTATGCCGGAGCAGCGGGAAATGTAATTATTGCATCAGCTGAGCGGAAGACAGGCGACAAAATCATAATAAAAAATATTTGAACACTGTGAAGGCATTAAATTTAATATTTATATGTTAAGAGAAAGAAGATATATATTATTTTGTAACATGGAAATATTTGTTTTACTAGTCATGCTTCATTAAAAGCATATCTAAGAGAAAGGCTATATATATTTAATTAATTTGAAATATGGAAATAGGGTTAAGTATAAACATATTTATTTCATATAATTCATTTGTTTCTTTACTTTCCTAACTTTACTTGAATGTACCAGTTTAATTAATGAAATATATATAATATCGTATCTGAGTTGTGCTAAAATTTCAACCCAAAACAGACATTCATAACTTAACCTAACCTATTCTCCTCTACTTTATAACCTAACCTATTCTCCTCTACTTTACAACCTAACCTATTCTCCTCTACTTTATAACCTAACCTATTCTCCTCTACTTTATAACCTAACCTATTCTCCTCTACTTAATAACCTAACCTATTCTCCTCTACTTTATAACCTAACCTATTCTCCTCTACTTTATAACCTAACCTATTCTCCTCTACTTTATAACCTAACCTATTCTCCTCTACTTTATAACCTAACCTATTCTCCTCTACTTTATAGGTATGTAAAGGTCTTTGATAACAAATGGAACTAAAAGGACCAATAATAATACCAGGAAAAGCTATAAGAATTTTATTCTTATTTACTACCTTGAAGGTTGTTCACAGCCTGCACTGGTTTCCTGATGCTGATATAACTGCCACATTAATAAATCAACTCAACTACTATTTTTCTCAGTATTTCGGTAAATAGCATCTTCCAGACATCCTTATCTATTTCATCGTGTAAATCTTTCATCTTTCTGAGTATTTAGATAGTTGAACTAGATAAGCAAATTAAGAAATAACCGTAATATTAAAATTTAAATGATTATGGGGTCTAGCGGGCGACTCCCCCGGTTAGGACGTTAGGTTAGATTAGGTTTGATTTATTTTTGGTTTGATCCTTTTGCCGAAAAACGGTTATCATATTAATTCAAAATACATCGAAATCTATCAGAATAATATAGTTTTGTCTTGAAAATAAGAGGATACCGTTTTCCGAAAATGATTTTGTTCTCTCCATCGTTGACTGGTGCGTTCACGCCGCCATCCAAATTCTTTAAAAAAAAATTCATATTATCATTATACCCCTACAACATGTTGTTGTATTGTTAAATAATTGTTCACATATTTTTCAGAAAGTAATATAACTATATGGGGATAAGAATTTGTGTTATTTGCTAAAAAATTGCTTTGTTAAGCTCCATTGGGGAGGTACCCCAGCTCCCAAGCCTGCGTTACCAAAGGTTCCAATCTCTGGTATGGTTTCAAACAAACAACACCGCGAAAGACGACTGTGAAATTGGATTTGCTGATGGTGGTGGAGATCGCTGCTCATTGGTAACGATCTGAACAATACGAAGCGACTGTGAAATTAGCCCCTAGGAGGAGAGGAAGGCCAGTTGTAAGATGGAAGGATAAGTGAAAGGAGTACATGCATGAAAGAGTTGCTGATAGAGGGAGAGAGACTGAAAAAGCAAGGAAAGAGTGTGTGGATAAGGAGAGGTGAAGGCTCCTCTCCCTTTGAGGAACGTTCCTAGAGTGAACGAGTCTTCAGAGACTATAGATAGATAAACACAAAAAATATTCCATGCACTACAAAGTAACAGTTAACAAGTACTAGTTATTTAACTTCCCTCACTCACCACCAACACCTCCATAACACACACAGCTACTCCCTCCTCACAGGCACCACCTCACCACCTCACAGGTGGGTTTGGATGTGTCTGGCAACATGACTCTTGGTAAGGAAACACTTGCCACACATATCACACTTAAACTTCCTTTTACCTAAGTGTGAGAGAATGTGTGTGTTAAGATACCTTTATGGGTAAACTTTTTACCACACTCAAGACACTCAAAGTTTCTCACACCAGTGTGGGTGAGCATGTGTGTGTTAAGATTACCTTTATGGGTAAACTTTTTACCACACTCAAGACACTCAAAGTTTCTCACACCAGTGTGGGTGAGCATGTGTGTGTTAAGACTACCTTTATGGGTAAACTTTTTACCACACTCAAGACACTCAAAGTTTCTCACACCAGTGTGGGTGAGCATGTGTGTGTTAAGATGACCTTTTGGGTAAACTTTTTACCCACTCAGACACTCAAAGTTTTTACACCAGTGTGGGTGACATGTGTGTTAAGATACCTTTTGGGTAAACTTTTTACCACACTCTAGACACTCAAAGTTTTTAACACCAGTGTGGGTGAGCATGTGTGTGTTAAGATGACCTTTCTGGGTAAACTTTTTACCACACTCTAGACACTCAAAGTTTTTAACACCAGTGTGGGTGACCATGTGTGTGTTAAGATGACCTTTCTGGGTAAACTTTTTACCACACTCTAGACACTCAAAGTTTTTAACACCAGTGTGGGTGAGAATGTGTGTGTTAAGTTCACTTTTACGTTTAAACCTCTTCCTACATTCCTGACACTCATAGTTTCTCTCACCAGTACAGGTGAGGACATGCTTTATAAGATTGGCTTTTAACTTATATATTTTTGCACACTCGTTGCACTCAAAGCTTCCCACATTAGGGTGTTGGGTGAGCATGTGGTTCCTGAGATCAGCCTTACAAGTGCACACTGTCCCACAGTGGTCACACCTCAACCTTGTCTTGCCAGCATGGGAGAGGATGTGTCTGGCAAGGGCAGCCTTACTGGAGCACACTTTCCCGCAGTGGTCACAGGGGCGGGTCCTCACGCCCGGGGTCGCCTGCTGCTGCCGGTCCCGGCCGTTCCTACTCCTGCCTCGCCTAGCAGCCGCCATTGCAACACTACTTCTGGCAGCACACCTGTGGTGGGAGGTGTGAGTTGATGATGCAGGAACCCTCAGGGAGGACACGGTGACCAGGCCGCCCAAAGGATGCACCCGGCGTCCCTGAAGACGAGGGAAACGTGGAGGCAGCGAGGAGTCCTGGCGTGGCCGCTGACTGGGACTCTTCACCTCAGCACCTGTAACAGTGGTGGCCGTCAGCACACAAGCAGCCAGGTGCTTCCTTTAACGAGGCTTCCTGCATCGCTAATTAACTAGTCTAATCCCTCCCTTATTATTGGTCTTTATTCTTATAATCCTTCACAGTACTCTTTAGAATATCTTAAAACATATATACAGAGTGGGAGTGAAATGTCCCCTTCCCTCTGCCCCACACAATCTGATGGACATGTGGGGACGTAGGGTTTTTGTGCGGGTTAGACAACAATATCACAGATTTACAAGTAAAACAAGGCAACTACAAATATACAATCCTCAATGACATATTATTTAATACTGGAAACCAAAGCTGTGCATCGGATCTTGTTTACTTTTTTCTATTCATAGTCTGTCACTGAGGAGGAAGACTAAGTGGTCTGTTGTTGTTTTGGTTGTTGTAATATTACCCAAATTAGAAGCAAAATGGGAAAATGAAGTGAATCTCGGGGAGAAACAGGCGCTGAAGCTACTGGTGGTGGAGCTAGAAGGAGATGTTGCAACAAGTGTAATGATGAAGGAAAACTTAATGTTGATGACCTTTGCGGCAACTGTGTGGACGAGGCCAAAAGACAGGCAGAGTGTGGAACATGCAACACTCTCAGTAAGGCAGGAAGCTGGATAAGTTGCTAGCTGAAAATTGTGACCAGAAAGAACGGCTTCAAAAGTTGGAGGAAGGTACCATTGGGGTGAAGGAACAAATCAAAGCAGAGATACTGGCTCAGGTTTTGGAGGAAATGGAGGAATGGAAGGAGAGAGACGAGAAGAAAAACAATATAGTTGTTTTCAATATTGGTGAGAGAAACTTTGACACTAAGAAAGACAAAAAGCTAGAGGAATGCAAAGTGAGTGTACAACTGATAAGGGAAATAGGAGTGGATATAGAAGATGAGGAAGTTGTGGAAGTTGATAGGCTTGGTACAATTACACAAGAACAGAGAGACAACCAAGGAGAAGGAATCAGTAGACCTAGACCAATTATAATTAAGTTGCACCATGTAACAACTAAATGGGAAATAGTCAAAAATGAAAAATAATATTAAAAACTACACAAATGACCATCTAAATAGAGCCATAATTGTACCTGATCAAACAAGAAAGGAGAGAGAAATAGGTGAAGAAATAAAGAGAAAAAGAGAAAAAGGTGAACAAGGATGGTTTATAAAGAGGGGACAGCTTGTTAGAAAGAATTGGTTGTAAATGAAGATACTTTAGAGGAACATAGAGTATTAGAATTAAGTTTGTTATATATACAAGGAAGCTGAAATTGAAAAAGAAATGAAAGAAAACACCATCATGTGCCTTACTGAAACACAACATAAGTACTTGAGACTAAATATTGATAACAACATCGAACATACACACTCACATACAAAGGAAAATGATCAAAAAGGTGCAGGATTAAGTATTCTAACAACAAAAAACCAGGATAAGCACATGAAAAAACTCAATACTAAAAACAATGATATTTTGTTTGTAAAATTCACCATGAGGAAGTTTGTTTTCAAAATCATACTTGTCTACATCTGAGGACAGGGGGGGGGGCACATCCACCAGTGCTTTAAGGGTGGAGGTGGGGGGGTGGGGGGGGGCACATCTGTAACAGTCTCCCCTAGACACCATCAGAAAATGTGCGGTTACCACTCTGGTGAGAATGTGTTGCTCCACCACATACTATTATAACTTTATTTTTATTGTATTTTTCAATACTCATTATATGTTCTTTATTTATGTTTTTCTTTTTATTATATTATTATATATTTTGTTGTGCTGCTGACCAGCGCACTGTCCACAAACAGTGCGCATATTCAAAAACATTGTTCATCAACTCTTCAGCAATTGTTACCTACAGTCTCTATATTTTGTCAATAAAATAACCTTAACTGGATCTGAGTTTTCTCATTCTCCAGTGGACCAACTAGCTACAAACACTCCCAAGCACCCAATGTTACAATTGGTGACCCAAGAGTGAGCTATGGTCAAACAGTGACATACTGCCTGTGCTGAACAAAGAGCACATGTTCCTAGTGTGAAGGCCTGGGTCTTACAGATTCATTCGCTTTCACACTCCCAAGGCAAAAAGTCTCACCTCCATTATGGGGTTCGTGAGAATGAGCCGACGGACGGGAATATTCTACACACTTGTGTAGCTGTCACTTGTGAGGTTCCCCCTCCCACCCACCCTGGCACCTTCTGTGCCCCCTCAGACGCCTTGACTGCGTCTTCAGCGGCCTAATGCGCACGCATGCGCGGCCTCTACCCCCTCAGACGCCCTCACTGCGTCATCGGCACGGCCTTATGCCCTGCCCCCTCAGACGCCTTACTGCGTCCTCAGCGGCCTAATGCGCACGCATGCGCGGCCTCTACCCCCCTCAGCGCCCTCAGTGCAATCCCTGCCCTACCGCCTCGCGGCGTTAAAGTGATCTTCACCACTCACCGCCCTGTGGATTATTCACCGCCCTGTGGATTATTCACCGCCCTGTGGATTATTCATCACCCTGTGGATTCTACTCTCCCATGGATTACTTACCTACAGTGCATAGTGCTCCAACTTGTGTTCAGTGCTCATCGCCCGATGGATTACTCTACTCCAACGTGGATTAATAGTGCTCTCACCTACGTTCAGTGCTCACCACCCTATGGATTACTATACTTTCCCGTGGATTAATTACTTACAGTGCCTTCCCGGACACTCAGTGCCTTAGTGTCCACCAAGGTGCCCTGCATGGGGCGTGTTTATACACCAGTGTCACTAGTGTTAACTGTGGTTCGTTCCCTGAGCTACCGTGGCCCCTGGCCACGCCAGCACCTTTGCCACTCAGTTCAACACCACTTGACTTCACCATGCCTGACAACGACGACCTCCACACTGCAGCAGCAGTGGCACTCAGATCGCCACCCTTCTGCCCACAGAACCCGTCTATGTGGTTCGCTATTTTGGAGTGCGGATTTAAGACATCCAAAATCTCCAACAGCCTCACCCAGTTCACCCATGCTGCTAGCCTCCTGCCTCCTGACGTCCTTCCACAAGTCTCTGACGTCATCTCAAAAGCTTCCACCTCCACCACGCCCTATGAAGACCTGAAGACTGCTATACTCTCAAAACTTCAGTCTTCTATTGCCACCCGCCTCAAAGAGTTGTTCTCCAAGGATGAGTTGGGTGATGAGAAGCCTACAGACCTACTGCTTCGCATGAAGCAGCTACTCGGAGACAAATACAGCGCTTTTGACCCCGAGTTGTTCAAACAGCTGTTCTATCAACGCCTGCCTCCTGCTACACAGCTCGCCCTTTTCAGCGTCAAGGACAGCCTAGACCCTGATGCCATCGCTAAGTTGGCAGACGACCTTATGGCAACCATCCCTACACCACAGGCTTCTTCAGTGTCCTCAGTCACAAACCAGGACAACACTCAGCTCGCTCAGCTCACCAAGCTGGTATCCCAGCTCACGACTGAGGTCACCTCCCTCAAAAGGCAATTCCACGACCGCCAACGGTCCCGCTCCCCCAATCCTCAACACAGCCAGCGCCGACCCCGCTCCCCCACTACTCAACACCGCCAGTACCGTCCCCGCTCGAGAAGCCCAGGACTCTGCTGGTACCACAACAACTTCGGCGACAGAGCTTCGAAGTGTGCCGCCCCATGTTCATACAGGGCGTCAAACTAAAAGGGCGAGTATCAGTGCAGCGCGCTGCTCGCCAACCCTCAGCGCTGCTCCACCTTCACGACAGTTGCTCCAACATAAAGTTCCTGATTGATACCGGCGCCGATGTCAGTATAATCCCCGCGACCGCCAATCTACGAACCCTACCTCCAATCTTACATCTCTTCGCCGCTAACGGGACCAAGATACCTGTCTTCACACGGCGCACCTTGCAACTGAACCTCTACCTCCGACGTTCCTTCGAATGGACCTTCTACGTCGGGAACGTTTCACAAGCAATTCTCGGAGCGGACTTTTTGAGGCACTTCAACCTCTTGGTGGATGTCAAAGGTCAAAAATTGGTTGACCCACTCACCTCCATCTCCTCCACAGCACGATCAGCGCCAGGTCACAGCACGCACCTCGCTGTCATCCAAAAGGACCACCAGTTCGCTGACCTGCTTAAATCTTTCCCTTCGCTGACTCAGCCTTACTCAGCCAGCGTGCCCGCCAAACACCACGTCACGCATCACATCGAGACAACAGGACCACCGGTACATGCCAAGGCCCGTCGCTTGGCTCCAGAACGCTACCGTCAAGCCAAGGCCGAGTTCGAGTCTCTAATGCGCCAAGGTATTGTGCGGCCCAGCAGCAGCAACTGGTCATCAGCCCTCCACGTCGTCCCCAAGAAGAACGGCGACATACGGCCCTGTGGAGACTACCGTGCCCTCAACTCTCACACCCAGATGGACAGATACCCTGTGCCAAACATCCAGGAGTTCTCGTCCCAACTCGCTGGCTCCACCATCTTCTCACGCATAGACCTCGTCAAGGCCTTTCATCAGATTCCAGTACACCCTGACGACATCCCGAAGACCGCCATCATCACGCCCTTCGGTCTGTTTGAGTACGTCAGGATGCCCTTTGGACTCATGAATTCGGCCCAGTCCTTCCAACGTTTCATCGACGAGGTTCTTCGAGGCCTGCCCTTCTGCTTCGCGTACATCGACGACCTACTCATCGCAAGCCCAGATGAAGCCTCACACCGACAACACCTTCACCAAGTCCTCACCCGCTTACAAGACTATGGCGTACAGATCAATGTGGACAAGTCTGAGTTCGGTGTCACCTCTCTCACCTTCCTCGGCCACACTGTAACTCCAGCAGGCATCGCTCCACTCTACACGAAGTGTGAAGCCATTCAGCAGTTCCCGAAGCCGTCCACCCAGCGGAAACTCAAAGAATTCCTGGGTATGATCAACTACTACAACCGCTTCATCCCACACTGCTCTCTCCTGCTTCAGCCACTCTACGCCATGGTCAAGCCCTGTAAGCGTGGCCAGTCTGTCACTCTCATCTGGACTTCGGACGCTGACGCTGCCTTCCTCGCAGCTAAGAAGGCCCTCAGCGACACAGTCACGCTGTCTTTCCCATCCCCTGACGCGGAGATTTCCATAGTGACAGACGCCTCCGACACTGGGACTGGTGCCATCCTCCAACAACTTGTCGACAGTGCCTGGAAGCCGATTGCCTTCTTCTCACAGAAGCTCAACACGGCCGAAACCAAGTACAGCGCATACGACCGAGAACTTCTCGCCATCTACAAGGCTGTCAAGCGCTTCCGCTACTTCGTTGAAGGCCGTCGCTTCCATGTGTACACTGATCACAAGCCTCTTACTACTGCTTTCCTGAGAAACAAGGACTCCTACACTCCACGGCAGTTTCGCCACATGGACTACCTTTCCCAATTCACCACCGACATCAGGTACATCAAAGGCGCGGACAACGCTCCAGCAGACGCCCTCTCCCGCAACATTACTGCTGTGACGTCTTCTTCTCTTGATTACGCCGCCATAGCTGCCGACCAGTCTGGCGACGCCGAACTGGACAAGCTATTGTACAACCCGGCGCTCAAGATAAAGAAACTCACGCTCCCAGGCACCAAGATCGCTCTCTACGCTGACGTCTCCACAGACGCTGTCCGTCCCTACCTGCCACAGCGACATCGCTACCAGGCCTTCCGTCAGTTTCACGATCTCTCTCACCCTGGCATCCGAGCTACACAGCACTTGATGACGTCTCGTTTCATCTGGGAGGGTATCAACAAGGATGTCAGACTCTGGACTCGTACCTGCACCAACTGTCAAGCCTCCAAGGTGACTCGGCATACTCACTCTCCGCCCGGCACTTTCACACCCGTAACGGAGAGATTCGACCACATCCACATTGACCTGGTCGGCCCCCTGCCACCCTCTGCCGGTCATCGTTACATTCTCACCTGTGTGGATCGTTTTACACGTTGGGCCGAAGCCGCCCCCATCACTGACATCACAACGGACACTGTCGCCCACGCTTTCATCGCTACTTGGGTCTCCAGGTTCGGTGTTCCTCTCAGCCTCACTTCAGACCGCGGCGGCCAGTTCGAGGCCAACGTGTGGAACAAGGTCATGACCCTGCTCGGCATCCGCCGCTACAGGACTTCCAGCTACCACCCGCAGGCCAATGGCATGGTCGAACGGTTCCATCGCCAACTGAAGTCCTCCCTCATGGCCTCCACCCAACGAGAGAATTGGTCCCTGGCTCTCCCCATTGTTCTCCTCGGCATCAGGTCCTCCCTGAAGGAAGACCTACACCACTCCTCGGCTGAGCTGGTTTACGGCACCAACCTTAGGCTCCCAGGCGAACTTCTAGTCAAAACACCCGACCCTGCACCCTGCAGCGTCCAAGACTTCGCCTCCCGCCTCAAAGGTGTCATGAGAAGCCTTCAGCCAGTGCAGCCTCGTTCTTCCCCGATGAAGACCTTTGTGAGCCAGGACCTCGACACCTGCACCCACGTCTTCATACGCGTGGATGCCGTCCGCCGGCCTCTGACACAGCCCTACCAGGGACCCTACCTCGTCCTGAGAAGGACCAGGAAGACTGTCACCATTGACAGGAACGGTGCTCAAGACGCAGTGGCCATCGACCGAGTCAAACCGGCATATCTGTTGGCCCCAGATCAGGCTCCTGTTATGTCGCACCGCACCACTAAGATCTCTTTCCTCCTTCGTCGTCACTAGGGGGGGAGTATTGTAACAGTCTCCCCTAGACACCATCAGAAAATGTGCGGTTACCACTCTGGTGAGAATGTGTTGCTCCACCACATACTATTATAACTTTATTTTTATTGTATTTTTCAATACTCATTATATGTTCTTTATTTATGTTTTTCTTTTTATTATATTATTATATATTTTGTTGTGCTGCTGACCAGCGCACTGTCCACAAACAGTGCGCATATTCAAAAACATTGTTCATCAACTCTTCAGCAATTGTTACCTACAGTCTCTATATTTTGTCAATAAAATAACCTTAACTGGATCTGAGTTTTCTCATTCTCCAGTGGACCAACTAGCTACAAACACTCCCAAGCACCCAATGTTACACATCTACCAGTGCTTTAAGGGTGGGGGTGGGGGGGGGGCACATCTACCAGTGCTTTAAGGGTGGAAGTGGGGGGTGGGGGGGTGGGGCACATCCACCAGGACAAGAGACATGAAAATTAAAATTCTTTTTGCCAAACGCCTCTTAGAAGAAAACATAAACCAATTAATAAGAAAATTATTTCTATTAGATTATGACAATGGGAAAAACCAGTGGATACATTTTTTAAAAAGAAAATACACGAAAGACTGACTTTAATTTGACAAATATTGAAAAACAGAAAAAAAGATGTGATTATTAATAGTTAAGGAATGGGACACTAAAAAATGGCAGGAAGAAATGGAACAAAAGTCAACCTTAGATATTTACCAAAGATTTAAAATAATTATAGAAGAAGAAAAGTGTATAGATAATACGGAAGGATGTAAGTTATTAGTAAGGGGAAGAACTAACACATTAACATTAAATTGGAGAAATAGACAACAAGGAAAGAGTGAACAGTGCCCAGCATGTGATTGTGAATCAGTAACTTTAGAACACTTTTTACTGGATTGTCCTCATTATAATGTTATTAAAGTGAATTTATTTTTCTACAACAAATACAGAACAGAAATAGTGCAAGAAAAACTCAGAATATATTGGCTTTTGAAAACCTAACAATAGTAGAAGTTGAACAGGAAAAATTACATTAAACGGTTGTGGAATTCAAAATATAAAAAGCAACAGCAGCAAATGCAAACCGAAAATTAAACATTGTGAAAAATCCAAAGCAACAACAAAACCAAAAATAAAGTGTAAAGAAAACAGTGGGAGCCGAAGACAAGGCTTATCCCACGCCCTCTACTGGACAACTGATGAGGTTAGGTTAGGTTAAGTTAGGTTATTATCCCAACATTCAAATGATGAGGCAAAGTTAGGTAGCCTACTTAGTGATAACAAAAGAGGCAAGGGAGGCGAGGGCTCATAAGAGGTGCCTCTTCTCGTTACATTTTGAACGTGCCGGTCAAAACGGTTTTTAAAGGTTAGGTTAAGTTATTATCTGATGAACTGATGAAGTTAGGTTAGGTTAGACGGTTACTTTTAAAAGTATGCAATTTAAGCCTGAGTGGACGCAGCCAGCTGGGTGATAGGTGTGTGGGGGGGGGGACCAGCGATACTTTTAAAAGTATACAATTTAAGTCTGAGTGGACGCAGCCAGCTGGGTGATAGATGTGTGGGGGGGGGGTGGGGGACCAGCAATACTTTTAAAAGTATACAATTTAAGTCTGAGTGGACGCAGCCAGCTGGGTGATAGATGTGTGGGGGGGGGGACCAGCAATACTGTGAGTTTCTTTGGTATTTATTAAGTCTTACAGCGGCAGTTTTTACATCTCTCATGGGATAGAGCTTGTCATTCTGAACATTTTGAATCTCATATACATGCGTCGCAAATGAAGTGTAATTGTAATGAATTTTTTTCTAGTAGGTTTAGGTGTTTCTTTTTAATATTTCACACATCATTACCTGCCAGGGGGAGGGGAGAAGGGGGGGGCATAATAAAAACAATGATTTATAACCGGAACAACTTTCAGATTCATTCAAAACACATCAAAATAAACCAGAAAAAAATGCATCAGGTATTGCAAAAATATAACCCTGAATTCTCTAGTGTTCTGGTGAAGATGTAAAATAATACCTTAACAATTGTTGTCTTCAAAAATGTTGGTGTGTCTGAATTTAGTCAACTTAAAGCTGTTTTGGCTCACCTGAGGGTGGCAGGCCGTGCGTGCGTGCGTGCGTGCGTGCGTGCAGGCGCCTTCTTCTGTAGGGTGTGGTGTGTGTTCACAGTGACGACTTGAGAAATGAGAAGTGAGGACTGAGGAGTGAGGACCCACGCGGTGA
>JAPQNM010000029.1:8733358-8743358 GCA_029783475.1 Metacarcinus magister | reverse complement strand
TCAATGCCCTATCCACTCCTTTGCTGATGACACCACCTTGCATTTTTCAACGTCGTACAACAGACGCCCAACCCAACAAGAATTAAATGACTCAAGGCGAGATGCTATAGGACGCTTAACTTCTGATCTTTCACTTGTTTCTGATTGGGGCAGAGCAAACCTAGTTTTGTTCAATGCCTCAAAAACTCAATTTCTACAACTATCTAATCGACATAACCTTCCAGATAACTATCCCCTCTTTTTCAATGACACTCAACTTCCCCTCTCCTCCACATTAAACAGACTCGGTCTATCCTTTGCTAAAAATCTAAACTGGCAATTTCATATCTCTACTCTTGCTAAATCAGCTTCCAAGAAGTTAGGTGTCCTATGGCGTCTGCATCCATTTTTCTCTCCCTCTCAGCCGCTTGCTCTGTACAGGGGCCTTATCCGCCCATGTATGAAGTATGGCTCACATGTCTGGGGGGGCTCAACTCATACAGCTTTATTAAACAGGGTGGAGTCTAAAGCTTTTCGCCTCATCAACTCTCCTCCTCTAACTGACTTTCTTCATTCTTTAAGTCACCGCCGCAATGTTGCATCTTTATCTATCTTTTACCGCTATTTTCATGCTGACTGCTCTTCTGAACTTGCTAACTGCATGCCTCCCCCCTTCCCACGGACTTTCTACTTCTTCTCATCCTTATTCTGTCATTCTACTTAATGCAAGAGTCAACCAGTATCTTCACTCTATCATCCCTTACACTGGTAAACTCTGGAACTCTCTTCCTTTGTCTGTTTTTCCAACTGCCTATGACTTAAACTCTTTCAAAAGAGGTAGTCAAAATACTTCTCACACTAATTTGGACTTCCCCCATGTCTATATTTCTCCTACTGTCCTCTTTACAGGGTCTGGCGAAGAGCGGGATTTTTTTTATATACTTAATTTATTTTTCCCTTAGCCAATACCCTTTTAATGTAAAAAAAAAAATAAAAAATTTAGACTATAAAAGATATCGGAGTATTATCTGCATGTGATATTGGGGCTGTCAACTATTTTTTTTCAAAGAAATTACTGTGAAATTCAATTTGTGATATGGAATTATTATTTAAGAGGAAATTTTAACTACTATTTATTCTGTGATAAGGAACACACACACACACACACACACACACACACACACACACACACACACACACACACACACACACATATACACATATACACATATACACATACACACACACACACACATATACACATACACATACACACACACACACACACACACACACACACACACACACACACACACACACACGCACCCACACAAGACGATTACTGAGTACGCGGGATCCGTCAGTAATCGATTGTACTCAGTAATCGTCTGGCTGCCTCACGAACCCAGTAATCGTCTGGCTGCCTCACGAACCCAGTAATCGTCTGGCTGCCTCACGAACCCAGTAATCGTCTGTCTGCCTCACGAACCCAGTAATCGTCTGTCTGCCTCACGAACTCAGTAATCGTCTGTCTGCCTCACGAACTCAGTAATCGTCTGTCTGCCTCACGAACTCAGTAATCGTCTGTCTGCCTCATGAACCCAGTACTCGTCTGTCTGCCTCACGAACTCAGTAATCGTCTGTCTGCCTCACGAACTCAGTAATCGTCTGTCTGCCTCACGAACTCAGTAATCGTCTGTCTGCCTCACGAACTCAGTAATCGTCTGTCTGCCTCATGAACCCAGTACTCGTCTGTCTGCCTCACGAACTCAGTAATCGTCTGTCTGCCTCACGAACTCAGTAATCGTCTGTCTGCCTCACGAACTCAGTAATCGTCTGTCTGCCTCATGAACCCAGTACTCGTCTGGCAGCCTCGTGAATCTAGTAATCGTCTGGCAGCCTCGTGAATCTAGTAATCGTCTGGCAGCCTCGTGAATCTAGTAATCGTCTGGCAGCCTCGTGAATCTAGTAATCGTCTGGCAGCCTCGTGAATCTAGTAATCGTCTGGCAGCCTCGTGAATCTAGTAATCGTCTGGCAGCCTCGTGAATCTAGTACTCGTCTGGCAGCCTCGTGAATCTAGTACTCGTCTGGCAGCCTCGTGAATCTAGTACTCGTCTGGCAGCCTCGTGAATCTAGTACTCGTCTGGCAGCCTCGTGAATCTAGTACTCGTCTGGCAGCCTCGTGAATCTAGTACTCGTCTGGCAGCCTCGTGAATCTAGTACTCGTCTGGCAGCCTCGTGAATCTAGTAATCGTCTGGCAGCCTCGTGAATCTAGTAATCGTCTGGCAGCCTCGTGAATCTAGTAATCGTCTGGCAGCCTCGTGAATCTAGTAATCGTCTGGCAGCCTCGTGAATCCAGTAATCGTCTGGCAGCCTCGTGAATCCAGTAATCGTCTGGCAGCCTCGTGAATCCAGTAATCGTCTGGCAGCCTCGTGAATCCAGTAATCGTCTGGCAGCCTCGTGAATCCAGTAATCGTCTGGCAGCCTCGTGAATCCAGTAATCGTCTGGCAGCCTCGTGAATCTAGTAATCGTCTGGCAGCCTCGTGAATCTAGTACTCGTCTGGCAGCCTCGTGAATCCAGTAATCGTCTGGCAGCCTCGTGAATCCAGTAATCGTCTGGCAGCCTCGTGAATCCAGTAATCGTCTGGCAGCCTCGTGAATCTAGTAATCGTGTCCGGACCTGATTCTCGCGGATCCGCCAGACAAAGTAATCGGATCCACGATTACTGAGCTTGAAGACCCTACCATACGTCACAATGGTTGATGCACGGGAAGAACCATTTATTTCAAAAGAGTTTCCCGACATGTTATTATATAGACATTGGGTGCAGTAATGCCGTGAAAACACAGCACACGGAGCTACAAAGGTTAAACTGTGGTTAGGTTATCATCATAACCAGTATATACAGTACGAAAATTATACCGAGCCTTTTGTGCAACTGTGTTTTACATGTAAGGGCCTCAGCAGAAGAGTTGATCATGACCAAAACCTCAATATCAAGTCCTTCAATCAACTCCAGCCTTCATCGCAATCTTCAGTCATCGGTCAAGTCCCTCAAGTCATCAGTCTTCAATTCACCTGCATCACGGATCTCGTCATCACCATCTCCCCACCCTGGCCAAACGCGTCATCTCCCAACTACACGTGATCATCTCAAGAACATCTGCCAAGTCCACATTAAGATCATTAATCTTCATGAAACTAAGTACCATGTTATTCTAATGTATTACCCTCCTACTCCTCCCCAGCCTCAGTGTTAAATTTTATGTCAACTCCTCAACTACCATTTTGATCCTCATTCGCCCTCCTCACATTCATTCCTGCTCGCCCGTGTTCCTCCCTACCGTTAGTTCCCTACGGTTAATTCCTTAATCCTCATCCCCAGGGAAGCGCTGTCAACCCACTCCCATCTGTGTCTTTTGTTTTGCTCATTTTCTGTGTATATTTTGTTTACTTATTTATCTGCATATATCTTCTGTGTATTCTCATATCTATCATATGCCTCTTCGTTCTGGAAACGTTTACACAATGACTTCCTAATCCCCATCTAGTGCCACTCCTCAAACATCCAATTCTGCCTCTCCTCCTCCTACACCTCTCACTATAATAACACTTATAAACGACCAGAATGCCCTCCCTCTGTTTACGGGATCAAAGAATGAGGGAATTGCGAGAGCAGTACCTCACCCAGTGTCGGGGCAGAGATGGGAGTTTCTCTCTCTCTCTCTCTGGTGCTGGGGGAGGAGGCGCTCTCCCCGGGGTATGAAGTGTTAAAATTCCTACAGGAAAGTGGCTTTCTCCACCTCCTGTAGATTTATTTTTCTTTTTATGTAGCTTTTATGTAGCTTTTATTTTTTAGTGCTTTTATTACGGTGCCAAATGACTTCGATGTTGCGGCACCATGATCTATTGTCACCAAGCAATCAATCAATCAATCAATCAATCAATCATCAATCAATCAATCAATCAATCAATCAATCAATCAATCAATCAATCAATCAATCAATCAATCAATCAATCAATCAATCAATCAATCAATCAATCAATCAATCAATCAATCAATCAACCAATCAATCAATCAATCAATCAATCAATCAATCAATCAATCAATCAATCAATCAATCAATCAATCAATCAATCAATCAATCAATCAATCAATCAATCAATCAATCAACCAATCAATCAATCAATCAATCAATCAATCAATCAATCAACCAATCAATCAATCAATCAATCAATCAATCAATCAATCAACCAATCAATCAATCAATCAATCAATCAATCAATCAATCAATCAATCAATCAACCAATCAATCAATCAATCAATCAACCAATCAATCAATCAATCAACCAATCAATCAATCAATCAATCAATCAATCAATCAATCAATCAACCAATCAATCAATCAATCAATCAACCAATCAATCAACCAATCAATCAATCAATCAATCAATCAATCAATCAATCAATCAACCAATCAATCAATCAATCAATCAACCAATCAATCAATCAATCAACCAATCAATCAATCAATCAATCAATCAATCAATCAACCAATCAATCAATCAATCAATCAACCAATCAATCAATCAATCAACCAATCAATCAATCAATCAATCAATCAATCAATCAACCAATCAATCAATCAATCAATCAACCAATCAATCAATCAATCAACCAATCAATCAATCAATCAATCAATCAATCAATCAATCAACCAATCAATCAATCAATCAATCAATCAATCAATCAATCAATCAATCAATCAATCAATCAATCAATCAATCAATCATCAATCAATCAATCAATCAATCAATCAATCAATCAATCAATCAATCAATCAATCAATCAATCAATCAATCAATCAATCAATCAATCAATCAATCAATCAATCAATCAATCAATCAATCAATCAATCAATCAATCAATCAATCAATCAATCAATCAATCCTTCCAACGTTTGATGAACTCAGTTTTATCTGGATTGTTGGGCAAATCAGTTTTCTGCTACCTCGATGACATCATCATTGCCTCACCCAACCTTTCTGATCATTTTGCTACACTCACTAATGTGTTCTCCAGGCTATCTAACACCGGTTTAAAGGTCAAACTTTCAAAATGCTCATTTGCAAAAGGTCAAATTAAGTTCTTGGGCCACCACGTAGATAAAGACGGCATCCACGCGTTAGACGACAAGATTCATGCGGTAACTAAGTTTCCCACTCCAAAACACATTGACCAAGTTCGTTGTTTCCTCGGATTATCTGGATTTTATCGCCAATTCATTCGTGACAACAGTAAAATTGCAAGCCCACTCACCAAGTTGCTTAAGAAAAATGCTACTTTCATATGGACTGACGATCAAGAAAACGCTTTCCTCTCACTCAAAAATGCACTCTGCACTGCTCCAGTCATGAAATTTCCAGATTTTTCAAAGCCTTTCACGATTTGTACTGATGCTTCTGGTATCGGCCTAGGCGCTGTCTTAATGCAATCAGATCAAAACAACAAACTCAGACCAATTGCGTACGCGAGTCGTGTTCTTAACAAAGCGGAAACCATCTACAGCGTCACACATCAGGAAGCACTCGCGGTCTGCGACATTTTCGAGATTTAATCCTCGGTTACGAAATTCATATTTTAACTGATCACGGCCCAGTCACTGAACTTTTCAAAGGAAAGAACCTATCAGGTAAACTTGCCCGATGGCAATTGACAATCCAGGATTACAACCCATCATTTTCATATATTCCTGGCAGAGCAAATTCTGCCGCTGACGCTCTTTCAAGGAACATTTCTTCAATTGCACTTATCACATATGCTCTAATATTTCCTGAACTCTCTGAAATCAAAGCACATCCACGCTCTGATCCTTTATGTGCTGCTTTAATTTACTTCCTCGAATCAGGAGACGCCAGTAATCTTCCTAAATTACAAGTTCCAGTACAGTCTTTCATAATCAAGGATGATATTCTCTATAAAGAACGTAAACCGTCTTCCGATAATGATTCATGCATTACAATCACACAACTCGCTGTTCCACTTTCTCTTGTCAACACAGTCTTATATCAGGTTCATAATTCCTCACAGGCAGGCCATCCCGGTCGCGATCGCTGTCTCAGTCAAGCTCAAAAATCATTCTACTGGACAACTATGAGGAAACACATCTTTCGTCGCTGCATGACATGTCAATCTTGTGCTGAGCATCGCCTCGCTCCGTCTAAAGAAGCTCCGAGCTTACCATATCCTATATCAAATGCACCCTGGGATTCTATATCTGTCGATGTACTCATACTCCCACTGACGGAAAGCAGCTTCCAATATCTCCTTGTGTTCATAGACAGTTTTTTCTAGATTTTCAATCCATGTTCCTTTTAAAGAAAAATCAGCATGCTCAGTAGGAACAGCCCTCATTGATCAAATATTATGTCAGTATTCTTCTCCCAAAGTGTTGCTCTCAGACAACGGTTCAGAATTCAATAATTCTTTCATGCAACACATTTGTGATCACTTCAGCATAAAAAAATGTAACATTATACCTCATCATCCACAATCAAATGGATCAGTAGAAAGACACAACAGAAAAATCTTGGAAGTACTACGACATATCCCAAACAATAGCACAACGTGGGATATGTGGATTCCACAAGTCGCGTCTACCCTCAACTCATCTATCCACAGCTCAGTAAATGATTCGCCTCATTTAATTTTGCATGGCTGCGACAAGCAACTACCTCTTCCACAGCTAGACAGCAACCCTCAGCCTATATATAACTTCGAAAATTACGTTGAATTTCGTCTGGCAGATTTTCAACATATACACCAATTCGTCACAAACAATGTAGCTGCTTCCCAGGAAACAATGTTATTTCGCCAACATCAACGCACTTCAACCAATGACATCATAACAGGCGACATGGTAATCAACACACACACACACACACACACACACACACACACACACACACACACACACACACACATATATATATATATATATATATATATATATATACATATATATATATATATATATATATATATATATATATATATATATATATACATATATATATATATATATATATATATATATATATATATATACATATATATATATATATATATATATATATATATATATATATATATATATATATACATATATATATATATATATATATATATATATATATATATATATATATATATATATATACCCCGCCGTGGGGAGTCACCTTGATGTGGTGGCGGGGCTTGAAGCGTGGTCGGCGGCGCCCCCTCCTGTGGGGCCATGTCCGTCTCTGTAGGGTTGGTGTCCGTCGGCCTCGTGGACCAAGCACTCCCCCTTCATCACTGGTAGAGGAGGCCTACCGGTGATGTTGCTCGTCCTTACCCGTCTACATCTAGGGCAGGACTAAGCCTCCCAGCGTGTTTGCCGTGCGTGGCGTCCTGTATACTCCCCGCGCTCCCTCATCTGGGAGTTGAGTCCACCGCAGGGCAGGAGGTAGTTCGCTGCGGTGGACAACACACTTCTTTGGTGGGGGAGTTGGGGTAAGACGGGTGGTCCAGTGTGGCCCCGCTGGATCAATCGGCTGGTCATGCGTTGGCTAGGGTCAAGCGGCTGCCACCTCACTCCAGACAGTGGCTGCGTATACTTCCCCCACTACCCCTAGGGCTGTTGAGAGCCGTCGTGCCTCAACATACATCCCTCCCTTGTTGGGCTCCGTGGTGGGTGGGGGGGTGGGGAAGCGAATGTTTCCTGAATAATTTATGGCATCTTCACCACCACTTTCGCGACCAAGCTCGCTCCCTGACGTCCGCTCGTCCCCGGCTTCTTCTTCTCGATCTTCCCTTATCGCCACACTTCAGCCTTTCCGGGCCACGGGTGGTGCAACTGGGACCACTGTCCCCTCCGCTTCGAATTCTACAGATTCGAACCGAGAATTTTTAAATTATAAGCCAAGAAAACAAAGACGCGTTAACGCACAGAAGGGCTTTTCAGGCCCTCTCATTCAGACTCTACCAGGTACTTTCGAACCGGCATATTACGAACAATTCCTTGTCATCAAGTCTCTTGATGGGGTGTCTGTCATGGATCTAGACATATTTGACGTACATAGAGCACTCATTAAAGTTTGTGGACGCGAGCCTAAGGTCTCCTCCCAAAGGGATGGTAGTCTCCTAGTGGAGGTGTCGTCCCCGGAAGAGAGTGCTCGCCTCAGAGCGATCTCCTCTGTCCCTGGAACGCAGGTGGCGTGTACTCCACACGCTACCCTCAACCAGTGTAAGGGGGTCATCTTTTCTCGTGACGTCATGCGCTACTCAACGAAAAGCTTCTACACGAACTGAGTGATCAGGGTGTTGTAGGAGTTGATCGTCTACAAAGGAAAGTTGATGGAGTTCTTGTTCCCACCCCTACCCTGTTTCTCACTTTCGACCGACTCAAACTGCCTGAAGTTGTCAAACTGGCGTGGCTCCGCCTCCCAGTAAAAGCATACATACCGTCCCCTAGGCGATGCTATCACTGTCAGGCATTCGGACATGTCAGTCGTTCCTGCCGTAGGTTACAAGATGGCCTACCAGCGGTGTGCCCGTCCTGTGGTACAACGGATCACGATGGCACGACCTGCCCTGGTCCTGTCTCTTGCTTTAACTGCCACGGACCTCACCCAGCTTACTCAAAAGACTGCGACCGCTACAGATTTGAGAGGGAAGTACTCTCCATCAGGACCACGGAGAAAATTGATTTTGCCGAGGCAAAGCGTAGAGTCCTTACTACGCATATACGTCCAGGAGTGACTTATGCAAATATGCTGTCCTCTCTTACTAATAGACGTCAACTACACAAACCGACTGCTACAGGACACCAAGTGGCTAAGCCACAAAATGATTCACACAAAAATGCTGTTGCTCCTGCTGCTCTGCCCTCTACATCTATGGAGGTGTCAGAGGAACTCACTCAGACCCCTACTGCTACGCCATCACACCATAAGCGTAGCAGAAGTGAAGACTCCATCGAGGAGGTGCCCCTTCCTAAGGAGGCACGATCCTCTACACCCTCTGGTGGGCCTCGAAGGCCCCCACCAGTGTCGGCTCCGGCCGTCACTTTTACCCCAGTGTCGGCTTCGGCCGTCACTACCTCCCCGGTGTCGGCTCCGGCCGTCACTCCCACCCCGGTGTCGGCTCCGGCCGTCACTTCCACCCCGGTGTCGGCTCCGGCCGTCACTTCTACCCCGGTGTCGGCTCCGGCCGTCACTTCTACCCCGGTGTCGGCTCCGGCCGTCACTCCCACCCCGGTGTCGGCTCCGGCCGTCACTCCCACCCCGGTGTCGGCTCCGGCCGTCACTCCCACCCCGGTGTCGGCTCCGGCCGTCACTCCCACCCCGTGTCGGCTCCGGCGTCACTCCCCCCCCGCTGTCGGCTCCGACCGTTTTGACTTTGACCAACACTCCTGCCCCGGTGACGGCTCTGGCCGTTACTCCCGCCCCTGTGTCGGCTACGGCCGTTACTCCCGCCTTGGTGTCGGCTCCGGCCGTCACTCCTACCCCGTTGTCGGCTCACGCCGTCATCACTGCTCCTGCTGCTGTGGCCACCTCACTGGCCACTGGGCTAGGAAAGACTGCAAGGCGATTGTCCACTGCCTCCACTGCTCTAGCCACTGCCATTAGGCAGGGTAAGAGCAAGAAGGATACTGGTGTTGGGAGGGTCTCCTCTAGGGGCCTCCCCACGCACCGTTAATTTTATATTTTTAATACTTTTCCCTCTCCTACGCTTCCTCTCGTCTCGATGTGGGCCGAGCGACACATCCAGTTGGCTCTTGGCCGGGTCACCCGTTGGGCCGATAGTCATGGTTTTAACTTTTCCCCCACAAAGACGGTTGCTATGCTTTTCTCTCGAAGCAGAGGTGATTTTAGGGATCCAGACCTATACCTCTATGGCAGGAGACTGCCAGTAGTTGAAACGACTCGATTCTTGGGCTTAATATTTGACAGACGCCTTACATGGTTGCCAC
>JAPQNM010000029.1:8726383-8733258 GCA_029783475.1 Metacarcinus magister | reverse complement strand
CACGTTGGCCTCGAACTGGCCGCCGCGGTCTGAAGTGAGGCTGAGAGGAACACCGAACCTGGAGACCCAAGTAGCGATGAAAGCGTGGGCGACAGTGTCCGTTGTGATGTCAGTGATGGGGGCGGCTTCGGCCCAACGTGTAAAACGATCCACACAGGTGAGAATGTAACGATGACCGGCAGAGGGTGGCAGGGGGCCGACCAGGTCAATGTGGATGTGGTCGAATCTCTCCGTTACGGGTGTGAAAGTGCCGGGCGGAGAGTGAGTATGCCGAGTCACCTTGGAGGCTTGACAGTTGGTGCAGGTACGAGTCCAGAGTCTGACATCCTTGTTGATACCCTCCCAGATGAAACGAGACGTCATCAAGTGCTGTGTAGCTCGGATGCCAGGGTGAGAGAGATCGTGAAACTGACGGAAGGCCTGGTAGCGATGTCGCTGTGGCAGGTAGGGACGGACAGCGTCTGTGGAGACGTCAGCGTAGAGAGCGATCTTGGTGCCTGGGAGCGTGAGTTTCTTTATCTTGAGCGCCGGGTTGTACAATAGCTTGTCCAGTTCGGCGTCGCCAGACTGGTCGGCAGCTATGGCGGCGTAATCAAGAGAAGAAGACGTCACAGCAGTAATGTTGCGGGAGAGGGCGTCTGCTGGAGCGTTGTCCGCGCCTTTGATGTACCTGATGTCGGTGGTGAATTGGGAAAGGTAGTCCATGTGGCGAAACTGCCGTGGAGTGTAGGAGTCCTTGTTTCTCAGGAAAGCAGTAGTAAGAGGCTTGTGATCAGTGTACACATGGAAGCGACGGCCTTCAACGAAGTAGCGGAAGCGCTTGACAGCCTTGTAGATGGCGAGAAGTTCTCGGTCGTATGCGCTGTACTTGGTTTCGGCCGTGTTGAGCTTCTGTGAGAAGAAGGCAATCGGCTTCCAGGCACTGTCGACAAGTTGTTGGAGGATGGCACCAGTCCCAGTGTCGGAGGCGTCTGTCACTATGGAAATCTCCGCGTCAGGGGATGGGAAAGACAGCGTGACTGTGTCGCTGAGGGCCTTCTTAGCTGCGAGGAAGGCAGCGTCAGCGTCCGAAGTCCAGATGAGAGTGACAGACTGGCCACGCTTACAGGGCTTGACCATGGCGTAGAGTGGCTGAAGCAGGAGAGAGCAGTGTGGGATGAAGCGGTTGTAGTAGTTGATCATACCCAGGAATTCTTTGAGTTTCCGCTGGGTGGACGGCTTCGGGAACTGCTGAATGGCTTCACACTTCGTGTAGAGTGGAGCGATGCCTGCTGGAGTTACAGTGTGGCCGAGGAAGGTGAGAGAGGTGACACCGAACTCAGACTTGTCCACATTGATCTGTACGCCATAGTCTTGTAAGCGGGTGAGGACTTGGTGAAGGTGTTGTCGGTGTGAGGCTTCATCTGGGCTTGCGATGAGTAGGTCGTCGATGTACGCGAAGCAGAAGGGCAGGCCTCGAAGAACCTCGTCGATGAAACGTTGGAAGGACTGGGCCGAATTCATGAGTCCAAAGGGCATCCTGACGTACTCAAACAGACCGAAGGGCGTGATGATGGCGGTCTTCGGGATGTCGTCAGGGTGTACTGGAATCTGATGAAAGGCCTTGACGAGGTCTATGCGTGAGAAGATGGTGGAGCCAGCGAGTTGGGACGAGAACTCCTGGATGTTTGGCACAGGGTATCTGTCCATCTGGGTGTGAGAGTTGAGGGCACGGTAGTCTCCACAGGGCCGTATGTCGCCGTTCTTCTTGGGGACGACGTGGAGGGCTGATGACCAGTTGCTGCTGCTGGGCCGCACAATACCTTGGCGCATTAGAGACTCGAACTCGGCCTTGGCTTGACGGTAGCGTTCTGGAGCCAAGCGACGGGCCTTGGCATGTACCGGTGGTCCTGTTGTCTCGATGTGATGCGTGACGTGGTGTTTGGCGGGCACGCTGGCTGAGTAAGGCTGAGTCAGCGAAGGGAAAGATTTAAGCAGGTCAGCGAACTGGTGGTCCTTTTGGATGACAGCGAGGTGCGTGCTGTGACCTGGCGCTGATCGTGCTGTGGAGGAGATGGAGGTGAGTGGGTCAACCAATTTTTGACCTTTGACATCCACCAAGAGGTTGAAGTGCCTCAAAAAGTCCGCTCCGAGAATTGCTTGTGAAACGTTCCCGACGTAGAAGGTCCATTCGAAGGAACGTCGGAGGTAGAGGTTCAGTTGCAAGGTGCGCCGTGTGAAGACAGGTATCTTGGTCCCGTTAGCGGCGAAGAGATGTAAGATTGGAGGTAGGGTTCGTAGATTGGCGGTCGCGGGGATTATACTGACATCGGCGCCGGTATCAATCAGGAACTTTATGTTGGAGCAACTGTCGTGAAGGTGGAGCAGCGCTGAGGGTTGGCGAGCAGCGCGCTGCACTGATACTCGCCCTTTTAGTTTGACGCCCTGTATGAACATGGGGCGGCACACTTCGAAGCTCTGTCGCCGAAGTTGTTGTGGTACCAGCAGAGTCCTGGGCTTCTCGAGCGGGGACGGTACTGGCGGTGTTGAGTAGTGGGGGAGCGGGGTCGGCGCTGGCTGTGTTGAGGATTGGGGGAGCGGGACCGTTGGCGGTCGTGGAATTGCCTTTTGAGGGAGGTGACCTCAGTCGTGAGCTGGGATACCAGCTTGGTGAGCTGAGCGAGCTGAGTGTTGTCCTGGTTTGTGACTGAGGACACTGAAGAAGCCTGTGGTGTAGGGATGGTTGCCATAAGGTCGTCTGCCAACTTAGCGATGGCATCAGGGTCTAGGCTGTCCTTGACGCTGAAAAGGGCGAGCTGTGTAGCAGGAGGCAGGCGTTGATAGAACAGCTGTTTGAACAACTCGGGGTCAAAAGCGCTGTATTTGTCTCCGAGTAGCTGCTTCATGCGAAGCAGTAGGTCTGTAGGCTTCTCATCACCCAACTCATCCTTGGAGAACAACTCTTTGAGGCGGGTGGCAATAGAAGACTGAAGTTTTGAGAGTATAGCAGTCTTCAGGTCTTCATAGGGCGTGGTGGAGGTGGAAGCTTTTGAGATGACGTCAGAGACTTGTGGAAGGACGTCAGGAGGCAGGAGGCTAGCAGCATGGGTGAACTGGGTGAGGCTGTTGGAGATTTTGGATGTCTTAAATCCGCACTCCAAAATAGCGAACCACATAGACGGGTTCTGTGGGCAGAAGGGTGGCGATCTGAGTGCCACTGCTGCTGCAGTGTGGAGGTCGTCGTTGTCAGGCATGGTGAAGTCAAGTGGTGTTGAACTGAGTGGCAAAGGTGCTGGCGTGGCCAGGGGCCACGGTAGCTCAGGGAACGAACCACAGTTAACACTAGTGACACTGGTGTATAAACACGCCCCATGCAGGGCACCTTGGTGGACACTAAGGCACTGAGTGTCCGGGAAGGCACTGTAAGTAATTAATCCACGGGAAAGTATAGTAATCCATAGGGTGGTGAGCACTGAACGTAGGTGAGAGCACTATTAATCCACGTTGGAGTAGAGTAATCCATCGGGCGATGAGCACTGAACACAAGTTGGAGCACTATGCACTGTAGGTAAGTAATCCATGGGAGAGTAGAATCCACAGGGTGATGAATAATCCACAGGGCGGTGAATAATCCACAGGGCGGTGAATAATCCACAGGGCGGTGAGTGGTGAAGATCACTTTAACGCCGCGAGGCGGTAGGGCAGGGATTGCACTGAGGGCGCTGAGGGGGGTAGAGGCCGCGCATGCGTGCGCATTAGGCCGCTGAGGACGCAGTAAGGCGTCTGAGGGGGCAGGGCATAAGGCCGTGCCGATGACGCAGTGAGGGCGTCTGAGGGGGTAGAGGCCGCGCATGCGTGCGCATTAGGCCGCTGAAGACGCAGTCAAGGCGTCTGAGGGGGCACAGAAGGTGCCAGGGTGGGTGGGAGGGGGAACCTCACAAGTGACAGCTACACAAGTGTGTAGAATATTCCCGTCCGTCGGCTCATTCTCACGAACCCCATAATGGAGGTGAGACTTTTTGCCTTGGGAGTGTGAAAGCGAATGAATCTGTAAGACCCAGGCCTTCACACTAGGAACATGTGCTCTTTGTTCAGCACAGGCAGTATGTCACTGTTTGACCATAGCTCACTCTTGGGTCACCAATTGTAGCATTGGGTGCTTGGGAGTGTTTGTAGCTAGTTGGTCCACTGGAGAATGAGAAAACTCAGATCCAGTTAAGGTTATTTTATTGACAAAATATAGAGACTGTAGGTAACAATTGCTGAAGAGTTGATGAACAATGTTTTTGAATATGCGCACTGTTTGTGGACAGTGCGCTGGTCAGCAGCACAACAAAATATATAATAATATAATAAAAAGAAAAACATAAATAAAGAACATATAATGAGTATTGAAAAATACAATAAAAATAAAGTTATAATAGTATGTGGTGGAGCAACACATTCTCACCAGAGTGGTAACCGCACATTCTCTGATGGTGTCTAGGGGAGACTGTTACAATAGGACAGGTAACAGAAATAAGATTGTGATCGGAGGAGCCCAACGGAGAGGAAAGTTTAATAGAGTAAGCTGAAGGGTTGGAAGTTAGGAAAAGATCAAGAATGTTGGGCGTGTCTCCAAGGCGGTCAGGGATACGGGTAGGGAACTGCACTAGCTGCTCTAGGTCATGAAGGATAGCAAAGTTGAAGGTTTGTTCACCAGGTTGGTCAGTGAAAGAAGATGAAAGCCAAAGCTGGTGGTGAACATTGAAATCCTCTAAAATGGAGATCTCAGCATAAGGAAAGTGAGATAGGATGTGCTCCACCTTGGAAGTCAAATAGTCAAAGAATTTTACATAGTCAGAGGAATTAGGTGAGAGATATACAGCACAGATGAATTTAGTTAGAGAGTGACATTGAAGTCTTAGCCAGATGGTAGAAAATTCTGAAGATTCAAGATTGTGGGCACGAGAGCAAGTAATGTCGTTACGCACATATGCGCAACAGCCAGCTTTGGATTGAAAATGAGGATAGAGAAAGTAGGAGGGAACAGAGAAGGGGCTGCTGTCAGTAGTCACAGACAACTGTGTTTCAGTTAGGAAGAGAAGATGAGGTTTAGTGGAAGAGAGATGGTGTTCCACAGATTGGAAATTAGATCTAAGGCCACGAATGTTGCAGAAATCGAGAGTAAAAGTATTAGAGGAAGTGTCAAGACACCCGAGGTCGTCAGCAGAGGGGCAGTCCGACCTGGGGACATTTGTGGTCCCCTCCCCAGATGGGGACTCCGAGGCTGGGTGTGGTGAAGCCATTTTAAAATTTTGATTTGAAGAGAGTGTAAAAGTGTAAGGTGTAGTAATGTTATGTAGGTAGTAGAAGAAGTTGTCTTTAGAGGGCAGGCTGCAGCTGCTCTCTTGTGTAAATGAGACACTAAGGGAACCGGGAAGAGAGGACTCGGGGAATCACTCAGTCTGCAGCACTGCCTACATCCCCGTAAGTACCTCTCCTGGTGAGGTGTGGTTCCTGTGGAATGGAGAGACAATGGATGGTAAGTGATTGTAAGTTGTGTGAAGTGTTAGCTAGAAATGTAGCTTTAGAAGAGGAGGTTAAGGAAGTGAAAGTTTTGTTGGCACAGACGAGGCAACAGATGCAAGAGGAAAGGGGGGAAGTTAGCGTCAGGTCACGAGCGTCAGGTCAGAGACAGGGGGGGGATAGTGTGAGGGTTGTGGATAGGGGAGGGAAAGGGAGGGTGAGCCCTCCCTTGTGTGAGGTGGAATTTCCTCCCCTGTGTGAGGTGGAGTGTAGCAACAAGTTTGGGTTGTTAGCTACACAGGAGGAGGAAGAGGTCGTGATAGTAGTAGGAGCAGGAGAAGGGGACAGGACACCCAAGGCGAAGATAGTGAGGAGGAAGTTAGATGGGAAGGAGAGGAAGGAAGGTGGGAAGGTGAGGAAGGACAGGGAAAGGTTAGAAGGGTCGCAGGAAGTGTTAGTTCTGGGTGACTCCAGGATTAAATATTTAGATGAAACTTTCTGTGAGGCCGACAGGGAGAGGAGGATGACGTGTTGTCTTCCTGGGGCTGGAGTGCAGGACGTGATAGAGAGATACAGGAGGGTAGTGGAGGGGACGGGGAAGGAGGCGTTAGTGGTGGTTCACGTGGGAGTGAACGATGTAGGCAGGGTAAGGTCAGAGGAGCTAGTGGATAGGTATAGGGAGCTTCTGAGGGAGATAAAGGAGAGTGGTAGGAGGTGTATAGTGTCAGGAGTGCTCCCTAGACAGGGGGTTAGAGGCTGGTGGCTCTCACATGCCCTTGGCCTCAACGAGAGGTTGATGAGGATGTGTGGGGAGGATGGGGTAGGTTTTATGGATGAGTGGAGCAGGTTCTTTGGGAGACAGGAGCTGTATGCCAAGGATGGTGTACACTTCAGTAGGAAGGGGGTGCAGGAGCTTAGTGAGTGTCTTGAGAGGTCAGTTAGGCAGTCCAGTCAGGGAAACTAAATATTAATAGAGGTAAGGGTAATAGTGACAAAGGACGGGGTAAGGAGAGGGAGGTACATGAACTTAGTGTCTTTTATACAAACAGTAGAAGTGTAATAAATAAGATAGACACACTTAGAGGTATCGCATGTGTAGAAGAGTTAGATATTATAGGTATTACAGAAACTTGGTTAGATATTGCAGGCAAACATTTCTTACCTGAAGTAGGAATTGATGGGTACACTTTTTCACAGGGATAGAGTAGGGAGGAGAGGGGGAGGTGTGGCACTGTACGTTAGAAACACATTAAATAGCTATGTCAACACCACAATAAAAACAGATAGGAATACAGAATCATTATGGATTGACATTATTATAGGAGGGAAAAAGTTTGCTGTAGGGATTATATATAGGCCTTCGGATTTAGACGAAGCAGCTAGTGCAC
>JAPQNM010000029.1:8673712-8721283 GCA_029783475.1 Metacarcinus magister | reverse complement strand
CAATTCCCTTTTTTTCCTCCCTCCCTTTACTCTCCCACTCCTCCCTCCCTTTAATTTAAAGGGAGGGATGAAGAAAGGGAGGAGATTTGATTTGATTTGATACATTTATTAAAATAAGTAATATATACATAAGTAAAATATCCCTTATCACAAAGGGGTAATGGTACGTAAGTATCCATAACCCTAATCCTAATAATCATATGTTAACATAAAAATAGGACTTATGAATTAGTATTTCTATTCATAAATATTTATAAAATGTTTCTTATAATTTTACAGCTATTTAGTAGCTCCTTAAGTTTATTGTTATTGAACATATAAATGATTTGGTCTGTCACGGAGGAGAGCGAGGGATGTCTGCTGTGTGACAGCAAGGGGCACTGAAGCACATAGTGGTGAAGTGTGTGACTGTTTGGCGTAGCACACAATCTACACTGTTTACCAATATCACTGGTTTCCACACCCAACTGCCAGTAATATTTGTAACCCATTCTGAGCCTGGTACACACACTGTCTTTCCAGGACACTCGATTTTTTCCATAAGTAAAACTTATTTCCCTTGCCACCCGCACAGTGTTGCAGAGTTGCACTTTTGTCACACTGTGCAACAATCTCACCACTTTCCTTTTCATTATTTGTTTTTCTGATCATAGTTTTGATTTGACGAAGGGTGTTCATGCACTGGAAGTCTATAGAGCTTTTCAGGGCTCCTTGATTGGCCAGTTGATCTGCCTTCTCGTTGCCATTAATTCCGACCCATGGTCAACTCAACCCCCGTCAACTCAAACCCAGTCAACTCAACCCATGGTCAACTCAACCCCGGTCAACTCAAACCCAGTCAACTCAACCTATGGTCAACTCAACCCCAGTCAACTCAAACCCAGTCAACTCAACTCATAGTCAATTCAACCTTGGTCAACTCAACCCAGGGTCAACTCAGTAAACTATAGTATTGGTAGGTTTTGATATGAAATATACAAATGAGATAACAATTACATATTAGATTTACGTTACAGATTAATTTTACTTACATATGAAATTACATATGAAAATACATGTGGGAAGAATGTGTGTGTGTAATTCACTGTACAGTCTGCTGCTGGTCTCTCTCGAGACAGCCGGCCGTCCCCCTATGGAAGAGCGATAAGTATATAGGCCTAGAAAATACATTCTTAACCTGTATGACGACGCTGAACTGATAAAAAGATAGACTGGACCGTGAAGGAATCATATATTGGTGAGTCACCAATATGATTCCTTCACGGTCCAGTCTGTACCTTTTTATCAGTTTTTTTTCCCTTTGCATTCTTGGTCAAGACTCCCTTGCATGTGGAGATAGTAATTGAAGAGGAAAATGAGGAAAGCTAAGATAAATGAATTATAATAGATTTTTGCTAAAATGCAGAATAAGACCTTCTGCCCTTTCTTTTTTCTCTCCTTCCCTACATACTATACATAGTGTACTCAACACATCTGTGAAGGTTTCAGGCGGGGATCACCATTATTTACCTCGCCAAACGTCTTTGAAGTTATGTTAGGTTATGTTAGGTTGGTTAGGTTAAGGGTGTTAGGTTAGGTTATGGGTAGGTCTGTTATGTAAAATTCTTACATTTTATCAGCCAAATCCAGAAAAAAATCTAAGGTTGAGTACCCTAACTTTTTGGTAATAATATGTAAAAATCTTATATAACCTAACTTAACCTAACGATAATCTAACCGTAACCTAACCATAACTAAACATAACATAACATAATCTAACATAACTTCAAAGACGTTTTGCGAGATAAACAATGGTGACCCCGCCTGAAACCTTCACAGATGTGTTGAGTACACTATGTATAGTATGTAGGGAAGGAGAGAAAAAATAAAGGGCAGAAGGTCTTGTTCTGCATTTTTACTTAAATTTCAAAAGTTTTATTTAATCTATATGGCTTAATTCTATCCACACACACACACACAACACACACACACACATATATCCATACATACATATCTCCTGTCACTGGAACAAAGAAAGGAAAGAGAAGACCTGATTACAGTGTAGAGTGATGGGAGGAATGGAGATATTATATAAAGAACGTACAATGTAGAGAACATAAGACATGAGAAGAACATAAGAATATAAGGAAGCTACCAAAGGCAAAAAGACTACTGCCCAACATGAGGACCTTATTATGAGATGCGGTAATGGTATTTGAAAGGCAACTAGATAGATTCTGGTGCATCCAAGAACAAAGGTACAATTACAGGGCACATATATCCACTACGCATCTATAACATCAAATCATCGACCGTCAGGCGTCAAGTTAGTGATGACGTGATGAGCGCTAAATCAGTCAATCAGCTGATGTAAACAAACCTTGCTCCGAGGCAAAATCATAAAAATAACACATCTTGGTCTTCTTTTTCACTCTCAAAATTCGTATGACCTTCCATTTAAGTATTTGGAATATAAAACTGATATTGGAATGAGATACCAGTGTCAGTTTTTCTATTTTCTCTTTTCGTCTCTTTTGCTCGATGTCTTTTTCATACTTGTATCATTCACCCCCGAATACTTTGCTCAGCGAGCCTTAAGCATAATCGTAAATTACACTTAAGGAAATTGCTTAGCCTAGTACTCCAGCACAGCACTTAAGTCTAAGTCGTTCTGAATACTCAAGAATTTTCGTGAATACGGGCCCTGGCCCCCTTGGTTGTGAGCCGGGTGCGCTAACCACTACGCTAGCGGACCGTGTGTGTGTGTGTGTGTGTGACGCGTAGGAAAAATGAAGGGAAGGTATGGAAAGACAGGAATAAATGAGAGAGAGAGAGAGAGAGAGAGAGAGAGAGAGAGAGAGAGAGAGAGAGAGAGAGAGAGAGAGAGAGAGAGAGAGAGAGAGAGAGAGAGAGAGAGAGAGAGAGAGAGAGAGAGAGAGAGAGAGAGAGAGAGAGAGAGAGAGAGAGAGAGAGAGAGAGAGAGAGAGAGAGAGAGAGAGAGAGAGAGAGAGAGAGAGAGAGAGAGAGAGAGAGAGAGAGAGAGAGAGGAGAGAGAGAGAGAGAGAGAGAGAGAGAGAGAGAGAGAGAGAGAGAGAGAGAGAGAGAGAGAGAGAGAGAGAGAGAGAGAGAGAGAGAGAGAGAGAGAGAGAGAGAGAGAGAGAGAGAGAGAGAGAGAGAGAGAGAGAGAGAGAGAGAGAGAGAGAGAGAGAGAGAGAGGAGAGAGAGAGAGAGAGAGAGAGAGAGGAGAGAGAGAGAGAGAGAGAGAGAGAGAGAGAGAGAGAGAGAGAGAGAGAGAGAGAGAGAGAGAGAGAGAGAGAGAGAGAGAGAGAGAGAGAGAGAGGAGAGAGAGAGAGAGAGAGAGAGAGAGAGAGAGAGAGAGAGAGAGAGAGAGAGAGAGAGAGAGAGAGAGAGAGAGAGGAGAGAGAGAGAGAGAGAGAGAGAGAGAGAGAGAGAGAGAGCGAGAGCGAGAGCGAGGGCGAGGGCGAGGGCGAGGGCAAGAGCGAGTGCGGCTGGCAGCAAACTCGCCTCCCGCCCACGCGTAGAGAGAGGGCGGACTTTGAGTGCAGGGGGTACCTCGAGTGAACCCACACCGGTGTGGGTTCACTCGAGGTGACTGTCTGACTGGCACCGTGTGGGGTTTAGGTTGGGCAGCTCTGCAACGCTATAAAATTACCTTTCTGCAGCTCCTTCCCTTGAATGTCTCGACGTCTCCAGGACCTGCTTGGAGACAGAGGACTAAAGTAGAGTATTTCAGAGAACGTTGTGTGCGGGAGCCCAGCAAGGTTGTGGGAACTTCATACCTACTAACTAGAGCCGCTGCCTGCTAGGATGTGACTTGATGCAACTCTGCTCTCGTGCCTCTCAAGGCGAGTGAAGCTAGTGAGGGCTTGGGGTTAGGTGAGGGGGTCTGTTACCCTAATAGAGATGCAGAAGTAGGGGTAGGTGCAGGTAGGTGACCCATGGGGAGGTTAGTATTCATGGGAGGTGGCTCCTAGCTTGTGTAGTAAGATATGCAGCACACTGGAAAAGAATTGGTGTAACACTGATGCCAAATTAGATTTTTGGTATTTCTTTTTAGAAAAATGTAGATTTAATAAAGAAATAGGCAGAAATTGGTTTACAAATAGGGTGGTAGATGATTGGAACAGACTCAGTCAGCAGATAGTTAGTGCACAGACAATAGGGAATGAGGAATGTGGAGGAAGATAGTGATACAACCAAAATAGAAATGAGAGGAATGAAGGAGGAAATGAGCGAGTGTAAACGTAATATGGAAAAAAATTACAGATTGGATGTCGAATTTGGAAAAAGAGAGAGAAGAATTTAGGAAGAAAATAAAATCTCTAGAGGAGCAAAGTGAAGAAAAGGACAAAGTGATTGTAAAACTGAAAAAAGAAAATGAGGAACTGAAAATGAGCCATGGAGGTGCTGTGAAACAAATGGAAGACCATGTTAAGGAATTAGTAAATTGTGAAGTGAAAGGCTAGAGAGAAGAAAAAGAGATTGAAAAGAAAACATTCAAGGAAATAATAGTGCAACAAGAAAAAGAGTATAAGGAAAATGTTGAGAAGGAGGTAATAAGTGTCCTGAAAACAAAGGAAAATATAATCAGGGATGCAGCGGAAAAGAAAAAAAAGTGTTATAATTTTCGGGTTGTAAGAAAAGAGCATAACATTGAAATTCCAAAGGGACAAAGAGGAGGCAAATAGAGTTAAGGAAATACTAAAAAAGTTGAATGATGAAGAAGAAACCAAATTTGAAGAAGAAATAGAGGAAATACAAAGGATGGGACGCTATGAGGAAGGAAAGACACGCCCATTGAAGCTAAGGCTCAAATCACAAACAGTAACAGAAGAAATTTTGGCCAGAGCATTTACATTAAAAAGAGCTGAAAAGTATAACGAAGTGTATATAAAGAAAAACATGAATGAAGAAGAAAGACAAAAATTAAGAAAACTGCAGCAAGAAGTCAAACAAAGAAATGAGGATAGAACTGAAGAGGACAAGGAAATTTTTTTCTGGAGAGTACTCGACGACAAACTGAAGAAGTGGTACATAAGGAAGAGGGAATAAAAGGGAAAAAAGAAGCAGAGGGAAATGTTACAAAAGAAAAGTGGGTGGAGTTCAAGATAATGTATACAAACGTAGATGGAATAATATCAAGAAAATTGGAATTAAGAGATTATCTAGAGAACAAGGCACTAAATGTTGTGTGCATAACTGAAACAAAACTAGACGAAAATATAACGGACAAGATGGTCACATTTCAGAACTATATCACATGGAGAAAAGACAGAAAAGGTAAGAAAGGAGGAGGAGTAATAATATTAACAAAAGTTGGAGTAGAAGTAACAAAGAAGGAATATGGTTCAGGAAAAACAGAAGTTATGAGTCTGCATATAAGGTCTGGAAAAGGGGAAAAACTGATATTAGTAGTAGCATATATTCCCCCCAAAACCAGCTCATGGACAAAGGAACAATATGAAGTGCTACTTACGGACACCCAGATAAACTTAGAACGAATAATTAAAAGTGATAAAAGAGTAATTTTGATGGATGATTTTAATTGTAGCGAAGTGAAGTGGGAAAACTATGAATGTAGTGGTGAAGACAATAGTTGGGGTAATAGATTTTTAAAACTGACAATGGAAAATGCTATGAAACAATGGGTTACTGAAAACACAAGGTACAGAGGTGAAAATGAGCCAACAAGACTGGATTTAGTGCTTTCAAAAGGAATAGATTTACCAAAAGAAATAAACCACGACTGTCCATTCGGAAAAAGTGACCACACAATTATAGAGTTTGAGATTGAAGAACGTTCTCAAGAAGGAAGAGAAGAAAACCACAAGATAAACAGACGAAATTATGCAAAAGCAAACTATTCAGATTTAAGATTATTTTTCAATGGGATAGACTGGAGAGAGATGAATAGACTTGAAGACGTTCAACAAAAATATGATTATTTCCTAAAGACGTACAATAAAGGAATATAAAAACATGTGCCATATTACAAAGTAAGAGAAAAAGGAAATCAAGAGTGGTTTAATGCAAACTGTTATAAGGCGAAAAAGGAAAGGTATATAAAATGGAAGAAAGTTAAAAAAAAATGGCAAACGCAAGAAAACAGGAATGAGTACAAATTAGCTAGAAATGAATATGTCAGAATAAGAAGAGAAGAAGAAAATAAATATGAAAAAGATATAGTAAACAAATGTAAGGAGGAACCTAAGTTATTTTGTAGGTATATAAATGGAAAAATCAAACAAAAAGAAAGAATAACAAGGTTGAAAGAAAATAATGAAACAATTGAAGATCCAAAAGAGATGAGTGAAATACTAAACAAAAACTTCCAGAATGTATTCACAAGTGAAACAGAATTCAGACACCCACAAGAAAGAAAAGTAAGCACAGAGTTGTGGGAAATCAAGGTAAGCAGACATGAAATAAAGGAGTTGTTAAAAAACCTAGAAGAAAGGAAAGCTATAGGACCAGACGGGGTGTCAGGTCAGGTATTAAAAGAATGTCGAGAACAACTTATTAAACCAATTTGTGACATAATAGAGAGCTTAATGAAGCAAGGAAAAGTGCCAAATGAGTGGAAGAGAGCAGAAATAATACCAATATACAAAAGTGGTAACAAAGAGGAACCTTTGAACTATAGACCAGTGTCGCTGACCAGCATAATTTGCAAGGTCTGTGAGAAGATAATAAAAAAGCAATGGACTAGGTACTTAGAAAAAGAAAAGAGAATAACGGACAGACAATTTGGATTTAGAGAAGGAAAGTTGTAACATTGGGAGCTTGTGAGTGTTTGTAGCTAGTTGGTCCACTGGATAATGAGAGTACTCAGATCCAGTTAAGGTTATTTTTTTTTTTTTAAGTGAGGACAGTGCGCGCTAAGTTGATGGTGTGCACTGAGTTTGCAGCGCAACAAAGTATATAATAATATGATAAAAAGAAAACATAAATAAAGTACATAGAAATTATACAATAAATAATGAAAAATATAATAAAAATAAAGTTACAATAGTTACGGCTTCGTGACCCGTTCTCAGGGAACGGGTATCTCACGTTCTCTATGGTGTGTAGGGGAGACTGCTACAATACTCCCCCCCTAGTGACGAGGAAGGGAGGAATGATGTCATCCTGTGGATGCTTGTACGCCTGGGAAGAGTTCTCGCGTTGGGCGGAGGCTGATGATGACCGTTCGACCATGCCGTTCGACTGCGGGTGGTAGCTGGGAGTCCTGTAGCGGCGGTTGCCGAGAGGATGTAGCGATAACCGGCAGTGTGGCAGGGGGGCCGACGAGGTCAAGTGCCGAATCACCATGGAGGCTTGACAGTCGGTGCAGGTGTGGGTCCAGGTGAAGTCCCCCCAGATGTGCCGTGAAGCTCAGATGCCAGGGTGAGAGGTCGTGAAGCTGACGAAAAGAGACGATTTGCATCTGTAGTTCCATCAGCATAGAGCGACCTTGATGCCTGGGAGTGTGAGAAGACGACACGGCAGTGGAAGAGGGCGTCTGCTGGAGCGTTGTCTGCACCGTACTGTACTATCCACGAGCGAGTAGAGTAATCCACAGGGCGATGAGTAATCCACAGGGTGATGAATAATCCACAGGGCGGTGAGTGGCGATGGTGAAGATCACTTTAACGCCGCGAGGCGGAGGGTAGGGGTTGAACATGATGACGCGAGAAGGCGTCAGAGGGTGTAGAGTGCGTGTGAGGCGGCTGAAGACGCAGTAAGGCGTCTGAGGGGGTAAAGGCCGCGCATGCGTGCGCATTAGGCCGCTGAGGACGCAGTAAGGCGTCTGAGGGGGCAGGGCATAAGGCCGTGCCGATGATGCAGTGAGGGCGTCTGAGGGGGTAGAGGCCGCGCATGCGTGCGCATTAGGCCGCTAAAGACGCAGTGAGGCGTCTGGGGGGACAGGGCATAAGGCCGTGCCGATGACGCAGTGGGGGCACAGAAGGTGCCAGGGTGGGTGGGAGGGGGAACCTTACAAGTGACAGCTACACAAGTGTGTAGAATATTTCCGTCCGTCGGCTCATTCTCACGAACCCCATAATGGAGGTGAGACTTTTTGCCTTGGGAGTGTAAAAGCGAATGAATCTGTAAGACCCAGGCCTTCACACTAGGAACATGTGCTCTTTGTTTAGCACAGGCAGTATGTCACTGTTTGACCTTAGCTCACTCTTGGGTCACCAATTGTAGCATTGGGTGCTTGGGAGTGTTTGTAGCTAGTTGGTCCACTGGAGAATGAGAGTACTCAGATCCAGTTAAGGTTATTTTTTTTTTTTTAAGTGAGGACAGTGCGCGCTAAGTTGATGGTGTGCACTGAGTTTGCAGCGCAACAAAGTATATAATAATATGATAAAAAGAAAACATAAATAAAGTACATAGAAATTATACAATAAATAATGAAAAATATAATAAAAATAAAGTTACAATAGTTACGGCTTCGTGACCCGTTCTCAGGGAACGGGTATCTCACGTTCTCTATGGTGTGTAGGGGAGACTGCTACAAAGTCATGTGCAACAAACCTATTGAGTTTCTACTCAAGGGTGATTGATATAACACAAGAAAGAGAAGGATGGGTGGACTGTACATATTTGGATCTAAAGAAAGCATTTGATAAGATACCACATAAAAGGTTACTATGGAAACTTGAGAACATTGGAGGACTGAAAGGAAATATTTTAAACTGGATAGAGGATTACCTGAGAGGAAGAGAGATGAGAACAGTCATAAGGGACACAAAATCAGAGTGGAGGAAAGTCACGAGCGGGGTACCACAAGGCTCTGTATTAGGACCACTGATGTTTATAACATATGTCAATGACTTACCGGAAGGACTGAGCAGCTACATAAGCCTTTTCGCTGATGATGCTAAACTGATAAGAGAAGTAAATAGTCAAGAGGATTGCAAAAAACTACAAGAAGATCTAAACAAGATCCAAGAGTGGAGTGAAAGATGGGAGATGGATTTCAATGCAAGCAAATGTCATGTGATGGAAATAGGAAAAAGCTCAAAGAGGCCTACATGGACATATAAAATGGGAAACAGCATTATAACAAGAGTAGATAAAGAGAAAGACTTGGGAATAGTAATGCAGGATAATCTATCTCCAGAGAAGCACATAAATAAGATATTTGGAGAAACATACAATATGTTAAGAAGTATAAGAGTGGCCTTTCACTATATGGATAAAGAGATGATGAAGAAGATTATCACTACAATGATTAGACCAAAAATGGAATATGCTGCGATTGTATGGTCTCCACATAAGAAAAAACATATAAAGAAAATAGAAAGAATACAACGAATTGCAATGAAAATGGTTCCAGAGTTAGAAGGGAGGACGTACGAGGAGAGGCTGGAAGAAATGAATTTGCCAACACTTGAGGAAAGAAGGGAAAGAGGTGACCTGATAGCAGTATACAAACTGTTAAATGGAATGGATAAAACAGATAAGAATATACTATCAAGGGAAGAAGCTGCTTACACAAGAGGCCACAAGAGGAAATTAAAAAAGGGAAGATGCTTGAATAACACAAATAAATATAGCTTTCCACATAGAAGTATAGACGCATCGAACAGTTTGAAAGAAGAAGTTATTGAAGTGAATAGTGTGCACAAACTGAAAGAAAAATTGGATCAATGTAGATACGGAGACAGGACCATACGAGTCTAGCTCAGGCCCTGTATACTACAACTAGGTAAATACAACTAGGTAAATACATAAAATGAAGTAACCAGCCTATCTCCTACACCAAAATAGTGTATACGGCATATCTCCTACACATAAAATGTATCTTATAGTGGCCCTTGCCACTCCAATTCGGAGCAGTGTGTGTATATTTGGGTTATTTATATAGTTATATATGTATGTGTGTGTGTGTGTGTGTGTGTGTGTGTGTGTGTGTGTGTGTGGCCTGATCACGTGATCACTAGCACTTAAGCCGCATTTTTGTCGTCCACGCGCGGGATTGTATTTCGAAGACCGTCTTGGGGCCGTCTTGGGCCGATCGGTGGCCACCACAAAAACACTTTTCCTTGACTTGGTGCCGAAATATTATTATCTGGCTTACAAACTTTCCTAAAAACTTTATTAAAAGTAAAACATAGCTACTGTACATTTATTTGAAATTATTTGGCAACATTAATTTCCTTTTTATTATGGTTGCCGAAATTAATGTCAGCGCCGAAAATAACCTACCAAAACAGCTGCATAATCTAGGTGGGGTCTAACTAGCGCTAAATACAACCTCAGAATGACCTCAGAACTTCTATTTGTCACATACCTACCAAAAAAATCCCAGTATCTTTCTATTTATCCATGTCTAACTATAATACACTGTTCCCTGGGGCGCAAGTCACTGCTTACTTGAGCTCCCAAAAGTCCCTCTCACTATATGACCTTCCTAAAGTAGTCATTTAATGTGTAGTTTACAGACCTATTACCGGTAAAGGTTCGTAAGACGACCTATTCGATATCTCCTTACCTTTAGTATGCACTGCAAATTCAACCTCAGAAACTTCTAAAGATTACCTCAAACAGTTATTCAGCTGAATTACAGAAAAAAATACAATTTATTTTAGGTTACGTTAGGTTTGGTTTGGTTAGGTTACGTTAGGTTTAGTTATGTTAGTTTTGGTAAGGCTCATTTAACTGCAGCTCTGGGAAGGTTATGCTAACAAAGTTATCTTATTCGGTAGATTTTTACATCTTCACCAGAATGGCATGTGGCTACGAAAGAAAATGGCATGTTTTCTAATTGCCTTTGCTATATGATAGCTTCTAACATCTACATCTTCATTACTAAAAAAACTGTTGATTCAATGTACTAAACTCGTATCTGGAACACCTGGATACTGACAAACTATAGATCGAAGTGCTTAGAGATACATTGTCATCCACTATTCACCCGCTATTGGTACGGCCTATGCCTTATTATTTACCTGGTAAAGCATCTTTCAAGTTATGTTATGTTGATTATGTTATGTTAGGTACGGTTTGGTTCGGTTAGGCTCGGTTATATAAGCTTTTTACCTAAAACTTAGGCACATGCCATATCTATAAGCGAGCACTATGAGGATACAACATTCGTTAGGTTATGTTTAAATTAGGTTACGTAATGTTATGTTAGGTACGGTTTGGTTCGGTTATATAAGCATTTTATATTATATTTTACCAAAGTTAGGCACGTGCCGTATCTATAAGCGAGCATTTAAGTACGGCTGCCGTACCTGTAAGCTGTGCTATTATAGATAGTACGCCACATACTCATTTCATGACATTACTGGCATTAATCAGGGTAAAGCTGTGTTTTACCCTGATTAAAGCTATGCTTTACCGCTTTACCATACAGTATTATCACATTTGTGTATTCAACGCACTATTTTTCAACTAAGGTACCGTCATTTCCCACAATTAAGGTGGGAATCAGCATATTTTACTCAAATAATTAACTATTTACTCTCTCTGGGCCGCCATATTTCCTTCTTGTCGGCGTTTTTCAGGGGAATCCGGGTTGCAAGCTGAAATCCGTCTCTCAAGACAGATCCTAGGCAGTCTTCGAGGCCGAGTCTTTTCGGCTTGGAACTGTCTTCGTATCCTCCAAGCCGAAAGTGGACGACAAATACGCACCAGGCGGGATTGACTTGGGTTTACCGAAGACGATCTTCGAAACCGTGGACGACAAAAATGCGGCTTTACCCTACAGAACCTAATGCAGTTAATGCTGCCCGAAAACAGCCCTTTGCGGGGTCTACTACTACTATTATTATTATTATTATAACTACTTTTGATTTTTGCTGACATTGATGTTTGATAATAATCCACTCTTAGGAGCGCCATTCATAGCTGAAGGGGGGGGGGGTCATTGATGATAAACTCAAATTTCCCGATCATCTTGCTGAAAAGATCAACAAGGCAAACAAAATTGTGGGGCTCATTAGAAGAACATTTGTTCACCTGGAACCGGCAACATTCAAACCACTATGCACAGCTTTGGTAAGGTCACATCTTGAGTATGCCAACCAGGTATAGTTTTTTTTTTATTTTTATATTTTTTTTATATATCATTAACCGTTGGCGCCAGTAGGCTTATGGAGGCACAGATGGACTTGCCTCACCTGTTATTTGGAGTAGGTTTTTCAGATTTTTTATAGTGATGCCTCAAATGTTTACATTCTCTCTTGAATATGTTGAGAACGTGCGAAGCTAATTGCTACTACAGCCTCAGATGCATATAAACATTGTAAGTAGTTTGGGTAGTCTTTGGCCACTCGGCGGTGATATCAAAGAATGAAAAGTATTCAGCAAATAACAGGGATTCGAATCCGGGACCCTTGGTTCGCATACCTGAGCGCTAGATCACTGTACCACCGCCCCCACCTCATCACAGACATAGAAGCCGTGGAGAATGTTCAACGGACAGCTACCAAACTGGTGCCCTGTCTGAAAGATCTAACCTATGAAGAGAGACTGAGGAGACTAAATTTACAGACGCTGGTATATAGGAGATCCAGAGGAGACCAGATAGAGACGTTCAAGATTTTGAGTGGCATATACGACAACAATTGTACTGAGGGTCTCTTTGAGTTAAGGGAGGATGACACAACATGGGGGAATACAAGAAAGATCTACAAGACAAGAGCCAAGCTGGATTTAAGAAAATATTTTTTCCCCACCATGTCATCAACAACTGGAATAACCTGCCAGAGTCGGTAGTGAGCGCCAACTCGGTAATGGCTTTTGAGTCTAGGCTAGATCATTTCTGGAAAGACCAAGATCAGAAATTTAATTATAAAGCAAAAATTGATAACACCACACGCAGCCAACGAAGCCAACTTAACATTAGTATTCAGGCTGCCATACCAGAGCCATAGGCCCTTTAGGGCCTCTTCCGAAGAATCTTCTGTGAGTATCTGTGAGTATATAACCTCAATATATATATATATATATATATATATATATATATATATATATATATATATATATATGTGTGTATATATATATATATATATATATATATATATATATATATATATATATATATATATATATATGTCGTAGGGTTTTTTTTGTCTACACTCCCTTTACAATATTTATTGTAAGTAAGTAACAATATATTATTATGTAGAACTCGTGATGATAAAACTGTAGGATATGTACCAGCCTTCCGACACCAACCTCTATTCACTCACCTTCGGAGGCTCTGTAGGGCCTAAGTTTAAATCTTAATGTACCCAGAGTGTTTGGCTAAGTAAACAAGTAGACATACTTCTTTAGTTTATTTAAATAAGTTCACCCTGAAAAAGAAGTCATGATTAAGACTCACACCCCATTCACTCGCTACCTGGCTATAAAACTTAATTGTAAGCCTTACGAGTTTCCTTACTCCACTTAAGACCTTCCTCTCTCGAGGGGGTAGTGTGTACGCGTGCACGCGTACACACGAGGGCGCGAGTGCGCGCGGGAGTACACACGAGGGCGCGAGTGCGCGCGGGAGTACACACGAGGGCGTGGGCGCGCGCGGGAGTACACACGAGTGCGTGGGCGGCTCGCAGGCGTGGGTAGCTCCACCGCTCCACAAGACACTCCACTCTCCACACTCTTCCACCTCAGCTCCACACCCGGTTTCTTCTGCAAAGAAACTCCAAGAAACTCCACCTCTCTCCACACAGCTAGACTCAGAGTCACTCCACTCAGAGACGACTCCACTAGCTAGCTCCACATAAAGGCTCAGTCTCACCCAGACGATTCCTCTCTCTCATGAGGCAGGACAAAACCAGACTCCCCTTAGAGACAACTCCACCTAATCCACTTAGCTAAACTCTGGTAGCTGTACGTGATTCCACTTCACGCAGCATGACTCAGAGTTACGTGGCTAGATGGTTCCTACCATTTCCACTTAGCTACTCCACTCACTAGCTCAGCCTCTCCACACGAGGCAACTCCACACAGCTAGCTAAACTCTGAGTAGCTGTACGTGACTCCACATCACACAGCAAGGCTCCACCGCCTCACACAGCAAGGACTCAGAGCACGTGGCAATATGGTTCCCCATTTCCACTTAGCTACTCCACTCTCTAGCTCCACCGCTCCCCACGCTTAGCTACTCCACTAGCTAGCTAACTCCACGTGGCTCCACGTGGCTCCACTTACCTTCACTCCACCTCACTCACCACCTAATCCCCACCAGTTTCTTCCCAAAGAAACTCCACGCAATTCCTCACGCCACCATGCAACTGCAGTCCACCCTTTGGACTATGCAAGATTGCAATGGCGACGCGAGTAACAGCGTGGAAAAAGAATTTCACCCCAAACCTGACCTGTCACAGCCCGCCGCTCCACTTAGACTGACCTCCCGCCCGGCCGGGTCAAAACGGCTCGCCGCTACCCAGCTCGGGTCACGGACATGCCACAAACTGCCAGAAGGCGACACTCTGGTTGTGTTAATTCGCATAACACAACCCCAAATTAACATGCGCGTAAATGTTACACATCATGCAACTATCTCTACAATTAAGTAGACCTGCATGCATGCAGAAAATGTCTCCCAGCCTGATAATACCCCCCCATAGAGATAAAGCATTTTGGTTTCAACTCACTCAGAGACTAAAATGCTCAAATCTGATTGGGTCAGGCACGTCTACTTTTTGTGACTCACCGAATAAGTATTCGGCTTAAATTAGCGTCCCCACGTGTGCGTAGGCACAGTTAAACATTCCAAGCCCCCAACGTACTTTACCCATGGGAGCTCACCTCTGTCACGTAGGCTCAAATTCCACCCATGACAATATATATATATATATATATGTATATACACAAGATAATCTATAGAATGGGAAGCTACTAGGCACACTCACCTCAAATAAAGGATATGGATTGCTTCCACGGAAAGGCAGCTGTGGTGACCCTGACTGACTATCACTACCTCTCCCATCATGATGCCCCTTCTACTTCCGAAACCCACAACCCTACCGCTTGGGCTCCTTGAATCATGATTGACCCAGAGAAAAGAATGCTTGTTTGCTCCTAAAAGGGTCATTAAAGTTACGCTCATTACATTCGTACACTGTATCTTCTACATTCAGCTTATCTACTCCCACCTGCTTTTTTTTTCCATATATATATATATATATATATATATATATATATATATATATATATATATATATATATATATATATATCTGTAGAAAAGTTTTGGTTCATTTTAACATTTTTCTATTATATTTCTCTCAAAGTTACTTTCTTCATCTCTTCGGATTTTTACATATTCATTTCTAGTTGTTTTGTACTTTTCCCATAAATTTCTTCATCCCTTTTTCCTCCACTTGTTCCATGTTTTTTCTCTTTCCAATCTTGCTAATTCACATCTTCTATTAAGCTTTACATTATTTTTCTTTTCTCTAATAACCATTTTTGAAACATATCTATCTATGCCCTCCGTGTATATTCGGATAAACTCATCCCGTTTCTTCTGAGTGCTCCTTGTTGCATGAAAACTTCTCCAGTCTGTCTGTGAAAAACTTTCTCATTCCTACAAAGTCTGCTTTACCATAATTGTATCCTCCATTCTTGTGTTCCTCTCTTCTCCCCTCTTTTATGCTATTATTTACTTCGAACTTAATAAGTACATGGTCACTCTTTCCTATTGAGCATTGGTAATTTACTTTTCTAATTACTTCCAGTTCCTTAGTCAATAGTAGATCTAGTCATGATGGTTCTTCATTACCTCTAAATCTTGTGTTCTTTTTAATCCACCGAATCATAATGTTATTCAATACCAAATCCAACAATATACCACCCCATGATTCTTCTCTTTGCTGTTTACCATCATATTCTTTGAATATTTGCAAGTGTTTTTCACCATGTCTCCATACTCTTCTCTCCCCCAGACATTGGTCTTGGATAGAATGTATACAGCTACCAATTCTCTTTTTCTTACATTTTTCATTACCAACTCTACCTTCAACACCTTTGCTATACCTTCTCCTTTATCCACTGTTCCCATTATCACACCCTTCCTTGTTAACATCATTACTCCGCCTCCTTTTTCTGATTTCTGTTTCGCCTCCAAACATTGTGCATGTGCAATGTATGCAGCTAAGGAAATATGTTCTTTATCACCCTCTACAAAAACTGGTTAAATGATAGTTACTAAAACTGATGCAATTCTTCTATGTGTCGTAAAATTGGTAAAATCAGGAAAATCAAGTCATCATCGTTAACCGCCTTACGTTTGGTAACACTGCTGCGCTGCCGATGCCACTTCAGGTGATGTTAACTTTGGAAGCCTTCATTATAAAAAATAATCATATTTTCTAATAAATTGTCGTATAAATTTGATATAAAAATGTATCCAGTGCCGAAAAACCATAATACTTAATATTATTCAATGCTGAAACACTATATTACCAAAATCCAATACCGACCAAACTATACTGGTATACCGATTTAATAAATATACCATTACCAGTATACCGCACAGCTGTTGATACCAGTAAAACCAGCAGCACCGGACGTGAAAAACCGGTATTTCAGTATACCAGATCCCGGTGCACATCCCTAGTTACTTACGTAACTGAGGCTGTGTGAGGCTGAATACTGTTTTTTCTCCTGAAATCAGAAACTTTGTTACTTAGTAGCCTGCCAAGACGAGCTGTTCTAACTGGATAAAGTTGCAGGACATCGTTCTTGAAAAGGAAAGGTTTATTATAAGTCATCCCAGCAATTGATGAAATTGATACCTTCCTCTGTACAGATGGACTTAAGACGGTTAGCAGGAAGAGGTGCGAGAAGAAAAGGTAAAATGGGGGCACTCTCTGTAGCTGCAGGCGCTCATCTCCCGTCACATTGGCTTTTGAGCCTGTGGTGGAAATTAATCTGTTATGCCGAGACACAGGGCCACTGTGACATCAAAATTTCCACAGTTTACTTTCCCCAGGTTTTCCTAAGAACCCATTTATCTACCAACCCATTTGGAAGGATGAACACCTGGGTGAGGTGTGTGCCGCCTGCTGGGATCGAACTTGGGACAGCGGATTCATAGTCAGATGTGCTAACCACTGCACCACTGAGGCGGAAGAAGATTAGTGGGAGGGTGAGACATGGGAGTAAAGATGAGAGGAGGAGGAGACAAGGATGGGACGTGGGAGTAAGGAGGGCAGCAGGTTGTGAGCAAGCTTACAGACTGGCTGGTATAATGTCTAAATTATAAAGAAGCCAAAGACCATGAGTGTGCAATGCCATAATTACTGTCTTATGTAAATTGTAAATAAACATATGTTCAGATAGCTGTTGTTTTTATTAATGTGTAATATACATTCTTACATAAATATTGTATTTTCTTAGCAATAACAGCTTTGAAACAAGTTTTCTTGCTCGTCCTTCAAACCACACTACCACTTCTACACTCCTACAAAGAAATTCTGGATCTGCTGCAACATTTACCTTGGGTATCATGTCTTAGATAGTGTTTAAAGCTAGGTTTTGACTGCAGCATCTATGTATCTGTCAGTGATTTTTGTAAATGGTCATTAACATTTTTTCTACAAGTTCATGTTTGCCAAGAACTTCTTCAGTTGCATATGACACAAGTGTTTGCATAGCCTCCTTTATAATACTCACATGCTTTACTGCGTGAGGAATAATATTAGGCTCACCCAATCTGATTTCATTAACAAGCTGACAAGTTACATCATCAATATAATCAAAATCTTCTGAAGTTAGTTCCTGTATCCTCTTTGCATGATACAATAGCTCTACAGTAATATGAGAGATACTTCTCCTGCAGCTCAAAAGTTTTTGTTGCCCATTAACAATTTTAGCATTAGCTTCCAGCTTTTTTGAAGTGGCTACATCATAAAGTTCTTTCATATCTTTATCAATTTTCTTTTGTACTTCATTTTCTTTAACAATCATTTTTTCTTCTTTAATATGTTGTGGTAGAGGATGAGTGCAACCATCCCTCCCACACACACTATCAACGCCCACAACACCACATGAGTTAGTCATCTTACCAAACATAGTCTCAGTGAAGATCCCAACAGCAATTCCTAACACACCACCAATAGCAAGAGAAGCTGTTGTACCTGCAGCTCCGATAGCTCCCACTTCTGAGGCTGTGATTGCCCCACCAAGAGTACGAACTGCCATATTCCCAACAGATGCTGCAAGTCCTCTAGATGAAGCAGCACGAGCAGCAGCATTGGTTATCACTTGTGTTGTGAGGTTAGCTATCACAGCTCCAGCAGCTGTTCCACCAGCCCCACCTGCCAGTCCTGCCAGAATGCCACTGTTAGTATTATTGTAGCATGGAAATATACATGTTTGCTGGCATGAGTAACAATTGTGTGCATGAATACCATCTTCAAGGGTTACTGTAATTCTTTTCTCTATAGTTTCCTCCTGCATCCATCCCTCATTTTTAGCTTCTTGTAGCTCATATTTTATATATACTTTCTTATCGATTTCCATTGCTGCTATTGAAGTGGCCAATTTTTCTATCTGTGCTTTCAAGGTCTTCTTACATGTGTGAAAGAGTTTTCTCTCTCTGAGGATCTTTATACTTACAGACGGGGCACTCACTAATGCTTCAATAAAAGTTTCATACTGCTTATTCATTACATTCCATCTGAATGGTACAATAGAGTTGGGCACTTGGAAGCAGAAAAGAATACCATTATCAAACTCATACGTGGTTTTGAAAGCAACTCCAGCATTTTTCATAACAGCATCTACTATAGGCTTATCAACAGCAAAAGTTGCAAAAACATGTGTGACTTCAGGAACACTGTCTCCTATCAATGAAATAATTTCACCTAGTAAAACTTTCTGGGAATCAAAATCTCTATTTGTATTTGCCTTAGCAACAAGACCAACACAGTGCAAATCATCAACCCCAAAATCTGATGTCAAAAATGCTTCTAAGCGACTTCTTGTATCATGCTGTTGTTGCGTCCCTCTTGTGTCTGCCAGACCAGGGGTGTCAATAAACACAAAGTTGTACTCATATTTCATCCCCTCTTTGTAGTAAATAGTATATGCAGTAATGAGGTCTGTCTGGCTCTCAGTCTCCATGCGACCATTGGCAGTCTCTTCTTTCACTCTTAAGCGGAAAGGATCCTCAAACCTGACTCCAAAGAGATAGTTGATGGCAGCATTAATGAAAGTTGTTTTCCCTGAACCGGTTTCCCCCAGCAGCAGCACACACCTGGTGGGCCGGTCAGATGGCTGGCCGATGCAAAATACTCTGAAGCCTCTCTCACGGTCTTCTCTTTCTTCTTGAGGGAGAACATAGTATATTTTGAGCCCCTTTTCATCCTGGCCAAAGGTGTTATGACCCTCCAGTAGTTGGTTGACTTCTGAAGTCTCCATTCCTTATATCTGTTGACAGATAGACATCAGAAAGAACAAATATTTAAATTTTTTCTCAATTCAAACACCATCTACTATATACCAGGCTGACATTGCCTTTAAAGAGAAATAGCCAAGACAAGGTGTGAACATACATACATACATATATACATTCACATGCACTACCTTGCATCTTAGACATTAGGCCTCTTGGAGAGACGGCACCAGTTTTTACGACCATATTTTATTCTCTCTTGAATACTTGTTGATTCGTCTCTTTTCTTTTGAAAAATGAGACTATCTACCTCAACCTCAAACTTTTTTCCAATTAGTTCCCTGTGGTGAGGCTACAAGAATACTAAGCCCTTATTCCCTGCAGTTCGTAAAAGGTGACCAAAAGAGAGGGAGCGAGGGGTCTAGGAACCCCCTGCTCTGCATTATCTTCTATGAAAAAAGGGGGGAGAGTAAAGTTTCCTTGGACCCTAAATGTCTTGTCTTGGTTACCCTTTTAATTTGGATATAAGGCAGATACATAGATAGATAGTTTCCATTTTTTAAGGTACCTTGTTTGTAATGGCTCTCCTTTTCGTAAAGTTTTCATGGTATTCTGATGTGTCAATAAAGTCTGATTACAGTAAAAAAAAAGTAAATAAATAAATAAAAAATAAAGAGAGAGAGAGAGAGAGAGAGAGAGAGAGAGAGAGAGAGAGAGAGAGAGAGAGAGAGAGAGAGAGAGAGAGAGAGAGAGAGAGAGAGAGAGAGAGAGAGAGAGAGAGAGATTTAGCTTCTCACTTGTTCTAGGAAGGGGTGATAAGGACACAGACCTAATCTATAACCATTACGAAGCTTTGAAGAACTTTTTTACAAATTATTAAATAATTTTAGAAGATATTTATACCTAGAAAAAAATGTCAGACATGATCCCCGAGGGTGTATTCAAACCTTAATTTTGGTATTATTTAATCCTCAGGATTCCTTGCATGCATTACATCGATGTTGTCTAAGGTAACAGAAGGTATTCCATGTAATGCTTTCGGAGATATGCAAATTTTCCAAATGATTGAGGGTTAAGCGAACAGCTGTACGCTACACCTATTAAATAAGAGTTTGTACCTATCTGCGTGTTCATAAACAGAAAAATATAGATGGGGAATGCATGCAGTTTTAGAGTTATGGGGCACAACATATAGTGATGCAGTTTTGTTGTTCAGTTATGGTCTCCTGGGAAATGCTAGATCAATACTATGCATGCCCCCAAAAAACTAACTGGCCTTTAACCCAGTGCTTATTAAGGGATCCAACAGTACAAACATGGTATATTATAAGCTCAATTTAATGGAAATTGTTTTGATGGAAAGCTCAATTCAGCATACATTTTTTTTGTGCTTGGTATAGTGGAAATGATTCCCATTTAGTTGAAAAAATTCTGCTAAATTGAGCAGTATTTGAAGTAGTTCTGCTAATGTCCGCCAACCCCTGCGCCCTGCTATTTTTTTTGCACGAGTTCTTCGTTTCATCAACAATTCTGTGCTCTTGTGGATTTATTTATGTTCTAGGTCTATTTGTGCAGTGAAAACCTTGTGAAACCACTAAAGTGCAAGGAAAGCAGGAAAGAGTGAATGTTCAATCTAGTGAAAAGTTTAATATAATGTGACTATGCTTGGCTGAATTAGTCCATTAAATCAAGCGTGTACTGTATTGAGTATTCTGAAGACATTGCGGTGGTGCAGTGGTCAGCGTTTGGGCATGGGAGCCTAGGATCCCGGGTTCGAATCCCCGATATCCGCTGACTACTTTTCAATATTTGATATCACCGCCAAGTGGCCAAAGACTATCCAAATTGCTGCCATACTGTCCTCAGACGGGACTTACAACGTTAATATGCATCTGAGGCTGTAGCAGTAATAAGCCTCACACGTTCTCAACATATTCAAGAGAGAACTTAATCATTCGAGGCGTCACTATAAAAATTCTAAAACCTACACCAAATAACAGGCGAGGCAAGTCCATCTGTGCCTCCATATGCCTACTGGTGCCAACGGTTAATGAGATAGAAAAAAAGAAGAAGCTTCTTTTATGTTTTCTGGAGTTGGCTGAGACAACACACTATTGTTTGTACTATGGAGACGCCACATAGTCACATAACCTGAGTCATGCATTCGGTCTGTGACTTCAATATACACTCAAACCTCAGTTTTCTTATCCCCCAGTTTTTGTACGATTCGGTTTTCAACTTTTCTTGTCAAAATTTTGTCCCAGTTTTTGTACATCTGCTCAGTTTTCGTACAATTGAAAATGATCCGTACAAAACTCTGCTTGCCCGCGTGACTTGGCCACTCATTTCCCAGAATCAAGTGCCCACACAAAGCATCCCATGCGTTCGTGATTCAGTCTATCTTTGCTTCTCGTTGAGTAAGCATCACCCCGCCTGTTCATCCGAAACATTTTGTAATAATCCATTATTTTTTGTGCTTGTTTATTCAGTATGACTGCTAAATAAGCCACCATGGGGCCAAAGAAGGTTACGAGTACCAGCCCTTTGATAAAGAAGACAAGAAACACGATAGAATTCAAGAAAGAACTTGTAGCAAAGTACGAAAGTAGCGAATGTGTGGCCGATTTCGCCAGGATGTACTGGAAGTCTGCATCAACGATTAGTTCCATCCTGGCAAAGAAAAAAGAAATCAAGGAAGCTGATGTTGCAAAAGGGATAAATGTACTAAGGAAACATAGATCACAAACAATTGCAGACCTTGAGAAGTTGTTGTTGGTGTGGATCAATGAACAACAGTTCGCGGAAAATAATGTTTTGGAAGCGATAATTTGCATGCAGATCTCGCAAAGAAATTGCCAGGAACGAATGCTGCTGTTAGTGAATTTAAGGCCAGCAGAGGCTGGTTTAACAAATTCAAGAAGTGAACTGGCATACACAGTATGGTAAGTGATGCTAAATATTCATTTATCCAATTCATTAGTCATTTATATTTATTTCTCATTGTTTTCTGTATGTAAAATTATAGTTATTCTCTATAATATGTATTTTTTGTTAATATATTTGGGTGTCTGGAATTGATTAATTTAATTTACATTATTTCCTATGGGTAATATTGCTTCAGTTTTCGTACGATTTGGTTTTCGTCAGACTTTTTTGAACGAATTAATCACAAAAACCAAGGTTCCACTGTATATAAATTTAGGTTGCTTCAAGTTTTGACAGATGCCTGATCAATTGGATTATGATAGGAAAAGGTGGCTGGCCACCTTTCACATCTGACATCTAAACACATTGTTGTATTCATCAGTCACTCACAATCATCACAAATAACTTTGTAGTGTCCTCATGCACACTCGCATTAACAAATCACATTATTCCTACCCTATTCCTTGTACCCATACACATGCCTTTGAACTTCACACTACAGAGACACCCCCTAGGGGTCCGTGGACCCCACTTTGAGAACCGCTGCCCTAACATACCCAATACATTGTAGATAGTGACTTGTGAACACCTGTAGAGAGTTCATACCTCCTGTCTGAGTGTCTAGTGATTATGTACTTGTTGCACCAATAAGATTGTTTCCGTACAAAACCAAACTTGACTCGAGCTTTGTTGTTAGACTAATAAAGTAAGAAACTCCAAATCATGTATTATCACCCTGTGTGGTTCTTATAATACAGGTTGACCATTGATAATCCGGCAATCGATATTCCGGTTCCTTCAGTATTCCGGCATGAATTTCAGAGCGCAGTTTCAATTTTTTTTTATTATTAGGAGGCTGTTTAAAAATTTTTTTTATAATAAATTATTTGATTACCGTATTTGACAGCATATACACTTTTTTTTCCCAAAAAAAGGCTCCCAAAATCACCCCTGCATCTTATAAGTGAAGGCAAGGCCTCCGACGCTCACTACAGATGGTCATTTCTACCTACAATAGCCTGGCTCCATTAACAATATTACCAGTACTTACTGAAACATTATTATTGTGAATTATTATCTTAAATAATTACTATCCATACTGAAAAGAAATATCGTAAAGAATTACGGTACTTACGGTATACCGGCTGTTCAAATAGTAAACACCTGGGCGAGTTTGGTGGCCAACGCCATCTATTGTCACTTGTGGGAAACCGCTAGGTTGTCAGTTTGTGTATTATGAGTGCATACCAGCTTAATAATATTTTCTGCTATACATAAGGTGCTTTAACTTGTATTGCAATTTTTTGTAATGTAATGATAGCTTGCCATAAAAGAACTATGCTGAAATATACTAATACACTAAAAACTTTTTTTCCCCTGAATATGCCCTGCTAAATTGGGGGTGCATCTTATATGCCCGTGCATCTTATATGCCGTCAAATACGGTAATTAATTATTTTTTATATATACATTAAAGGGTACTGGCCAAAAGATGACAAAAATACGTTAAACAAACCTTCTTGTCGCCAGATCCTGTAAAGAGGACAGTAGGAGAAATAGAAGCAGGGGGTGGAGGTGTTTATGTTAATGTTTTTTGGGAGGCGGTGGTACAGTAGTCAAACATTCGGGTATGCGAACCTAGGATAACGGGTTCAATCCCCCGATATCCGCTGGCCACTTGTCATTAATTGGTATTACCGCTGAGTGGCCAAAGACTACCCAAATTGCTGCCATACTGTTCTCAGACAGGACTTACGTTTATATGCATTTGAGGCTTTAGCAGCGATATGCCTCTCCTCCTTCTCAACATATTCGAGAGAACGTAAACATTCGAGGCGTCACTATAAAATATCTAAAAACCTACGCCAAATAACAGGCAAGAGGCAAGTCCATCCTGCTTCTATAAAAAGCCTACTGGCGCCAACAGTTTATGATATAGAAAAAAAAAGTTTTGATGGCGTGGTACCCATAATCAGCTGTTTGTGAATACCTGCAACAGCAAACAGGAATTCCTTTTCATTTACTTGCCGTAATTGTTAAAATCTGCTGCTGTATAGTCAGTAATGTAGATGATGATCTTGACAGCCCATCTGCTATTCAACTTCTTTTCGAGGGTACAGTAAAGAATAAAAATTCTGTAGAGTTATTGTTGGCGCCGTAGGCTTTATAGAGGCAGGATAGACTGGCTTCTTGCCAGTTATTTGGCATAGGTTTTTAGATTTTTTTATAGTGACACCTCAAATGTTTTCGTTCTCTCTCGAATATGTTAGAGAACAATGAGAGGTTAATTGCTGCTAAAGCCTCAAATGCATATAAACATTGTAAGTCCCATCTAAGGACAGTATGGCAGCAATTTGGGTAGTCTTTGGCCACTCGACGGTAATACCATATAATGACAAGTGGCTAGCGGATATCGGGGGATCGAACCCGGGACCCTAGGGTCGTATACCCGAACACTGACCACTGTACCACCGCCTCCCCGGTTGTTGAACTTTAAATTTTCATTTGCTTTTCATTTACAGTTTAATTTTCTTTCTTTAAAGCATTGTAGTCATCTTCTGTTACAATATATACAGCATATGTAGGGTCAGGGGACAAAACCTCAATAATCCAGAAATTACAAAAATTTGGCAGTCCTTAGGTCCCGTGGTTGCCTTATTATCGATGGTTAACCTGTACTATAATTGATAACCCAGAATGTATCCCTACAGACATCAAACTAAGAGGCACCTGTCATTCGCAATCAAAATTATGAATACCAAGTGTGTGATTAAGAACTTGTAAATTTTTAAAAATATGTATATAATAAAAAAATTAAAAAGGACCTTGAACTATCATTATCATCATCAGCCTCTGAGTCCACTTCAGGACAAAGGATAAATGTAATTCAGTGACCAGAATTATACTGCGTATTCTAGGTGTGGCCTCATGCTGCACATACATTTAAGATTTTTTTTCAGGAAGTGTTTACAACAGAATCTGGCTTTAAAACCCACAAGGACAAAAGGGAAAAAAAAGAGATGTGGGAAATCAGGATAAATATAGAAAATATAAAGGAGATGATGAAGGAATTGGATGAGAGGAAAAAAATAGGACCAATTTATGATATAACTGTATGTTCCTAAAGAATGAAAAAGAGCTTGCCAATGACTTGAACTCTTTCAAAAGATGAGTGTCAAGACACTTTTCATACTAAACTGGACCTCCACCCTCTGTCTCTATTTCTCCTACTGTCCTCTTTAAATGGTCTGGCGACAAGCGGGATTTTTTTTTACCTATTTTTGTTTGCCCTTGGCCGTATGGTACCTTTTAATGATAAAAAAACTAAATAAAATAAATAAATAAAATAAATAAATATTTGCAAAAATGGAAACTAAGAAGGACCACTTAATTATATACCAGTGTCATTGACCAGCATAGTCTATGATACATGTGAAGAGGTTATTAAGAGACAATGGACGGAATACTTAGAAAGAGAAGGAATCACCATCTTATTAAGTTTTTACTCAAGAGTGATAGATATATCACAAGAAAGAGATCAATGGGCAGATTGCAAATATTTATTCTTAAAAAACGGCATTCAATAAGGTTCCGAACAGGAGATTACTATAAAAGTTGGTATACATTGGAGGACTCAAAGGTGGAATACAATGAGGACTGTAAAGAACATTAAATAACTGGATGGAAGATTACTTGAAAGGAAGAGAAATGAGAACAGTGGTAAAAGAAAAATCAGAATGTGGAACACCACAGCAATCAATTTTGGCATCAATGGTGTTTTTGATATATGTAAATGACATGACAAAAGGATTAAGCAGTTACATAAGTCTGTATGCAGGTGATTCAAAATTACTAAGGAAGAAAAAAAAATATATTGCGAGGAGTTACAGAATGACATAAGCAAGATATATAAATAGGGCAAAACATGGTAGATGTAATTTAATAAAAAAAAATGCCATGAATTGGAAATGTGAAAGAATGAAATGAGCCCTACGTGGACATATAAGTTAGGACATGCCATTTACATATACTAAATGCATTTTGGGTGCCAACACTGATCCCTGTGGTACTCCATTTTTCAATTGCCTTATTCTGATTTTCCATCCTTTACCACTGTTCATATTTCTTTTCTTTTCAGATAGTCTTCCAGTTCTTAAATGTTCCCTTCAGTTCTCCAATATATTCCAACTTCCATAGTAATTTGTGCGGAACCATATCAAATGCCCTTTTTTTGGTTTAGATATATGCAATCCACCCATCCAAATTGTCTATCTGTTATTATTTTTTCTCTTTCTAAGTATTCGGTACATTGTTTCTTAAAAAAATTTTCACAAATCTTGCAGACTATGCTGGTCAATGACACTGGTCTATAAATAAGTGGTTCTTCTTTGTTTCCATTTTTTGTAGATAGGTAATTATATCACCTTTTTTTCCATTCATTAGGTAATTTTCCTGTTTTCAGAAAACACTCAATTATATAAACAATTGGCTCAGCCATTTCTTGTCTACACTCCTTCAAGATGTATCCTGATATTCGTATTGCTTTCCTCTCTTCCAATTACTTAATTTTCTTTATTTCTTCTATATTAACTGATTTTCCACATCTCATTTTTCCTCTTTTGTCTGTTTTTTCAGATTCGGATTCTGTTGTAAACACTTTATGAAAATTCTTATTCAGTACTTCATTCATTTGCTTTGGGTCCTACATATACCAAGCTACACATTTTTTATTCAATGTTTTATTTTTCCATTAATAAATCTATAAACACCTTCCGTTCTTCCTTACATTTGTCAACTATATCCTTTTCATATCTGTTCTCTTCCTCCCTTCATCCATTTTCTTTTTGCTTTTGCTCTATCACACTTTCCATTAGACAATTCTTTTTTCCTTTTTCTTTTACTTTATATAATTGGAATGTATTCCTTGACTCCTTGTTCGTATATCATTAGGAAGAAATCACATTAATCTTGCATACCCTTTAGTTCATTAATTTTTGTCCAATCAAAAAACTTCTTCATTGAAGTAGTTTGCATTTTACAAAAGTGCTCACAAATAGAATTAGGGCAACTAATTTGCTAGACTCATACCAACTGAGAGCAAGCAGGTTTCTGAACAACTGACTACATCAATGTCATTAATCAGGTAGTTGAAAAATATGCAGAATACACTAAGCTGCAATGCATGACTTTTATGGACTATGAAAAATTATGACTCAGTGGAAACCTGAGCAGTTATGACAGCTCTCATAATACACAGGGTAGAGGAAATATATGTGAAGATACTGAAAGACATTTATAAGGAAAGCACTGCCACTATTAAGCTACATAAGGTAAGCGATAAAATACCAACACAGAAAGAGATCAGACAAGGCGACACTATTTCTCCTAAACTGTTTACAGAAGTTTTAGGATAAGTATTTAAGAACTTGGAATGGAAAAAGTCAGGAATTCAGATAAATGGAGAACATCTAAATAATCTTTGATTTGGCCAATTAATTGCAGCAGATGATTTTGCAGTTGCACAGAGAAAGTCAGAAAGTGGGCTTAAAGATGAATATGAAGAAAACTAAGCTGATGCTCAACAATTACATACTAAACCATGAAATAAAAATAGATGATGCAGATAGTTTGTTAGATTAACAGAATAGCAACCAAGGGATGGTAAAAGAAGGCAGGACGGACAGAGAACTAGATGGAGGGATGAGATAGGAAATTTTGTTGGGAGTAACCTGGAAAGACAGGGAGCTGATACAGCTGAGTGGGCAGATTGGGGAAGGCCTTTGTCCAGTAGACTCAAAGATGCTGCTGTTGATGATGATGAATTTCCCTAACTTGATTTTTTGGTGCTTTTGCATAATGTATTTTTCTAGTTTAAGGATTCTTGGGGTGAGCAATTTTCCCTTATATGGGTACTATCCCACTGAAAAACTCCGGTTTCCCAACAGGTCCCCATACTTGTTGACTACAGGAAGTAGATAGGAGATGGAGCCTTTGTTCTTAAAATTTTCCCTATTAGCCTGATTTCTAGCCTTAATACACTGTTTTCTAGAACGGAAGTCTGAGCTAACCTGTACACCCAAATCTCTCTCACATTCTCATCTATTCAGTGTTACCTTGTTTATGTTGTACCTGTTGTGAAGATTTTCCCTACCAACATTCATTACTCTACACTTGTCAATATTAAATTCCATCTGCCACCTGACCACCCACTTGTTTAACCAATCTAAGTCTCACTGCAGGTCGTTTACGTCAGACTCTGATCTAATAATCCTACCTATCTTAGAATCATTAGCAAATTTACAAATATCACTACTAATTCAACTGTCTAAGGCCTCTTTCACACAAGCGGTTATTGCCGTCTGGAGTTTGCCGCTATTGCGTAGCTTTTCATTGACTCCTATGAGAGTATTCACACTGGACTGGAACGGCAGTTTTGCCGTTGCGGCAGCCGCACCCTGCCAGCAAGACTGCAATGGTAGAAAATCCGGCGAACGGTTTGGGTGGTAATGTGTTCCTTTACACATTCGGTGTTTCCCGCGTGCGGCAGGTTATCGGATGGTCAGATGGCTGTCAACATTAGGAGAAAGAGCACACCACCACCACATTTGCATCACTGGAAAATCTGGTATGTACTATATTCTCCATCATGTGAACTTTCAATAATGTATATTGAAAATATGTCTATTACTATTCTTTTAATATACATTGATTATATTCTATTAGCGCTATATAAAGACAATATATTAATTGTATCCTTCTTTTAATATATATTAATTATATTCTATTACCGTTATTAAGGACGCTATATTAATTATAGCCTGTTATTATTATTTAAAGATATATAAATTATATTCTATTACCATTAATTTAGTCTATTATAATTTGAAGATATATAAATAATAACCTATTACCAGTATTTTCATTATATAAAGATATATTAATTATAACATTATTATTGTTAAGAGAGCCTGCGGCAAAAACCGCAAGTGCCCTCAATGAGACACGGTTTCTGCCGCACGACGCAGCGACAGACTACGGATGGCAAAAACCGCTCGTGTGAAAGAGGCCTAAGTTGTTAATGTATATCAAGAATAGTAATGGCACAAAAACAGATCCCTGTGGAACCCTACTTGTTACCTTTTCTTAAGAATTAGAACCATTAATTGTAATTCTTTGTTGCCTATCGCTTAGCCATGACCTAATCCAGCGAAGAACTTTCCCAGCAATCCCATGTGCTCAAACCTTACTTAAGAGTTTTTCATGTGGTATGTACCTTGTCAAATGCCTTACTAAAGTACAGGTATATAATATCATAACATTAATCATTATCTGCTGCCTCATAAACCTCCCTATAGAAACTCAATAAGTTGGTGAGACATGACCTATCCTTAGTGAACCCATATTGTGAATCATTTATTAAACTAAACTTTTCCTAATGCTCTCTAATTCTATTTACAGACTCTAATAATTTACCTAGAATTGAAGACAGATGGACCCGGTAATTAGACATTATTGTCCTATTTCGCTTCTTGAAAATAGGTACTACATTCTCTTGCCTCCACATTGGAGGAACATCTCCTAAATCCACTGATTTTCTGAAAATATTAACTAACCACCTCATTGCACCTTTTATTACTCTGGGATAAACCTCATCTGGACCTGGTGATTTAAAATTTCATTTTATCTATTTCCTTTACCACTAATTCCCTAGTTATCTCAACAACTTTTAGCTTTTCACTTTCCTCGCCTTTAAATATTTGCTCGGGTAAAGATTCGTAAGACGACCCAATCTGTATTTTGGACAAAGCAGTTTTTTTTCTGAAAGATTTTGATGTGTTTTGAATTAATCTGATGTGTGTTAGTTATGCCATGCATTAATTTTTTTTTTTTATTCAATGTAAAAATTGCCACAAAAAATTTAGATTAATTCAAAACCATCAAAATCAATATGAGAAAAATTGCTTTAAATAAGCCTAAGCAAACCTAACTAAACCTAACCTGGTAAATCTAACTAATAGCATCTCCTCACGGATCACCAAAATATTCACATAGGTGATAAGTTACGTAATATACAACACGCTTGTGGTGGTTTTATTTGGGGAACGGCTTTAGTTTGGCCACAAAGGCTCTTTAAAAATCTGGTAGGTGTCTCAAATTCTAAGTCCACACATTGTACACAACAATGCACAACTTCCTTATTCTGGACTTACAGATGTTTAGATATCATTATTTTGGAAATTTTTTAATATATACATACCCCGGGGAAAATTGATATTAATGGCGCAAAGCGTCTTGAAGTTAGGTGCCTCAAAAAAAATTCTAAGTGGATTTTCACAACACAAACAACACAGCACAACATGCTTTCGAGACTTCGACTATTTACAACATGTTCTCTAGACTTCACCTATTTATTTTGGTTATACGTCACTATGACGTAGTCCTTTCAGAACTCTTAGCCAATGAGAACTGTTCATGTGGCTTTGTGGCATGTACGTAGGTGGTTGACATGTCATCATCAGTTCACTGAGATCCGCCATAATGGAAAGTTGCGTTGATACAGAATTTTGGATTTTTCTGCCAAGCTTAAGCGACAAACAAGTGATCTAATTGACCTGTGCATTCGTCACATACTTGTTTGACTAAGAATCAAATAAAAAATTCCAAATAAAAAAAAGTTATGCTGCCTGCTCACACGCCATTTTTTAACTGAGACGCGTCACGCCGCGCATCAAATATAAAATATATGAGCTGTGATTGGCTCAAGTCATGTGATTAATATCAGTCTGTGCAAAAAGTATGGAACACATCATTACTAAACACATTTATGACTTTATTGATAATAATGAACTTTTTAATCGTGATCAATTTGGCTTTAGACCAGGCAGATCTACAGAAGACCAACTTATTATTACCTATAATGACGTTTTTAAATGGTTAGACCAGGGATCCAATGTTGACCTTATCCTGTTTGATTTCTCAAAAGCCTTTGATGTAGTGTGCCATGATATTCTCATAACTAAATTATACAACATTGGTATAAAGGATCATATATTGGGATGGATAAATAATTTTCTACATAACCAAAAAATGAGTGTGGTGGTAAATCACCAGTACAGTGACTCCCATGAAGTTAGGAGCGGAGTTCCTCAGGGATCTGTTCTCGGCCCACTCTTATTTCTTGTATATGTCAATTATTTAACTCATAATATAAATTCACTAACAAAAATTTATACAGATGACCTCAAGCTATATATCAGTATTAGATTGGACACTCCTCAAAACATCACTGATTCCATAGCGGCCTGCCAACATGACATTAATACCCTTGCTGATGTTGCTAAATCCTGGGGTCTTTCCATGAACCCAAATAAATGTGTATTACTTAGATTTGGTGGAACACCAATCCCATGGGAGCAACTTGGTTTATCGGGTCAGTACTACTTGGATGGTTCATCTATTCCACAAAAAAATTCAGCCTCTGACCTGGGAGTCCTGATTGATACATCACTTAAATTCCATCAGCATATTTCTAACCTTGCTCATTGCGCTTGTGGACTTTCTAACAATATCTTGAGAGCCACTGTTAATCGCGAATCTTTTTTTATGATTCCTTTCTATATATCTCATATACGTCCCATAGTGGAGTATTCCTCATCTCTTTGGAATCTAGGGTATATAGGCGATCTCAAGTTGTTGGAGTCAGTACAGAGACGGTGGACGAAGGTTATCCGGGGATTGGAGAACTTGAACTATGGTCAACGGTTAAGGGCTCTTAACTTGTATTCTGTTAAAGGCAGACTAATTAGGCATGATTTAATCAAATATTGGCAAATTTTTCATAATTCATGTGTGCTGACCCCTGATGATCTATTTGTTCCTCAGACTTATGCTGCTACTAGGAGTCACCCATTTAAAATTGCAGTCACAAGATGCCGGCTTGATTTGCGAGAGGTTCTTTAATTTCAGATTAGTGAACCTTTGGAATTCATTGCCGGCCTCAGTGGTCTGCTTAGAAGATCTTGCCTCATTCAAATCTGCACTTACATCTCACCTTAGTGACCTTCTATTTGATTTTTACTAGTCCCCTGTTACTTTCGCCATCCATGTACTCCATGTTCTCTATTTTCTTATTTTTATTATAACAAGCTGCTTATGGTGCACCTTCCAACCCTTTCATAACATTGCTTTCTTTCTGTACTATATCTTTTTCGGGGTTGGCGCACCAGCAGTGTGTGGCTTCCTCGGTCCCTGTACCGAGCAATCACATTCAGGGTCCGGGAAGCCCACCAGGTAAGAATCAATGGATTTGATTGGCGTTCGTGACACATGTTTCCACTTCCCCCAGCTAGATGTCAGGCTAATCTACCAGGAACACCATCTTGGTCATACTGATGAACGTGTTATTGTCGTCTGAATTTCTAATATTTGCTATATTTGAAATATTAAATATTCGTATTTTTTTCTGTAATTCGGCGGCAGAACTGTTTGAGGTGATCTGAACATGTATCTGAGGTTGAATTTACAGTGCATTATAAAGGTAAGGAGATGTCGAATGGGTCGTCTTACGAATCTTTACCTTTGCTCGCTAACAAGAACTATGTGCCTGTCCCTAGTAAAAACACTTAAGAAATAATAATTTTTAATCTTACACATATCCTCCCACAAACTTACCATCTCCTTATGAACATTGCGGTCCTGTTGTAAATAATTACCTGGTTATTCCCCAGAGATGATGTGCGTTTTGTTCTGTCTTATTCAAGTGTCACTGCAGTGGCAAGTCATCGTGGCTCTCCACCTCGATACCATATAGGACATCTTCATACATTTGCAACTTGGACTTGGTGTTGTTTAGGGCTGCAACGATTCAATTGACCATGAGTCCTAGTGAAGTCCTGTGAGGGTGTCACAGGCGCCTGCTGCTGCAAGGAGTACAACACGTTGAGAGTAGTAACGCGGACACTGCAGTGAGAAGTGTTCGATAGTCTCCTGAATGTTCTTGCAGGTCAGGAGAGAGACGCAGGCGGTGCAGGTGAGCCGTGAGTGTTGTGTGGCCAATGGCCAAGGCGAAGGCGGGTGAGGGCGACATCTAGGACGCGGGATTGTTTCCGTATCCACGGTTGTGGAGAGGAGTCACTCCTCTCCAAAGCCGTGGAGTCCGTGCGGTATTGGCCCATGGATGTGATGTGGAGGGCATCATGGAACATGTTGTCCCAGGCGAGCGGCTAACCAAAGAGATGAGACGTTTTGCCGTGGAGAGAGGAAGGGGGAGAGGTGTTATGTTTACCTCTGACAAGGCCATCTTGGCAACGGCGTCAGCGACCTCGTTACCTCGAACAACAATACAAGCCGTTTTCACTGAAAACGCGGGGTGGTGGGGGGGACAATATTTGGGCTGTTGAGCGCTAATGGACAGTGAGCTACGTGCTGTGAATTTTTTAAAATTTTAGTGTTGAGATGATCAGCTGGGGAGGGCCTGTGTAGCGAAATAATTCGTCCTGTTTTTTATTTTTTTTTATTTATTTATTTTTTTTATTTATTTATTTTTTTTATAGGGAAAAAAAAAAAAAAAAAAGTCCTGTTGAAATAAACCGTCCTGTCTGCATCACTGCCTGTCGCACAACTCATTCGCTCACAAGCAGGGTTGGAGTAATTGTAATTGTAATTTAATTGAAATGTAATTAATTTCAGTATTGTTGTAATTGTAATTGTAATTGTAATTGAAAATGCAATTATAGAATGTAATTGTAATTGTAATCAATTAAAGGATGAAGTAATATGTAATTTAATTGTAATTATAAAATTGGAAATCTGCATAACTATACTGCTCGGACGATATCAATATAAATATGAAATCGTACATAGTGTATTCAACACATTTGTGAAGGCTTCAGGCGGTGTTAACTATTATTTACTTCGCAAAGCGTCTTTGATTTATATTAAGTTATGTTAGGTTAGTTATGTTATGTTGGGTTATGATTAGGTCACGTTAGGTTAAGGTTAAATTATGTTGTTAGATTTGGTTAGGTATGGTTTAGTTATATAAGCTTTTTATATTTTATTACCCAAAAGTTAAGCATTTCACCCAAAGTTTTTTTTCGTATATGGCCTGTATTTACTTATAATGACGAGCACAGCCTGAAACCTTCACAGGTGTGTGGAGTGCACTCTGTATAGTATGTAGAACTTCATAGTTATATCGATATCGTCTGAGCAGTAGTAAAGTGTCAGAGAAATGGCAGATGCAGTTTAATGTTAACAAGTGTAGCATTATGAGTGTAGGTAAAGGTAATTATCCTGTAGACTACACATTAAATGACAATACCTTAGGAAAGTCATATAGTGTGAGGGACTTAGGAGTTCAAATAAGCAGTGACTTGCGCCCCAGGGAACAGTGTATTATAGCTAGAAATAGAGCCAACAAGATAATGGGATTTATTAGTAGGTGTGTGACAAATAGGAGTTCTGAGGTCATTCTGAGGTTGTATTTAGCGCTAGTAAGACCCCACTTAGATTATGCAGCTCAGTTTTGGTCTCCTTATTATAGGAAAGATATAGGCTCCTTGGAGGCAGTCCAGAGAAGAATGACCAAGATGATTCAGGGGCTGAGAGATTTACCCTACAAAGATAGGTTAAAACGTCTTAATCTCCACTCCCTAGAGAGAAGGAGGGCAAGAAGGGATTTGATTGAGGTTTTCAAATGGGTAAAAGGAATTAATAAGGGAAACATTGGTCAGGTTTTAGAATTTAGTAGTCAGGATAGGACACGTGGAAATGGGTACAAGCTAGAGAAACTTAGATTCAGGACAGACATAGGTAGATATTGGTTCACAAACAGAGTGGTGAACGATTGGAATAGGCTGGATAGACACGTAGTAAGTGCTGAGTCAATAGATAGCTTTAAAAGACGGTTGGATCAGAGTATGGATAGGGATGACAGGTGGGATGGCTAAATATTGGATTATTCCAAGGATGGGGGGCAAGGAGCTGCCTCGTGTAGGTCATTAACTGGCCTCTTGCAGTTTCCTCATTTCTTATGTTCTTATAGTGTGGTTTACTTACACACACAAACAAGTTTGCTTGCTTGTATATCGTAGGTCAGTTGTACTTTTGCTATCATCTCACTATCTTAATAAGGCAGTTACAAGCATTATAACAATAAATAGCATCAGAGACTGTTTTATACTACAATATTTTTTCTCTGAAGCTATTATTTCCTTACTGTTAGCATTAATACATGACCATATATCAAAAGAAAATGGCACAATTTAATAGAAATTAAGGACTACAATACATAGGATTGTTATATTAAAGTTTTTAAATAATTTTAGTAAGTTTTATTAACAAACAATACAAAAATGGGATACCATCAAATAGAGACACAGGGGAAAAAAATAACTGCTCAATTATGTCATGTTTCATTTCCTTCAATAGTGAGAACATTTATGACAAAGAAATGAAGTGTCAATCACTTATTGAAGAAACTTAAATGAGTTCTTATCTCCAAAAAGAATCCAATTATCTGTACCTTAGATAGCACTAACTAACTGTAATTATCAGATTTCAAGATGGGTTATAGTGGTTTGGAAAGACTAGATTTAATATTCAACGGACTATGCTTTGATAGCCTGAACCTAAATGTAAATTCCTCCTCAGTCAGTCTGCTTCAGCTGCATCAAGCACATTTATATCCTCAAAGTCTAGCAGTGCATCCATAATCTGGAAAATATATGAAACATATTACAATCTAACATTCATGTAAAGGTAGATCTATATATCCGAACATCACATTTAATTTCGTGATGAAAAAATAATTTGCGGACAAAATGTTATAAAAGAAAAGTATCCAAAATTCATGGGATGTTACAATTTACAATAATACACTTTTTTTTTTCCTAACCAAACCTACCATAACTTTAAAGGTGAATTCCATGAAAATATATGAGAAAGGCAACTGGAAAAGATAATTTCAAGTAACATTTCTTTATTGGGCAACACTTCAGTATCACAATAGGTATATCTGAAGAATAATGACTCCACCTCCTATCTTCTAATTTTTATATGCCTATTGCCAACAGGCTTGGAGACCCCTTGGGAAAGCGTGGTTTTAGGTTTGGTGAAGTAAACCTCACCTAATCTAACCTAACCTAACAAATTAATACATTATAATTATAACAAGAGTTATAACTCATTAATTTTGATCTGATTAAAACCCATAAATATAACTTTTTAGTGTGGCGGGAGCACACTGATAAATATAAACTTTTTTTCCTAACAAAACCTACCATAACTTTAGGGGTGAATTACATGAAAATCTATGAGAAAGGCAACTTGAAAAGATAGTTTCAAGTAACATTTCTTAATTGGGCAAAACTATAGTACCTATTCCACTAGGTAAATCTGAAGAACAAAGCCTCCACCTATCTTCTAATTCTCATTCCTATAGCCAACAAGCAACCTTCACAGATGTTCAGTATAGTAAAGTATCCTGTGTACTACAACGAAAATTATTTTGATCGGTGTGGAGGCGGAATCATACACAAAATAAGATAGAAGTTAGTAAAACATTATAATTATAACAAAAGTTATAACTCATTAAATTTCACCTGATTTACCCCCAAAATATAACTCTTTTAGTGGGGCGGGAGCACACTGATATTACAGGCACGTATCACTATAATGATTATAAGGGTGGTAGGCCTCTATAGCTAATTTAAGCACGCCATTCCCAAAACATCCAATGAAAACCTAATATTATGCAAAATAGTTCCGAAACCAAAAATAATTGGGTGGAAAGTCAATATACACTCACCTTGGTAAGTCTTGTTCTTCCTCTTCTTGTGCCTGTCGCTGTAAAACTTCGACGGTCTTTAAAAACAATATAAACACGACTTATTTTTCAATGGCAAGCTTGTAATGCTCATTGATAATATTACAATGTGTTTTCTACATCATAAGATGATTAAAAGTATTATACAAATTATAAATTAAACGAAAAAAATGCGTTTCGTTCAGTGTTAGGGCGGTCTCACCCGCACTCACCGATTCCAATACTATTCCAACCAGCCCTTTGCCATGCGAAGGGCTGGTGGAGTTTAAAAGTAAGAAATTATGCTTCGCCCCGCTCGCCAGGCTTGCCTACCCTGGCGAAAGATTTTAATAGTACGGCCCATAATAGCGTCATGGGACCAATGAATAGACCAATTTCCTCAGACCAAAAATTGTACATATTATCAATCCTTTAATGGAAAATATATTTAATTTCAATATACTGTTGCGGCGACGCATTTAACATGTAAATAGTGTTGTGTAAATAGTGTTATTGTAAGTGTAGTTGTGTGGAGGCAGGGAGCGGTGGGTCACTCAGGCCTCCCTGGGGATATAGGGGTCCGTATGAGGGTTGACAGGTGTCAAGATACGGTGACCTACGTATCTGTGTTTTCGGCGATACGCAGTCGTGGTGGGGTGTGTTTGGGAGATGTAGCTGGTTGTTGGAAGGAGAAGGAGGCGAGGAGTGAGAGAGAGACAACAGACAGAGGGACACAGCGGTGCAAGGCCGATCCTGGGCGAGTGAAGGGCAGGACCTTGGAGGGAAGTAGACAGGGTGGCCGAGAAATGGCACCCCGGCTTCCTTAGGTCCTGCCCTCACTAAGGGAGTGGCTGACTGGCTGTGTGGAGGTTGTTGTGTGCATCCTGGGCGAGTGAAGGGCAGGACCTTGGAGGGAAGCGGACAGGGTGGCCGGAGAAATGGCGCTCTTGCTTCCTTAGGCCCTGCCCTCACTAAGGGAGTGCATGGCTGTGTGGAGGTTGTTGTGTGCATCCTGGGAGCGTGAGAGGCAGGACCTTGTAGGGAAGTGGACAGGGTGGCCGGAGAAATGGCATCCTAGCTTCCTTAGGCCCTGCCCTCGCTAAGGGAGTGCATGGCTGTGTGGAGGCTGCTGTGTGTGGACTTGTGGAGGCTGTGTGTTCTTGGTGAACCTCTTGTGGGGAACTCTGTGCCCTGAGGCTGTACTATTGTGCTGTACCCTGTAAGCGTAAGTGTTTGTAAATATACTAGGAAAGGAGAAGTGTTGTTGTCTGTGTGTGATTGTTAATACCCCTTTTCCCGTCCCGCCAACCCCCGCTACACGATTCCCAGGAGGGCGTTACCTCAGGTAAGGAGAGGTAACGTGTTTTGCGACACCCTGCCTTGGAGGGAAGTGAAAAAGGGGGGTGTGCCTTAACAATGGTGTCAAGAAGTGAGATCCTAGCTGTTCTGTGACTCAGAACAGTGTTGTAGCGGTCCGCGGTTGAGCCGGACGGGAGAGGAAGAACACACAGTGAAATGGACGCACAGGGCCTCTGTGATGAGCTGGCCAGTCTCTCACAGAGGTAAAGGCGGAGACCGAGGGGCACGTGGAAATAGCTGTGAGTGGGACGGGAGAGTTTTGCAGCAGGCAACACTTCCGTGGCCCCAGGCAGCCTAAGCGGCCGCCAGTCCGCCACACTGGAGCCATGGCAGTCGAGGGACGGCGCCTTGGAGGGGAATCCATGCCGGGAGGTCTTCTTGGGAGGCACTGGACACAGTGAGAACCTCAAGGGGCCAGTGGATGAGCCGTGTCTGCTGTGCCTGACTCCTGGACGCGTGAAGGGCGTGGTACCTTGGAGGGAAGTGGAGAGGGTGGCCGGAGAAATGGCGCCCTTGCTTCCTTAGATTTCGCCTTCGCGAGGGGGGTGGATGGCCAGCAGGCACCTTTCCTCCCCTTGAACGGAAACCGGTTGTCCAGGGCAGCTCAAGAGGAAGACGGGCGAAGAGGACGGCGCCACCGCCTGACTGATGGTGTAGCAGTGTGGCGAGGAAGATTGTATTTTTATTTCATTTCATGTGTTATGTTTTTTTTGTTCTGTTATTGTGGTGGAGGTTGTGGTTGTGGTGGTGGAGTTATAGGCGGGTCGCCTATGTTGTAAAGGGGGGGATAGTGTTGCGGTGACGCATTTAACATGTAAATAGTGTTGTGTAAATAGTGTTATTGTAAATGTAGTTGTATGGAGGCAGGGAGCGGTGGGTCACTCAGGCCTCCCTGGGGATGTAGGGGTCCGTGTGAGGGTTGATAGGTGTCAAGATACGGTGACCTACGTATCTGTGTTTTCGGCGATACGCAGTCGTGGTGGGGTGTGTTTGGGAGATGTGGCTGGTTGTTGGAAGGAGAAGGAGGCGAGGAGTGAGAGAGAGACAACAGACAGAGGGACACAGCGGTGCAAGGCCGATCCTGGGCGAGTGAAGGGCAGGACCTTGGAGGGAAGTAGACAGGGTGGCCGGAGAAATGGCACCCCGGCTTCCTTAGGTCCTGCCCTCACTAAGGGAGTGGCTAACTGGCTGTGTGGAGGTTGTTGTGTGCATCCTGGGCGAGTGAAGGGCAGGACCTTGGAGGGAAGCGGACAGGGTGGCCGGAGAAATGGCGCTCTTGCTTCCTTAGGCCCTGCCCTCACTAAGGGAGTGCATGGCTGTGTGGAGGTTGTTGTGTGCATCCTGGGAGCGTGAGAGGCAGGACCTTGTAGGGAAGTGGGCAGGGTGGCCGGAGAAATGGCATCCTGGCTTCCTTAGGCCCTGCCCTCGCTAAGGGAGTGCATGGCTGTGTGGAGGCTGCTGTGTGTGGACTTGTGGAGTCTGTGTGTTCTTGGTGAACCTCTTGTGGGGAACTCTGTGCCCTGAGGCTGTACTATTGTGCTGTACCCTGTAAGCGTAAGTGTTTGTAAATATACTAGGAAAGGAGAAGTGTTGTTGTCTGTGTGTGATTGTGTTAAAACCCCTTTTCCCGTCTCGCCAACCCCCGCTACACGATTCCCAGGAGGGTGTTACCTCAGGTGAGGAGAGGTAACGTGTTTTGCGACACCCTGCCTAGGAGGGAAGTGAAAAAGGGGGGTGTGCCGTAACAATACTAATGGTCTTTTAGCTTAAATATGTGTCATATATTAAATAAATTCAGTTTTTTTATGCCAACATATGACGTCACTTCGGAACGCGCTGTGATTGGTCGTGACGTGAGTATCGGCCTCCCTTAGCCACGGTTCAACTGAAAAACATACGGGTTTTGTTTACTTGTGCCTTTTTGTCCTTATAAACATGTCTCAGGCAAGCAGACGGAATTATAATTGCTTTGTGCCATTGTGCAAAAGCACCACAAAGGCAACACCAAGTAAACGATTTATAAGGGTGCCGAAACCTGGGGCCGTCACATACACTACCTGGTGACCTCATGCCTCAAAAGATTAAATTTAATGAAGTCCCTTGCAGGGGTCAAGTGGGGTGCTGACAGGCATACCCTCCTTCGCTTCTATTGTGCCTATATCCGGAGTCGCTTAGACTACGGATGTGAGGTTTATGGGGCGGCCTCACCTTCACTTCTCCATAAATTGGAAGTAATTCAAAACACAGCCATGCGTATAGCCCTGGGAGCTTTCAAGTCCTCCCCAGTCACAGCCCTTCAGGCAGAATCCTCCCTATCCTCACTGTCACACCGACGCTCCACCCTCCTTGTCCGCACCTACACCAAACTTGCATCCTCCCCCAGCTGCCACGCCCTCCACTCCCTCCTCCTCAGACAGAGTAGGGCACCACTTCTTGGCCCCCTACCATATCAAGCCCACACGCCTTTTGTAGAAAGAGCCCTCTCCTTCTTTGCCTGCCTCCGGGTGACACCCCCCCCCTTTCTCACTCTCGAGAAGACTTCCCCTTTGGGCCCTTGGTTTCCCCTCTCCTCCTTAATATCCTTGACACTGCACACAGATACACAATGGTCAAAGGCACACTGTCCGGTGCAGGGCAGGATAATTTTCAACAACCTCCTGCACACTCAATACCATAACTCCCTCCACATATACACCGACGGCTCCCGCCTCCCAGCACCTCCCTCTGTTGGGGCTGCAATGTACATCCCAGTACGTTCCACTGCCACTGCCTGAAGGCTGCCGGCCTCTGCCTCCATTCTGACGGCAGAACTCTTTGCCATCAGAGAGGGCCTCAGGTTTGCCACCACACTCACCTCCCCTTGCTCAGTCACTCTCTTCTCAGACTCCCTCTCAGCCCTCCAACTCATCCGGCGTCACCGCCCTAAAACACACCACTCCCTCTGCTTCACCATTCACAACTTTCTTCTCCAACTATCCTCTTCTGGCTTCTCCATCCACCTTCAGTGGGTCCCCTCACATGTTGGCGTCATGGGCAACACAGTGGCCGACAGAGCGGCAGCGGAGGCACACTCCCACCCCTTCCCCATACACCTCCCCACTGACCAGACTGACTCTCTGACTAACCTCCACACAACCTGTAAACTACACTGGGACACAGACCTGACTAACGCCTTACAGTACACTTCACTTGGACACATTAGACAAGACACACGACACCACTGGTGGACCTACTCCCCCAGCCGTGCCCTTGACACTGCCGTCACCAGACTCCGAATTGGACACAGCCGCCTAAACTCCCACCTACACAAGCTGGGCATGACAGAGGACCCCCACTGCCCTTGGTGCCCTATACAACCTGACACCCCAGAACACCTCCTACTACACTGTCCTCGTCACCACTCCCACCGCATGGCACTCCTCCACTCACTGTCGTCTCTTCACCTCCGCAGACCAGCAATAACTGACCTCTTAGGTGGCTCTCAAGACCCTGGCCTGGCCCTCAAAGTACTCAAACACACCAGGACCTTCCTCCAAAGGACAGGTCAACTCAACAGGATCTGATCCACTTACTCATCTGCAACCTGCACTTTTGGGGCACTAGAGGCTGTGGCACCACAGCCTGCACGGCCCCATCAAATTCCCAAGAAGAAGAAGAAGGGTGCCGAAAAATAAGAAAATAAGGAAGCAGTGGTGGATGTCTGCTCGTCGAGTCTTCTCAATGCTGGATAGCGACTGCTACTGCTGTGATGACCATTTTAACGTAAGTACTTAATGTATTAATATATCATATTGTATAACTCCTCAAAATTATCTTGAAATGGTGTTGTGATATGCTGTGATTGCTTGTGCTGTTACAGGCTGTTACAGGCGAGCAGTTTCTACAATTAGCTCCCAGAGGTTAACACCTGGAGACCAGAGGACACATTCTGAAGCTGATGAAACCACGTCACAGGATCATCAAGAGGAATAACTTTTTCAATGCACGAATCGTGAATAAATAGAACAGTCTCACTGAATGGGTAGTAAACAGTGCCAGTATAAATGTGTTTAAAAATAGATACGACCAGTTTGAGACTGATAGAAAAATGAGAAGAGGCATCTCTTATGAGCTTTGACTCTCTTGCCTCTTTACTATCACTAAGGTAAGGCTGTGGTAGTGCTGATTAGTGTCTGATTGTTTTTATAGTTCAAGTGCTGAAGTATATTAAGCCTGTGATTTCACAATTTCATACTTTCTGCACTTTTGTACACAATGAGTTGACCTAACTTTGCAAGAACTTAGCAAGTGTGTCATGAGTGTTTCAAGAGATTCAAGTATCTTAATAAAGTGTATGAACATAATTTTAAAAATTTTGTTTCATGGCTATAAACCCTGAAAAAAGATTATGGAATATTCATTATATATGTTAACTTTCAGCTTAAAGAAGATGCCGAAAACTACCTCTACATAAAGATGATGTTTGGGAAAACAAAACTCAAAGAAGGTGTTGTTCCACACAAGTTTGAATGTCAGGGAAGACAACAAACACAGAATGAGAACAGAATTGTTTCATCAAAAAAAAGAAAAATCCTAGAACTACTTGAAGACCAAAAAAATATCCAAGGTTAGTTGGTTCAATGGAATGGAGTGCATAGTTTCATATGTCTAATATCCAATAAAGCCACAAATATCATATGTAACTTAAAAAGTTATCAACAGAATAATCCGCTATTGGTACGGCCTGTGCCTTATTATTTACCTGATAAAGCATCTTTCAAGTTATGTTAGGTTTGGTTAGGTACGGTTCGGTTGTATAAGCTTGTTACCCAAAAGTTAGGCGCGTGCCGTATCTATAACCAAGCACTATGAATACACAGCTTACGTTAAGTTATGGTTAGATTTGGTTATGTTAGGTTAGATAATGTTAGGTTTGGTTAGGTACGGTTTGGTTCGGTTATATAAGCTTTTTATATTTCATTACCCAAAAGTTAGGCACGTGCCGTATCTATAAGCAAGCACTTACAGGTACGGCTGCCGTACTTATAAGCTGTGCCTATAAGTGCTTACAGATATGGCAGCCCCTATTCGTACAGCATGCACCGGCATCACCCACCGTGTTTGCATTAAATTTGACATTTTCATCGTACGAAGAGTTTCAAAATCACTTAAGAAGTTATCAACAGAATAATCCACTATTCTTATGGTCTGTGCCTTATTATTTACCTGGTAAAGCATCTTTCAAGTTATGTTAGGTTTGGTTAGGTACTGGACCATTACTGTCAGTGTGAATGCTTCCATTGCAATGCATGTGATAATATTTGACCGGACTGTGAGTGGAGAGAAAGCAGAGTGTGACCGTCCCCTATAGTGTGAATCAATCCTAAGGCTTACTTTATACAATGTTTCTTCAGAATCAAGAAGAGAATGGTCTCCGAGTCGGATTCAGACACTAGTGGATCTACCATCATGCTTCCTAGATCTAATCTCCCATCACCACCAACCCTTTATGATTCCCCACCTCTAAAGCGTCAAAATGCCTTTAGAAGTCCAATGAGTGGGAAACAACTGAGTGCTGCTTCATCATCTCTTGAGTCTTCGCAGCAAGACAGCGGTCACAACACGTCCAGCAGTACTTCTGAAGGTAACATATTACTATGGTTGTTTGTTAGCTTTTCATAAAACCTGAAACCACAAAATTATCTTGATTGTCATCATGGTATTTTTTTTGCCATTTTGTAAGAATAAATGGAAAGTTATCGGACAGATGTGAAACAGGTATAACAACTCCCTGTATACTAATAATTATTAAAGTTAGGAGGGCCACATGTCAGGTTATAGAATGCAAGATAAGATGTCTGCATGCAAGAAGGAAGTGCTGAAATAGATAGGTAAAGGTCTGTTTAGTCTCCATAAATGTTTACTTGTATTTATATATACTAATATTTATAATTTTTTTCTGAAATTCTCATTTTATGTTGTAGGAATAGAATGCAAGATAAGATGTCTGCATGCAAGAAGGAAGTGCTGAAATAGATAGGTAAAGGTCTGTTTAGTCTCCATAAATGTTTACTTGTATTTATATATACTAATATTTAAAATTTTTTTCTGAAATTCTCATTTTATGTTGTAGGAATTAACACTATCTTACTAGAAGTAACAAGATGTCTGCAAGCAGTAGCAAGATGCCAAGCTACAATTGATGAACAAAATGGAATCCTGAAGGAAGTCTTGGCAACTGTTAAAAGTAATGATCAGGGTCAAACATCAAGAACTGAAGAATTTGCTCCTATAAACAAGATTTTGCCTGTTGCAACTATGAGTGACTTTGATGAGCTAAACAAGAAGGTGGAATGTGAACAACAATTTGAAAAATTATTGGTAAGCTGATTAGTACACTTTGATTTGATGTTATATACTTAGTCATAAGTGATCACAAGTTCATAAATGGTCACAGGTATATTTTTATGCTAAGCATATAACGTCACAAGTGATGTTATATACTTAGCATGAAAATATGGAATATTGCTACCCATAATTTCACTGGTAATTTTCTTTCTATAAACTCGTACGTGTCATATTTAAGAGTATGAACAATACACGAATATGAAATGGGTATAATTGAGGTGGTTAATCATTATAAAGATAAATGTGAGTCCTGAACACGTTTCACTTGCCTTCTGAATACTGTATGTACTACGTAGAACAATATTAGCATTGTATCGTTTATTTTATTATATATATATTTTTTTTTATCCGTCCCGACCCTTTGATATATCAAACAAAGTGGGGGAAAAGTTTGGTCATTATAGCTGAAAGTTCAAAGGTTTTATTATATACTATATTTATTATAGGTTGTCTGCATGCACATATCAAAATTTGGGTTGATTGATTACATGTATGTGGAAGTTTGGTACACAAAATGAATTTCAAATGCACTACATAGACATACTGTACTAGTAATTTTGGTAAACCATGCAAATGCATGATTTACCAAAATTGCTATATACAGTAACATGTACTGTACATTGTAATTCAGTATCCGTCATATATACCGAACCTTGCAACGCATATACTGACTTGTTTGTTATATCAGACGAATGGTTTTTAGGTGTCACTAGGGTTGATATAGCCGAAATTCAGGTATAACGAGGTTCAGTACAGCGAGAGTTGACTACATATATACACTCTAGGTATGCATAAGACCACATGATATTAAAATATCAAGCTATGTAGGCAGTTTATATATATTATGGTAGTATCAGATAATACCTTTAATTTGATTTTCCCCCATCCATTTTCTTATCACTGTCCAACCTGTTTTGTGTTTCAGTACTACAGACTCCTGACCTATGGGGGCACCAACCTGAAAATGGCTGTGAAGTTCAATGTTGATGCATGTTTAACCAACCACATGCAAATGAAGTTCAATTGGGAAGGCCGTATGGGTTGGAAGATCAAAGCCAATGAAAACAAGACTGGCTTCAAAGCCACACATCTCTGCGCGTTGATCACACGTAAGTTACACGTGGTATTGTGGTCTAAACAATATCCTTTAATTAATGATTTTTATAGTATATATTGAAGAAGTTTGAAACAGGATATGTCTTTCATTTCTTTATTCATGTATATTTGCACTGCCAGGATTATTCCCTTGATATAAGTATGTTTTTTAAAGAATGTAAAAAAAAAAAAGAATGTGGCTTAACAATATTTATACTTAAGTTACTCATATTTGCTGTAGTTACACCTGACATTTCTCGAGGTACAACTGTTCTCATTTTCCATTTCATAGATTGCATAGTTGTATTTGGAGATAATTCTAACCTGTCATGTATTTATATGCGTTTTCAACAGTTGCACATGACAAATCAAGAATAAGATACATCTTGCTTGACTCTACAGGGGTGCTGCTGGACAACAAGCACTTTCAGGCCACTGAAGAAGAGGTTGCCAAGGGCTTGATGAAGTACTTCAGAAATGCAGCTGACAGATGTGGTGGACGTTCTCGTCGAATGTCCAAGGACTAGAATATCTCAAGTGAAGAAGCTTGTATTATCTTTAAAAATATTGATTATAAATCAATTTATATATGTAGTTTTTTCCATTCCTCTTGAATTTTTTTTATAAATAATTTTCTATATATAATGTAAAGATCTAAAATTCTACAAAATAAGGAATGCATTCTGAGGCTAAGAGTATATTTAAAACGGTTCCCCTTTAAGTGTAAGTAAAGCCGAGAAATTGTCCTTGTGGGCTATTAATTAGTGCTTCATAACTGATAAGTTATTGAGAAAAAAAAAAAATTGTTTTGATTATTCATGAGGTGTATTAATCCTTACCTAATCGTAGAAAAATATATTTCCTGTATTTTTTTTTCAAGTATGAAGCACTAAAGTTCCACAGACAAAGTTGTCATAGCATTTAATATTCTACATCAACAAAACAATGGAAGAAACAGCTGTTATATCCCAAAACTTTTTGTTAATTTTTTAGATTTCCCATTAAATTTTTCTCCACTATTTTAGTCTGAGAACCATCTTATAAATCAAAATTATTTTGAAAGAACATACCTTAACAGCAAGGTCCTATCTTGATATAAGCAATTTGATCAAATCTGATTTCAATTAATTCTTGTTAAGGAGATACCATATTTATAAATGATAATGGTATCTACTTAACATGAATGAATTATAATTATATTTTAGTTCTCAAATTGCTTATATCAAGATAGAACCATGTTGGTAAAGTATAGTCTCAAATAATTTTGGTTTATGAGATGGTTCTCAGACTAAAATTATAGGAAAAATATCAGTGAAAAATTTAAACTCACACTGAAAGGTAGAAGAGGGGGAGCATTGCACAGCATGGCCACAATACCAATCACAGTATTGGCCCAGTATAGAAAAATATTCTGGCCAGTGGATGGGGTTACTGAATTGGGATGAAATGGGAAAAATATTATGGCCCTTTATCAAGTACGCAGTCGGGCCGATATAGAAAATTAATCGGGCCGCTGCCTGCCGCGGTGCAAGCGGATAACTTTAATAAATCGGCCCGATACCGGCAGATGAACTTTACGGCGTAGGACCAATACAGGCAAATTCGGATTGCCGATGCTGGCCATCATCGGCCCATCGTTAAAATGTTTGCTGGGT
>JAPQNM010000029.1:8647373-8673612 GCA_029783475.1 Metacarcinus magister | reverse complement strand
GCTAACGTGTATTAAACGAGAAACAGACGGTCTTTTGCTGCTACTGCCTCCTGTGACGAATTCAGTTCACTTCCTCCAAGACTTTCCTGCAGTGAGGTTCAGTGCTGCACACTACGCTTCTTCTTATGGTAAGACGTGCAACTGTGAAGTGATATGTAGGTAGCATACGGGTGATGTTAATTTTGGTAGTGATAGTGGTGATGACATTATTATCATTATTATTATTAATTATTATTATTATTGCTACTATTCTGTGTGTGTGTGTGTGTGTGGGTGTGTGTGTGTGTGACGCTCACCCGTGTAGGACAGTACACACACACACACACTATTCATGACGGCGATGTTGGCGATGGTCTGATTAAATTTGTTGGTGGAAATATCAGTCGCTAGTAATGTTATTTATACATTTGGTTAATATTCTAAATTATGATATCAAGTGATGATAGTGATAACTAATTACAATGATGATAATGAATATATTATCATTGATGAGTCTTCTCTTCTATTGGTTTAAGTGAACCTACAAGATTTGGCGGGTTTTGAGATAAAAGCAGACTTACTTCGCCCTTTACGTGTAATTAGCTTGACTGATCATAGCTATGGTGATTGTGTTAGTAATAGTGGTGGAGTGTGATATATGGTAGTGGTGTTGATAGTAGTAATGGTGATTGATGGTAGCAATGATGGTGTGAATGAGTAATGAATGTGTACTAATGGCATATTTGGTGTCTTAATTTTTGGGAATAAATAAGTCATGAAGTATTTTTTTTTTATATAATTTACTTCATAATGAAGTCCTGTAGCAGCTGTATAGTGTCGGTACGTAGATAAAACTGCATTGAGCACTGCATACACTAGTATTGGTCAGTGATCTTTGAAAAATGTAACTGCCATGGACATGTGAACTCTAATGTTTATATATATATATATATATATATATATATATATATATATATATATATATATATATATATATATATATATAAGTGTACAGTTTCGAGACAAGTTTATTTTGTGGTCTGGTAGGCAGAGAAATTTTAGGGTACCTTCATATTGTGAAACAAATGTTGTGAATAAGGCAAGCATACATAGGGTTGAAAGGGGCAGTGCTACTGTTTGGTAATAGATTAGTGACATGGAGAAAGGGGAGCCAGAGCCATTTACTAGATAGTTTGTGGAATATTGCCATTTCTGGAAAGACTTAGTTTTATAATCTTAGTAGGCACTCTGTATTGATGAAAAATATCTTCACTCTCTGCCCTGCCGAAGATATTTCAATTCTCCCCTTAATTCATGGTACCCGTACAGTGATTAGGTAATTACTTGAACTCTTGTTCTACTACCTACATAACATTACTACACCTTACACTTTTACACTCTCTTCAAATAAAAATTTAAAAATGGCTTCACAACAACCAGCCTCGGAGTCTCCATCTGGGCAGGGGACCACAAATGTCCCCAGGTCGGACTGCCCCTCTGCTGACGACCTCGGGTGTCGTGACACTTCCTCTAACACTTTTACTCTCGATTTCTGCAACAGTCATGGCCTTAGATCTAATTTCCAATCTGTGGAACACCATCTCTTCCACTAAACCTCATCTTCTCTTCCTAACTGAAACACAGCTGTCTGTGACTACTGACAGCAGCCCCTGCTCTGTTCCCTCCTACTTTCTTTATCCTCATTTTCAATCCAAAGCTGGCTGTTGCGCATATGTGCGTAACGACATTACTTGCTCTCGTGCCCAAAGTCTTGAATCATCAGAATTTTCTACCATCTGGCTAAGACTTCAATGTCACTCTCTAACTAAATTCATCTGTGCTGTATATCTCTCACCTAATTCCTCTGACTATGTAAAGTTCTTTGACTATTTGACTTCTAAAATGGAGCACATCCTATCTCACTTTCCTTATGATGAGATCTCCATTTTAGGGGATTTCAATGTTCACCACCAGCTTTGGCTTTCATCTTCTTTCACTGAACAACCTGGTGATCAAACCATCAACTTTGCAATCCTTCATGACCTAGAGCAGCTAGTGCAGTTCCCTACCCGTATCCCTGACCGCCTTGGAGACACGCCCAACATTCTTGATCTTTTCCTAACTTCCAACCCTTCAGCTTACTCTGTTAAACTTTCCTCTCCGCTGTGCTCCTCCGATCACAATCTTATTTCTGTTACCTGTCCTATCACTCCAGTGTAGCCTCAGGACCCCCCTAAGCAGAGGTGCTTCAAGCATTTCAAATCTGCTAAATGGGAGGACTATTCTGATTTTCCTTGGGATGATTATTGCTTCCATGTCAGAGATCCTTCTCTTTGTGCGGAGCGCATAACAGAGGTGATTATCTCTGACATGGAGCTATACATTCCTCATACTTTCTCCAATACTAAAGCTAAAAAGCCCCTATTTAACTCTGCTTGTTCTCGTGCTGTCAATGATAGAGAGGCGGCTCACAAACGGTACCGTAGCTATCCATCTGCTGAAACTCATGCCCTATATATTTCTGCCCGTAATCATGCCAAATCTATTCTCCAACTTACTAAAACTCTTTCATCAATAGAAAATGTCAAAATCTTTCCAACTCTAACTCTTCTCGTGATTTCTGGCATCTCACTTCACTTTCACTTAGTTTCACTTAGTAGATTTCGTCAGTTAGTGACGCAGCTGAGCTGGAGCTCCACTGTGGCCAGGTGACACCCACTCCTCCATGGTCCACTCAACAAGGCGGTTGGAGTTCTGTCTGGGGTATCCTGGTGTAGGTGGCTGATCAGGTATTTTAGCCACCCACTTGTCCAAGTGTGTCTTGAAGGTGTCTGTAGCCACCCCTACCAAGTTTCGTAATGTGGTTGGGATGCAATTGAACACTCGCATCCCGTCGTAGGTGAAACTGTGGTGTATGATGGACCTGATCCTTTGTGATGATCCCGGTGTGGTCCTCACGTAGCACAGCCTCCCTCGCCTAGGGTGTTGTGTGGCCACAATGCCAACATTTGGGACCTTTTGTTCCAGGATCTTCCAGACGTAGATGATGATGTATCTTTCCCTGCGTCTCTGGAGTGAGTACAGCCGCAGTTCCCCGAGTCTTTCCCAGTAGTTCAGATGTTGGACCCCTTGTATCTTGCTGGTAAATGTTCTCTGGGGGGCCTCAACCTCTGAGATCTCTGATAACTTCTGGGGAGACCAGAGCTGGCAGTTGTACTCCAGTCTCGGTAGGACGAGTGCCTTCCACAGGGTCAGCATACACCTCTCACTCCTTGTCTGGAAGGTCCTCAGGATCCAGCCTACCAGTTGTCTTGCAGTTGCTGTTGCCTGCTTGATGTGGTAGGAGAATGTGGCATCCTGGCACATATGTACACCCAGGTCCTTCACTATATCCTGTGCTGTCAGTTTCCGCCCCTCACAATTGTAGCTCGTCTGCCTCTTGAGTCCTTTAAGGTTGCCATATCTCAGGAGCTCGAACTTGTCTGCATTTAGGGCCATGTTGTTGTTTCTTGCCCACCTTAATATTGTGTCCAGGTCTTCCTGTAGAAGGTGGGTATCCTCCACTGAGCGGATTTTCTTTGCTATCCTGGTATCGTCTGCAAATGTGGTGACTGTTGAGTGCTGAATGCCTCTGTCGATGTCACCTATCATTATGATGAAGAGGAGGGAGCCAAGAACTGAGCCTTGAGGTACACCACTGATGACCCTGCTCTCCTCTGATAGGGTTCCCTGGATGTTAACCCTTTGTTTCCTGTTTGACAGGAAGCTGTGCAGCCATTTTCCGAGTTCTCCACTAATTCCCAGGGCCTTGATCTTGTGTAGGAGAATCCCGTGGTCAACCTTATCAAATGCTTTTGCAAAGTCGAGGTATATTATGTCGATGTTTTCCCCATCTTGAGTGTCGTGCAGGATTTTGTCGTAGTGTGCGAGCAACTGTGAGAGGCAGGAGCGACCCTTTCTAAAGCCGTGTTGCCCGTCATTTAGTGCCCTTGTGTCTTCTAAGTGTGCAACCATCTTTGATCTTATGATTCTTTCAGCGATCTTAATGATGTGTGAGGTTAACACTATTGGCCTGTAATTTTTTGGTGTGCCCCTGCTGCCCCCTTTGTGGATCGGTGTGACAGTGCCTTGTTTCAGGGCCTGAGGTACACGTCCAGTTTTTAGTGATTTTTCCCATAGAATTTTTAAGGGAAGGGCAAGCTGATGTTTGCAGTTCTTCAACAGCTGGGTGTGGAAGCCATCCGGTCCTGCTGCAGCATTTGGGGAGATTTTGTCAATAGCAGCCACAATGTCTTCAGATGAGACTTCCACTTGAGAGAGCTGGTGTGGTCCTGCCTGTTGTTCACTAAAGAAAGTCCCGGGATCTGTGATTATCCTCTCTTCATCTGGCAGGCTGAAGACTCCTTCATACTGCGATTTGAGTAACTCCGCCATCTCTTTGGGGTCGTTGGTGAGATCTCCGTCGTGTTTTGTTAGTGGACCTATGTTTGGATTACTTTTGAGCTTCGTGTTTGCATATGCATAGAAAAATTTGCTATTCACCTGAATATTTGAGACTGCTTGTAGCTCTTCACGGTCTCTCTGATCTTTGTGTGACTGGAGCAGTTTACTTTCTATTTCTTCCAGTTGTTTCTGTAGTTTATCGATGGTGGGTGCATGACTTGTCCTTCTAAGCCTGGCGTTGGCCCTGGTCTTCTTCTTCATTTGGATGCGCCTGTCCCTGGGAATTGTTTTTTTTCGTCTCTTGTTTTGTGGCTTGGGTGGTACGGTGTTAATACAGATCTCGAGACACTGCTTCAAGAAGGCATCTAAGGTGTGATCCACACTGCTGTCTTGGAAGAGTGCTACCCAATCTGCTTCATGAAGGTCTGATCTGATTTTGTCCCAGTTTATGTGCTTGTGGTAGAAATTTAATTTGCTGAGAGAGGTGCAAGAAGCATCTGGGGCTGTGGGACTTAGGTGAGAGGCTGTGTGAGTTGATGCAAGGCTTGTGGTCCTGACTTTGATGAGATTGTGATCAGACATCTGTGTTTTTATGTTTTCATATGTTGTGGCCTACTTGAAGATATCTAGTGTGGTGTTAGGAGGACGATACAGAATGATAATGGCTAGGTCCATCTCACTCAGATACACTGCTAATAGTTCTGTGGTACCATTAGAGAAGGAGATAAGTGATTGTGCATTTGCAGCTATATCCTCCCTCAGGTAAAGTGCTACTCCTCCGTGACTTCTGTCTTTCCTGTCGGCTCTGAAGAGTGTGAAGTTGTGCATCTGAATTTCTGCATCCAGATGATTTTTGTTGAGATGGGTTTCTGTCAGAGCCACAAAGAATATATTATCCTCCTCAATCATTTCTTCTAACATAGGGACCTTACATTGATTATTTTGTGGGTAAAGTCCTCGAATGTTACCCATGTAGAAGGAGGCTAGTGGCAGCCGCATCTCCCCCCGGTGTTTTGTTTCTGCCTCCTCGGACTGAGTCAGAAACTTCTCCGTTAATCTCTGGCTCTGCTTCTCGATCTCCAGTAGCCGTTGCATGATAATTTCTAAAAAACCACACTGATCCTGCATTCCCACGTGCGTTGATGTTTCCGCCCTTACTGGCGGTCCGGTGGGTGACCATCCTGTTCGGGCCCCAAGGCTGTCCAACCGCGTTGTGGTAGCAGGCCCATGCCTACTTGGTGCACTGTGTGTGCATGTAGTCTGTAGCAGGTGCCTCAGGTCTGCTGTATGCTGCTCTCTTGGTTCCCTTTATGTGAGGATACTGGCAGTGATCATGCTCACATACCTTCCTGTGGAGGGAGCTTCTGCATACATATGGATGGTAGTCAGCACACTTCCATCCTAGTCTGCATCCGGTCCGATCATCCATCCCATGGTTCATAAATTTTGCGCAGATTTTAGGATGTGCCCCTTGTCTGCATCCCCTGCCCGCTATCCCATAACGGCATGCATTTCTAATGAAAAATTTGCACACTACCAGTTTCTTCTTCTGAGTGGAGTTGGGCTTGTTGGAAGTACCTGTGCTGGGATTTCCTACCTGGTTGGTGGCTGTTGGGTTGCCATTGGGGAGTGGTGGGGAGCTGTTGTCTCCTTGATTCTGAGTGGTGTTACGTGTCATGTCATTTTGAGTTTCTCCTGCATTGCCCTGATTGCTGGGGAGGGTATTGAGCGTGTTGCTTGTCCTCGTTGATCCCGGGGTATCTGGTCCCAGGGATGCAGAGAAGTCAATGTCTTCAGGGGTGGATCCAAGTGGTGTCATTTGGTCCTGTATTTGTCCTGATTGTGTGTTAGCAACTGCCCCTTCAGTGCTTTGGGTGCCTTCAATGGCTTTCTGAGCCCTTTCAGAAACTAGAGCCTCCTCTACCCCTTTTGCCAGTGTGTCACAGTCGGTGTAGGTTTCTCTAGCACACGGTTGGCAGGTGTATCTTCTGCTTGAGTTGGTCTCTAACAATTTTACTTCTTCATCTTTCCCTCCTTTACTTCAACCAGATGGCCCCACAACTGTCTCTTCTTTTTCTAAAGCTGAACTCTTCGCTCAAACCTTTGCTACCAACTCTACTTTGGATGATACTGGGCATATTCCTCCTACTCCTCCACCCTCTGACTACTTCATTCCTAAAATTAAAATTCTTTATTATGACGTTTTCCAGGCCCTCTCTGGCCTTGATTCTCGGAAGGCTTAAGGTACAGATGGAGTCCTTCCTGTTCTCAAAAACTGTGCTTCCGAACTCGTTCACTGCCTGGTCAAACTCTTTCGTCTGTGTCTCTCTACTTCTACCTATCCTTCTTGCTGGAAGTTTGCTCACATTCAACCTGTCCCTAAAAAAGGTGACTGCTCCAATCCTTCTAACTACCGCCCTATAGCTTTGATTTCCTGCCTTTCTAAAGCCTTTGAGTCTGTCCTTAACAAGAAGATAATGAGACATCTATCATCTCACAACCTTCTCTCTGATTGCCAGTATAGTTTCCGTAAAGGCCGATCTACTGGTGATCTTTTTGCTTTCCTAACTGAGTCTTGTTCATCCTCTTTTAGGGACTTTGGTGAAACCTTTGCTGTCGGCCTTGACATATCGAAAGCCTTCGATAGAGTCTGGCATAAATCTTTAATTTCTAAACTACCCTCCTACGGATTCTATCCTTCTCTCTGTACCTTCATCTCCAGTTTCCTTTCCGACCGGTCTATTGCTGCTGTAGTGGACGGTCATTGTTCTTCCCCTAAAACTATCAACAGTGGTGTTCCTCAGGGTTCTGTCCTATCACCCACTCTCTTTCTATTATTCATTAATGATCTCCTAAATCTGACTCAATGCTAAATCCACTCCTATGCTGATGACACCACCTTGCATTTTTCAACGCCGTACAACAGACGCCCAACCCAACAAGAATTAAATGACTCAAGGCGAGATACTATAGGACACTTAAATTCTGATATTTCACTAGTTTCTGATTGGGGCAGAGCAAACCTTGTTTTGTTCAATGCCTCAAAAACTCAATTTCTACAACTATCTACTCGACATAACCTTCCAGATAACTATCCACTCTTCTTCAATGACACTTAACTTCCCTTCTCCTCCACATTAAACACACTCGGTCTATCCTTTACTAAAAATCTAAACTGGCAATTTCATATCTCTACTCTTGTTAAATCAGCTTCCAAGAAGTTAGATGTCCTATGGCATCTGCGTCCATTTTTCTCTCCCTCCCAGCTGTTTGCTCTGTTCAGGGGCCTTATCCGCCCATGTATGGAGTATGGCTCTCATGTCTGGGGGGCTGAACTCATACAGCTCTTCTAAACAGGGTGGAGTCTAAAGCTTTTCGCCTAATCAACTCTCCTCCTCTAACTGACTGTCTTCATTCTTTAAGTCACCGCCGCAATGTTGCATCTTTATCTATCTTTTACCGCTATTTTCATGCTGACTGCTCTTCTGAACTTGCTAACTGCATGCCTTCCCCCATCCCGCGGCCTCGCTGCACAAGACTTTCTACTTCTTCTCATCCTTATTCTGTCCATCTTCCTAACGCAAGAGTTAACCAGTATCTTCACTCTTTTATCCCTTACACTGGTAAACTCTGGAACTCTCTTCATTTGTCTGTTTTTCCACCTGCCTATGACTTAAGCTCTTTCAAAAGAGGAGTGTCAAGACACTTCTCACACTAAATTGGACTTCCCCCCTTGTCTATATTTCTCCTACTGTCCTCTTTACAGGGTCTGGCGACAAGCGGGATTTTTTTTTTTATACTTAATTTATTTTTCCCTTAGCCAGTACCGTTTTAATGTAAAAAAAAAAAAAAAAAGTATGACCCGGGGCCTGGCCTCATTGGGCAACTGTTTGGTGAAGACCACATTTTCAACCAACCCAACAGCCTATTTGGCATAATCTTCAACTGCATTGTCATCATCTTGGGTAAGGAGCAGCTCTTAAGAAGTTTAGTAATACTTTGATTGTGAAAGCTTGTAGGAAAAAGTAGGTACTTAAAAAATACCCAAAATTTAGTGGGTTACTTTTGAAGGGTTCGTTTCTCGGTACAGAATTTTAGTTTTATTACTGTCTCGGGTTAGCAAAACGGTCATAAAAAGATACACTCAAAAAAAAGAGAAAAAAAAACAGCACGCAAACTACAAGTAAACAGGTGTTATCTTTAGCACACGCCTTCCACAACAGACACATCTGACGTTTACAATGAGGATCTTGATATAGAGCTTATGGTATAATAGTCAGATTGGAAGGAACACACAACCAGCCTGGCTATGTGCTCAGCTGAGAGACTGCCACAACATAGGTGGTGGTGTCTGAAATCCCCTTAGGCTCTGACTCCCTGGTGACACAGGAGGAGAACGGTTGGGGGAGATGGAACTTTGCCTGGGTCTTTCTGACTATACAGGAGAATAACAGAAGTCTGTCGCCAGTCACACTGCCTCAGACAGAATATGAGGACATTATTCCAGCCTAACCTTTGGCTGCAGTCAGGTTTTAGCAAATAAACAACAAATCCACTAATGAGATATTCCTACTTGAATTAAATAATTTCAATATCACCATAACACTAGGAACACGGCACACCACAGGTGGTGGTGGTGGGGTGTCAACTTGATGAACCACCCTAAACATTCTTAATGATGGTGATTGTGGTAGTGATGAATGATTATGGTGGTGAAAATAGTCATGATGGTGACAAATAGCTATGGTGGTCATATAAACACTAGTAATTGTTTTAAGAGTCCCAAACACTTTGCTGGGGACGTTAGCTATTAGGAAAACTACCATGCTAAACACGTATTATTATTTTCAGGACTGAGGTATGTCTACCACAGAAAAAATGAACGACGATGACCCTGTCACAGCAAGCAGTTCCACATCAGCTCCATCTGATGAAGCTGAAACCAGCAGTCATTTATCTGGATTATTATCAAAATACTTCGAAGATTGTGATTCTCAAGAGCAAAGAATCCTTGCCAAATGCAGATGCTGTGGATCTAAAATCAAGGCAAGCACCCAGGCATCTTCAAACCTCCTCACACACTTGAAAAAATGTGATTCTGAGAGATATTTTGAATATGGAGAAGAGAAAAAACACTGTTGTAAGAAGCAAAAGGCTCTTGAGAAGGGCCGGGGCAGGCAAGGAGAAGGTAACAATGCATTCCTTTTTTAAGGTTGAGAAGAGTGAACATTTCAGACCAAACAATTTAAAGCAAAGGCGCATGGTAAAGGCACTGCTGTTTTCCCTTGCATGTGATCAGTTGCCTCTCAGTTTGACTGAAAGCCCCACATTTCGTGGTTTCGTACAAGAGGCCGAGCCAATGTTTGTGTTTCCTGCTAGAACTACTCTCCGAAATGTACTTCTCCCACAATATATTACGAAAATGGAAAATATTGTTACGGCATCCCCCTTTTTCACTTCCCTCCAAGGCAGGGTGTCGCATAACACGTTACCTCTCCTTACCTGAGGTAACGCTCTCTTTTGGGGGTCCGTGTAGCGGGGGTTGGCGGGACGGGAAAAGGGGTTTTAAAAATCACACACAGACAACAACACTTCTCCTTTCCTGGTATATTTACAAACAGCACGCTTACATGGTACAGCACAACATTACAGCCTCAGGGCACAGAGTTCCCCACAAGAGGTTCACCCAGAACACACAGCCTCCACAAGTCCACACACAGCAGCCTCCACACAGCCATGCACTCCCTTAGCGAGGGCAGGGCCTAAGGAAGCCAGGGTGCCATTTCTCCGGCCACCCTGTCCACTTCCTTCCAAGGTCCTGCCTCTCACGCGCCCAGGATGCACACAACAGCCTCCACACAGCCAGTCAGCCACTCCCTTAGCGAGGGCAGGGCCTAAGGAAGCCAGGGTGCCATTTCTCCGGCCACCCTGTCCACTTCCCTCCAAGGTCCTGCCCTTCACGCGCCCAGGATCGGCCTTGCACCGCTGTGTCCCTCTGTCTGTTGTCTCTCTCACTCCTGGCCTCCTTCTGTCAGCCAACCACATCTCCCCAAACACACCCCACCACGACTGCGTATCGCTGAAAACACAGATACGTAGGTCACCGTATCTTGACACCTGTCAACGCTCACACGGACCCCTACATCCCCAGGGAGGCCTGGGTGACCCACCGCTCCCTGCCTCCTCACAACTACACTTACAATAACTACATCGCTACAACACTATTTACATGCTAAATGCGTCGCCGCAACAATATTTTGAGCTTAGAATTAAAGGATCTTAACTGAATTTATTTAACACTTGACTTGTGGACAAATCGACAGATGACTTCCTTTCTTGGTGTTACAGTTCTCTGTATTCAATAATCTTCCCTCTGAATATGTAAAGTCATTTAAAGCCCTTTTAAGGCTGATTATTAATTAATAATAGCAATTTTTCCATTTATTATGGGGTGGCATCTCAGACCGCATGGTCCCTCTTTCCTCCCTTAGATATGTTTCATTGTTCATTATGTATCACTTTCACCTTAATATTTATGTTATATTGTTCAAGTATTATCCCTTTTAAGTGTGTTGGAAGTGTATTGTTTAAATGAGTTAGCGTCTCTTCTTCCTACCGACCAGGTTCCACCTCAGTGCCACACAAACACATATTCACACACACACACACACTCACACACTCACATTGGTTTCCCCATTAGATGTTTGTCTCATTAGTTAGAGTATTATTAGGAACGGTATTGTATTATTTTGATCATGTGTGGAACAAGTTTGAATCTGGGAAGTGAAGATTAAGTTATACAGTGTTAAGGTCAGGAAAAGATTAGGTTTCGAAATTATTCTGTGTCAAGTAAATGAAATTTAACGTGTGGAGTGGCCAACAGTATTATTGAGGTCTCTGGTACCAAATAAACTGAACGTGTCACTCAGATTATCAAAGTGTGTAACATTATTGAGTTTGTACTCTTTTCTTTTTGTTGTTAACCTATAAAAAATATCTTTTGGGAACTAATAAGTATACAAAAATCAGAAGTTATTTCATTAGTGACATATGTTTCCCCCAGTGGTAACCAGAGTGACTCTTTGTGGCTAAGATTTATTACTATCAAAATTACAACAACAATGACCAGTGGCCAACTTTCGAAAGGGTTCCTATTTCCCTCAAAATAGGTGGTGGCAGCGTAATACCGACCCGCTTAATAACATCATAGATAAACCCCAGAGCATGACCAGGGAGGTGGGTGATAAAAAGTAACAGGTAAAATGGTAAACATTATAAATAATAATAAACAATCATCGTAGACCCCCCCCGGCATGACACTTGGTTGTGACCACTTTAATGGCCGCCACACAGCATTTAATATTGCACCTGCCTATGAGGAAATTGTCAATCGGTTCAGCATTCAAGGTAAAGTAAAGAAATTTGTTGCTGATAATGCATCTTCGGTGGTGAAAGCATTTGACATTTCATTGCCAAATTTCTACATAGAGCATGAAGAAGAGGAGGCTGAAAATTCATGCGACCCAAATATCTGTGATAACAACGAGGATATTTGCTTAGATGATATTCTGGCTTTCCTTCCTCAGAGAATGGGATGTTTTGCACATACTCAGCAACTGTGTGTGAGAGACGGGTTTAGTCACCCAAATGTCATAAATTCACTACTCTTATCAACACTCAAGAAAATTGCATCTTTAATCAACTCAGTTAGGAAATCAACAGTTGCTGCTCCCTATCTCAGATCTAAGGGGATCGTTCTCCAAGCACAAAATGTGACAAGATGGAATTCTCATTTAAAAATGGTAAAATCTATACTCAAGAGTTCTGTGGAGGTGAATAATGCAGTTGATCTTCTGTCCCAGAGGGACCAGAGGTGTAAGAAAATCATGCCATCGAGATTTCAGCCTTAAAAGAGCTTGTGATTGTACTTGAACCTTTTCATGAGGCCTTGGAAGCTGTGGAGGGACATAAGAAAGTAACCATAACTGCTATTGGACCAGTAATTCAGGGACTTAAACATTCATTGGAGAACCTAATTCGTAATTCTGAATTACAGTACTGCGAAGCCAGAGTGCTACTGAATTCTGTGAAGAAAAGATTGGATCCATACACAGAAATGAGAGATGTTCAAGTAGCGATTTTTTTGGATCCAAGATTCAAACTGGACTGGCTTTTAATACAAGAACAAAAGGATCAAGTGCTGTAATATGTCAAGGAAATGCTCGAAGAATTGGAGCCAGTTCACAGAGGATCAACAATGCATAGAGAAAGTAAAAATAATTATGGAGTCTCTGACACAAAAACACCAAAACTGTTTTCTTTCATATCAGAATGTTCATCAAAGGTGCAACCTCAACGAGGATCACAAGGAAGTTCCTCAGTGAATTTAATGTTGAAGCAATATGTAGAAGAAGGAACTTTACCATTTTCCAGTGATCCAATGCTATACTGGAAAGAAGTGTCACAAACTTTTAATCCATTAAAAAAACTTGCAAAGCAAGTATTTGGTTGCACTGCTACATCTGCTCCATCTGAGCGTGTTTTCAGCATTGCTGGAAATTATTTTACTACAAACAGAGCTCAACTTGGCACAGATTCTTTCTGTTCAATGCTACTGATTAAATGCAACAATGAATTGTTTGAAAAATTGCAAGCTTTATAGGTGCATTCTTTTAGTTTATTTTTATTTTTCTTTAACTCCAACAAAATTATACTTTTTGTTTCCATGTATTGCCTATTTATGGGAAATTAAGGCCAACATTACAATGATCCAACAAAATACAGTTGTAATTTTCCTTTTCTGCTAATGATGATAAATATAGGACAACATGACAGTGCACCAAAGAAATTATACCACAATTTTAGTTTTCAGCTACTTCTGGTAAATAAAGAACAGCACAATTCAAATCAAGTGTTTCTCTTAACGAAAACTTTTTTTAAAACCACCGTCTTCCTATCTCCTTTTTTAACCTAAACTTTTTTTTTTCTAGTTTGAAACCATGACTTCTAGTTTTATCTGAACTACTCACTTTCAGTATCTTATTCACATCACCTGTATTGAATCCCTTAATTCACTTAATTATACTATTCACTTAAATCTCCCCTCGTTCCACGTCACTCAAGAGAATGCAATTTAAGTGACTTAAGCCTGTCGTTGTACGGTAAATTTTTCAAACTATGAATCATCGTGGTCATCCATTTCTGTACTGATTCAATTGAACCTATTCTCCATCCTCCTATAGTAAGGTGACCAGAACTGAACGGCATAATCCATGTGGAGGCTAACCAATGCTAAATACAGTTTCAGTATCACCTCTGCACTTTTACTATTCACACTTCTTGAAATAATTTATGAAAACCCTATTAGCTCGATTCCTCGCCTTCATACACTGTTGCCTGTGCCGAATATTAGTATTCACCCTCAAAACCAAAATCCCTTGTATTTGTAATTGTAATTGTAATTGTAGTTGAGTTTGTTCTGAAGTAATTGTAATTGTAATGTAATTATTATTTCCAAATATAATTGTAATTATAATTGTAATTCAAAATTTCTGAAAGTAATTGTAATTGTAATTAATTTTTTTCAAATGTAATTACTCCAACCCTGCTCACAAGTGCGAATCTGACTCTCAGTGGATCACTAGATCATCGAGATATACCGAGTCTCGATGCTTTGAGTGCATTGAAATGTTGAACTCTAACCCGATGTTACCAAGCTACCAGATAATATTATGAAAAAATGAGTCTACCATCGTGTTCGTGATACATTGATGTATATCATGAGCAAATAATATTTACAGTAACACTACATCTACATTGAGATAATTGAAGGGAAATAATTGATTGATTGATTGATTGGTGACAATAGATCATGGTGCCGCAACATCGAGGTCATTTGGCACCGTACTAAAAACACTAAAAATTAAAAAGCTACATAAATACTACATAAAAAGAAAAAGAAATCTAGAAGAGGTGGAGAAAGCCACTTTCCTGTAGGAATTTTAACACTTCATGTCCCGGGGAGAGTGCCTTCTCCCCCAGCACCAGAAAGAGAGAGAGAAACTCCCATCTCTGCCCCGACACTGAGCGAGGTACTGCTCTCGCAATTCCCTCAGGCTGGGGCACTCGACCAGCAAGTGCCGCACAGTCAGGGGAACTAAGCAATCATCACAATAGGGCTCAACTCCCCGGGACATGAGGAAACCGTGGGTGAAGCGGGTATGGCCCGTCCGTAGACGGGCCAATGCTGTCTCACGGCAGCGGCCTCGGACGTGCGCATAAATAACACCAGGGGCTCACAGCCCTTGCGGTAATTGCACCCATCTTGGAGGTGGCTCTATTGGCATTCCATCTCTCTTGCCAAACTACAAGAATAGCAGCTCGAATTGTGGGAAACAGGTCTCTGTGAGGGACGGGGCAGGTAGTGACTTGACCCAACCCAACAAAAAAAAATTATGTGCCCACGACGGGCTGCTAGTACGAGCCAGTTGAAAATTTCTGAGACTATTGGGTGTGCGTTATTAAAATCCTCAAGGGCTGACAAAGTTGCTCTGGAGTCAGAAAAAATAACAAAAGCCCCAACATTTAAAGTAAAAAGAGATTTTATCGCTACTAAAATGGCCCACAGCTCTGCGGTAAAAATTGATGTAAAGGGGGGTAGACTGCCGCACCGGGTAAAATCAGGGGTGACAGCTCCAAATCGACGCCTGCATCGGATTTGGAGCCGTCAGTAAAAATGGGCGTGCAACCCTCATGTACGGAGACAAAATCGGTGAACAAAGTCCTCGCAGCATGCTCCGACATAGCACTCTTGTTAGCCGGCATATAACGGCAATACGATACTGCCAGCAGCTTCCACGGCTGGACATGCAATAATCGTGGGACAGCTATGGCAGGGCGAGGAAGGGACAACTCTTCAAGGATGCCACGAGCCCGAAAGCCAAAAGGCTGTGGGAAGTGCGGGTGCTGGGTGAAAGTGGCATCCCGTGAAGTGTCCGTCACAGCACTGTAAGTGGGATCATCATAGAGACTTTGGCATCTGAACCACAAACGTGCTATCTGAGTCTGACGGTGAAGGTCGAGGGGTAACACTCCTGCATCTACGAGCAGACTGGGGATTGGGCAAGACCGAAAGGCCCCCGTCGCCAGTCTGATTCCACCGTGATGTACAGAGTCGAGAGTACGAAGGCGAGGGGATGTAGCTGAAGCGTAGACTTGGGAACCGTAATCTAACTTCGACAAAACGAAAGAGTGATATAAACGGAGGAGAATGGTGCGGTCAGCTCCCCAAGACACATGGGAAAGAAAACGGAGCAGGGACATCCGCCGCTGGCAAGCAGCTTTCAGGTCCCGCAGGTGTGGCAACCAGGTAAGGCGTCTGTCAAGTATTAAGCCCAAGAATCGAGTCGTTTCAACTATGTCACGGGTCTAGAAATTGTGCCTACGTGACAGAAGGCAGCTACGTCATGGTTCAGGAATTTTTGGCCTACGTGACTCAGGTCAGATATGCATTCTGGCGGTGGAAAGTTCCATACATACCAGGGACAGAGAGATTACAAAGATGGGGGTATTATCAGGCTGGATGACATGTGCATGTAAGCATCACTCAATGATGGTAGAGATAGCTGCATGATGTATAATATTTACGGGCATGTTAGATTAAGGTTATATTATACAAATTAAATCTTGCAGAAGACGCCGTATGGCGGCGCATGGCAACTCCCAGGCCAGGTGGAGTTGACCCATCCTGACCCTCGAGAGACTCAGTCGTGTGGAGCGGTGGGTAGAGAGAGGTCAAAGTTGGGGCGATCTTTTTTCTGCGTAATTTTTCTCGCATTCCTTTTGTAATCTCGCATCGTCAGTTTGACTGCGATTACAAGGATAAGCGAGGAAATACGTAGAGTCTCTTTGCAGGGAAACAGGCGTGTCTTGAGCTGAAGGAGACTGTGAAGCTGGATGCCACGTGTCCCAGGAGATACCCCGCCCCACCCACCCCACGTGCGCCACCCACGCCCGCACCCACACGACACGCCTTAAGAGTAGGAAGGTATATTAGAATCGTTTTGTTCCGGTATTTCCTCAAATACCGGCAGGATGGTAAGACACAGTTGAGTTTTCCTTAGATCTTATTTCTTGATACAGATTGAATTGATCTGGGAAGCCGAGAGAGGTAGAGTTGAATTGTCGTGACTGGAAAGACTGAATGCGACTTGTCTCGTCTGAGTCTGAAAATGATCTGATATATGTCGAGTAGCCAGGGTAGAGGGATGATGGACCTCTTCCCTGGCTGACTGCTTGAAGTGAACTGATGTGTGTGAGAGCCTGGCTGGGGTCAAGGGGATGAAGGGGTGTGACTGCTTGAGGTCAGCCTTCGTGAGAAAGGTAACAGGAAATGACCTTAGGTTGAAACTGACCCTAGGGAGTTTTGGAAAGGTGAACTTATAAGCTGATAATTGGAGGGTCGCCATCTCCTGGGATGAAGCCTAGGCCAGGTGCAGGCCGGGTGTGGAAATATATCAACTTTCTCTCTCGGTTCCTAATACAGAGGGATTATGAATATTATTTATAGATAGAATGATACAAACGTCGTGAGTACAGTAAGGTATCATTAAGCTTACGATTAAGTTTTAATAGCCAGGTTAGAGTGTGAATGGTGTGTGTGTTTTAAAGTGATTTCTTTTCCCAGGGTGAGTTTATTTAAATAAACAAAAGAAGCTTGTCAGTACTTGTTTAATTTTGCCAAACACTCTGGGTACTTAGATTTAAGACTTAGGTGATTACAGAGTCTCCCGTGTGAAGGTGAGTGAACGAAGGTTGTGTCGGAAGGCCTGTTATTCACCTACCAGAATTATATCGCTGCGAGTTCCACAAAAATAGGTAGAAAAGATTCCCGTAACAAACTACTGGCAGTCTCCTGCCATAGAGGTATAGGTCTGGATCCCTAAACTCACCTCTGCTTCGAGAGAAAAGCATAGCAACTGTCTTTGTGGGGGAAAAGTTAAAACCATGACTATCGGCCCAACGGGTGACCCGGCCAAGAGCCAACTGGATGTGTTGCTCGGCCACATCGAGACGAGAGGAAGCGTAGGAGAGGGAAAAGTCATCAGCGTATAGCGTGCATCGAAAGTCCCGGTGGACGCACTCGGTGATGCTATTGATGGCAACGCTGAATAGAGTGACACTGAGGACACTATCTTGGGGGATTCCTTCTTCTTGCTCAAAAGAGCTAGAAAGAGCAGTGCCCACCCTCATCCTAAAAGTACGGTCCTGTAAAAAAGACCGGAGGAACAGAGGGAGGTGACCCCTGAGTCCAACCGTATGGAGAGCTCGTAGAATGCCATACCTCCATGTGGTGTCGTATGCCTTTTCAAGGTCGAAAAAGACGCTCACAACCCGCTGCCTGCAAGCAAAAGCTTGGCAGATAGTGTTTTCTAATCGCAGAAGAGCGTCTAAAGTAGAGCGAGATCGACGAAAACAACACTGTACTGCCGAAAGATGGCCACCCTTCTCAAGAGACTAGACGAGTGTTAACCATCTTCTCAAAAACTTTAATCATGCAAACGGTAAGGGCAATGGGTCGATAGTTAAGGGGGAGGGAGGCGTCCTTTCCAGGCTTGGAAATTGGGATGACTATAGCAGACTTCCAGGAGGGGGTTACGTATCCGTCACTCCACATCCTATTAAATAATTCTAGGAGGAAGGACAGTGATCCAGAATTTAGGTGACGGATCATAGAGTATGTAATGTTATCTGCCCCTGGGGAAGAGTCATTACATAGAAACAAAGCTGAACGCAGTTCCGGTAGAGAGTAAGGGACATTGCAGTTTTCACCCCCACCGGATGAAAAGTCTGCCTCAAACTGGCGGCGCACTGCTGGAGATCTCGAGGTCCGGCTGGACACCAAAGAAAAGGTCTCAGCAAGTGTGTTGGCTACCGCCTGGCTGCCAGATACCTTATCCCCGTTGACATGGAGGACCGGAGGCGGGCCTGGAGAGAACTTTCCTGCTATCTTCCGCACACGCTTGAATACCTGCGACATAGGTGTCTGCACGTTCAATGTGGAGACAAAAGATGCAAGGGACTTACGGCGAGCATCCTTGAGGACTCGACGAGCCTTAGCTCTAGCCAGTCTGTATTGTCCCCGGAAAAATTAAGTTTTGTGTCGACGGTACCTACCAAAAGCTCGACGACGCTCTGTCACTGCCTGTCTACACTCATCAGACCAACAGGGGACCGGTCGGCGCTTGGTAAACCCTGTGGTCTGAGGGATGGAAAGCTCACCAGCTCGCTGGAGTATAGATGTAAAATACTCGACAGCGCTGTCTATGTCTAGGAACTCATCAACCTCGCAGTCAACTATGGCAAGTTGTTTAAAAAGTCCCCAGTCAGCACGGTCCAGCCGCCAGCAGGGGACACAGGGTAAGGGGAGGATGTCGGGAGAAGACAGGAGTATAGGGTAGTGGTCACTCCCACAAAGATCTCCTGTGACGCTCCATGTGAAGTCAAATAGGGTGTCAGGAGAACACAATGATAAATCTAGGGCCGAGGTGGTGTCTGTCTGGATGTGGTAGTGTGTATGGTCACCGGTGTTAAAAATACCTAGATCTAAGGCTTCAACCATAGTGGCAATCATTGCTCCCCTGGGGTTGATAAGTGTATCTCCCCACAGGGTGTGCCGACCATTAAAATCTCCTAAAACAATAAACGGGGAAGACAATTGCTGGACTAGGGAAACGAAGTCCTCTCTGTCTACTGGAAAATTGGGAGGGAGGTATAAAGAGCAGACAGTGTAAGTTCTCCTGAGGTGGAGCTGGACAGCCACCAGCTGCAGGGGGGAGACAATATTAAAAGAGGTAAATGCAATGCCTCGTGAGTTATCTAAAAAAAATTGCTGTTCCACCATGATGGCCTTGCGCGCGATCATGAGGAGAGTAAAAGCCAGAGTAACCCCTGGGAGGACGAACCAATCATAGTCTCCTGTAGACAGACACAGACCGGCTGGTGTCTTCGCAGGAGTAGATTGAGCTCCTCCCAATTCCCTCTCAACCCACGAAGGTTCCACTGTAAAATATTAAAAATATTAAAATTAACGGTGCGTGGGGAGGCCCCTACAGGAGGCCCTCCCAACACCAGTATCCTTCTTGCTCTTGCCCTGCCTAATGGCAGTGGCTAGAGCAGTGGAGGCAGTGGACAATCGCCTTGCAGTCTTTCCTAGCCCAATGGCCAGTGAGGTGGCCACAGCAGCAGGAGCAGTGATGACGGCGTGAGCCGACATCGGGGTAGGAGTGACGGCCGGAGCCGACACCAGGGCGGGAGTAACGGCCGTAGCCGACACAGGGGCGGGAGTAACGGCCAGAGCCGTCACCGGGGCAGGAGTGTTGGTCGAAGTCGACACCGAGGTGGGAGTGACGGTCGGAGCCGACACCAGGGGAGGAGTGACGACCGGGGCCGATACCGGGGTGGGAGTGACGGCCGGAGCCGACACCGGGGTGGGAGTGACGGCCGGAGCCGACACCGGGGTGGGAATGTGTCATGGGTGGAATTTTAGGCCTACGTAGCTGAGGAGAGCTACGTCATGGCTAAGGAATGTGGGGTCCTGGAAAATTTCCTGGGTGTCTACGTGACACAGCTGGGGACGCTTCGTTGAGTGGAATATTCCTTTTTGACGTCACACGTAGGTCCTGTGCCGCTACCAATCAGAATGTAGCATTCTAGACAAGGAGCGAGGGTAGAACCCAAATTACATTATATCCATGGGGGGGTATTATCAGGCTGGGAGACATTTTCTGCATGCAAGCAGGACTACTTAATTGTAGGGATGGCTGCATGATGTGTAACATTTACGCGCATGTTAAATTGGGGTTGTGTATTACAAAGTAACACAACCAGAATGACGCCGTGTGGCGGCGTGTGGCATGTCAATGACCCGGGCGGGGTAGCAGCGTGACCCGGCCCGCGGCATGCCGCGAGCAGGTCAGTCTTGGTGGCGCGGCGGCGGAGAGAGGTCAGGTTGGGGGTGAATTTCTTTTTCCACGTTGTTTCTCGCGTCGCCATTGCAATCTTGCATAGTCTGGTGGACTGCAGTTGAATGGTGACGCGAGGAATTGCGGGGAGTTTCTTTGAGAAGAAACTGGTGGTGAGTGAAGTGGAGTGGAGGTAAGTGGAGGAGTCTACGCGGAGAGCAAGTGGAGTTGTCTCTGAGTGGAGAGGCTGAGTCTAGCTGTGTGGAGAGAGTCCAAGATGGACGCCACGTGGAGGCTGAGCTAGTGAAGTGGAGTTGTCTCTAGGTGGAGTTTCTCTGAGCTAGCTAAGTGGAGTTGTCTCTGAGTGGAGAGGCTGAGTCTAGCTGTGTGGAGAGAGTCCAAGGTGGACGCCACGTGGAGGCTGAGCTAGTGAAGTGGAGTTGTCTCTAGGTGGAGTTTCTCTGAGCTAGCTAAGTGGAGTTGTCTCTGAGTGGAGAGGCTGAGTCTAGCTGTGTGGAGAGAGTCCAAGGTGGACGCCACGTGGAGGCTGAGCTAGTGAAGTGGAGTTGTCTCTAGGTGGAGTTTCTCTGAGCTAGCTAAGTGGAGTTGCCTCTGAGTGGAGAGGCTTAGTGAAGCTTGAGTGGAGAGGCTGAGTCTAAGGTGGAGACTGGTTTGTCCTGCCCCCTGGAGTCTGTGGTGGAGTTTCTTTGCAGAAACAGCGTGTGGGAGGACAGAAGGAGACGTGTATATGGATACCACGTGTGCCCCCTCAACCCACGCCCGCCACATCCACGGACGACGCCCACGCCCGCTGTAACCACGTGCACGCCCGCACACACTACTTCCTTGAGAGTAGGAAGGTCGTGAGTACAGTAAGGAATCTTAAGGTTTACAATTAAGTTCTTTATAGCCAGGTTAGCGAGTGAATGGTGTGAGAGTCTTTAATAATCTTTCCGTTTCAGGGGAAGCTTATTTAAATAAACTAAAGAAGCTTGTCTTACTTGTTTAATTTGCCAAACACTCTGGGTACATTAGATTTAAAACTTAGGTGTTACAGAGCCTCCCGAAGGTGAGTGAAAAGAGGTTGGTGTCGGAAGGCTTGTAATTATCCTACAGATTTATCGTAACGAGTCCACAGAAAAGGAGTTAAAAAGAACCCGTGACAGAATGATGGCCGGAGCCGACACCGGGGTGGGAGTGACGGCCAGAGCCGACACCGGGGAGGTAATGACGGCCAGAGCCGACACCGGGGTAGGAGTGAAAGGCCGAAGCCAACACTGGGGTAGAAGTGACGGCCGGAGCCGACACTGGTGGGGGCCTTCGAGGCCCACCAGAGGGTATAGAGGATCGTGCCTTAGGAAGGGGCACCTCCTAGAGGGAGTCCTCACTTCTGCTACGCTTATGGTGTGATGGCGGAGCAGTAGGGGCCTGAGTGAGATCCTCTGACACCTCCATAGAGGTAGAGGGCAGAGCAGCAGGAGCAACAGCATTTGTATGGGAATCATTTTGTGGCTTAGCCACTTGGTGCACTGTAGCAGTCGTTTTGCGGAGTTGACGTCTATTAGTATGAGAGGAAAGCATAGTTGCATAAGTCACTCCTGGACGTACATGCGTAGTAAGAACTCTACGCTTTGCCTCGGCAAAATCCCTCTCAAATCTATAGCGGTCGCAGTCTTTTGAGTAAGCTGGGTGAGGTCCGTGGCAGTTAAAACAGGAGACAGTGCCATCGTGATCCGTCGTACCACAGGACGGGCACACCGCTGGGAGGCCATCTTCTAACCTACGGCAGGAACGACTGACATGTCCGAATGCCTGACAGTGATAGCATCGCCTAGGGGACGGTATTTATGCTTTTACTGGGAGGCGGAGCCACTCCAGTTTGACAACTTCAGGCAGCTTGAGTCGGTCGAAAGTGAGAAAGAGGGTAGGGGTGGGAACAAGAATTCCATTAACTTTCTTTTGTAGACGATCAACTCCTACAACACCCTGATCACTTAGTTCGTGTAGAAGCTTTTCGTTTGAGTAGCGCATGATGTCACGAGAAAAGATGACCCCCTTACACTGGTTGAGAGTAGCGTGTGGAGTACACGCCACCTGCGTTCTAGGGACAGAGGAGATCGCTCTGAGGCGAGCATTCTCTTCCGGGGACGACACCTCCACCAGGAGACTACCGTCCCTTTGGGAGGAGACCTTAGGCTCGCTTCCACAAACTTTAATGAGTGTTCGATGTACGTCAAATATGTCAAGATCCATAACCGACACACCATCAAGAGACTTGATAACAAGGAACTGTTCGTAATATGCCGGCTCGAAAGTACCTGGTAGTCTGAATGAGAGGGCCTGAAAAGCCCTTCTGTGCGTTAACGCGTCTTTGTTTTCTAGACTTATAATTAATCATTTCTCGGTTCGAATCTGTAGAATTCGAAGCGGAGTGGACAGTGGTCCCAGTTGCACCACCCGTGGCCCGGAAAGGCTCAAGGGTGGCGATAAGGGAAGATCGAAAAGAAGAAGCCGTGGACGAGCGGACGTCGGAGAAAGAGCTTGGTCGCGAGAGTGGTGGTGAAGACGCCATAAAATAGTAAGAAAACATTCGCTTCCCCACCCCCCCACCCACCACGGAGCCCAACAAGGGAGGGATGTATGTTGAGGCACGACGGCTCCCAACAGCCCTAGGGGTAGTGGGGGAAGTATACGCAGCCACTGCCTGGAGTGAGGTGGCAGCCGCGGGACCGTTGCGGTGCCCACTAGACAGCAGCCGCTTGACCCTAGCCAACGCATGACCAGCCGATTGATCCAGTGGGGCCACACTGGACCACCCGTCTTACCCCAACTCCCCCACCAAAGGAGTGTGTTGTCCACCGCAGGGAACTACCTCCTGCCCCGCGGTGGACTCAACTCTCAGATGAGGGAGCGCTGGGCGTATACAGGACGCCACGCACGGCAAACACGCTGGGAGGCTTATTCCTGCCCTAGATGTAGACGGGTAAGGACGAGCAACATCACCGGTAAGCCCCCTCTACCAGTGATGAAGGGGGAGTGCTTGGTCCACGAGGCCGACGGACACCAACCCTACAAAAACGGACAGGGCCCCGCAGGAGGGGGCACCGCCGGCCACGCTTCAAGCCCCGCCACCACATCAAGGTGACTCCCCACGGCGGGGAAGGGAAATTAAATAGTATATAAACATTTTTCTTACATGTTTTACTTAAACTCGCTGTATCTCTCTTAATTTAACTCGTATGGAATTTTAAATCACCGATTCGAAATCTGCACACTTTTCTCATGCTGATGGTATGTAACGAGTACGGATAACAAAAATCTTACGTGGTTAAAATGTCCCATAAAGTATAGCTATTGCAAATTGATGCCTGACGGGCCAGTTAGATGTATAGGAAATATGTTATTAACAACATTCTCGGACATTTTAACCAGCTAATACTTTCTTTTATCAGTACTTGTTTCATACCATCATGATCAGAAAAGTGTGCAGATTTCGAATCAGTGATTTAAAATTCCATACGAGTAAAACTAAGTTAGTTACAGCGAGGGAGGCGGTGGTGCAGTGGTCAGCGTTCGGGCATGGGAGTCTAGGGACCCAGGTTCGAATCCCCGATATCCGCTGACCACTTTTCAATATTTGGTATCACCGCCGAGTGGCCAAAGACTACCCAAATTGCTGCCATACTGTCCTCAGACGGGACTTACAACGTTAATATGCATTTGAGGCTGTAGCAGTAGTAAGCCTCACCCGTTCTCATCATATTCAAGAGAGAACGTAAACATTCGAGGCGTCACTATAAAAATTATAAAACCTACACCAAATAACAGGCGAGACAAGTCCATCTGTTCCTCCATATGCCTACTGGTGCCAACGGTTAATGATATATAAAAAAAAAAAAGAAAAAAAAAAGAGTTTAAGTATAACATGTGAGAAAAATGTTTATACACTATTTAATTTCCCTTCAACTATCTTAATATAGATGTAGTGTTACTGTAAATATTATTTGTTCATGATATACATCAATGTATCATGAACACGATGGTAAGTTCAGTTTTCCTTAATATTATCTGGTAGCTTGGTAATATTGAGCAGGAGTTCAACATTTCAATGCACTCAAAACCTCACGACCCAGTATATTTGAGAGGCCCCGCTAGTGAGCCAGGCAGTGAGTGAGTGCAAGCAGACGGTTTATTTCGCTGCCATATGCGTGTCCAGAGCTGAAATAAAACGTCCTGTCATTGGTGAGCCTGACCTGCTCAGAGGGGGACGTGCTGCTACTTGCTCGCGCTAACAAGGGATACCAGGTTGTATTTATCCATAACAGATATTTTATTGTGTTTTTGTGTGTCAACACAAGGGATACCAGGCTATATTGTTACCATAACAAGTATTTTATTGTGTTTTGTGTGTATTTTGGGGCAAAATTATTTAGATGGCTGAGTGTGTTGTACTCAATATAGGCGAGGGGGTTACAGGTATGGAGGGTGGAGTAGTTTTACATTAAAAGGGCAATAGCTAAGGGAAAACAGAAATAAGTAAAAAAAAATCCCTGTAAAGAGGACAGTAGGAGAATAGAATGAAGGGGTGGAGATCCAGTTAACATTAGAGGTGTCTTGACACTCCTCTCTTGAAAGAGTTCAAGTCATAGGCAGGTGGAAAAACAGACAAAGGAAGAGAGTTCCAGAGTTTACCAGTGTAAGGGATGAAAGAGTGAAGATACTGGTTAACTCTTGCATTAGGAAGATGGACAGAATAAGGATGAGAAGAAGTAGAAAGTCTTGTGCAGCGAGGCCGCGGGAGGGGGGGAGGCATGCAGTTAGCAAGTTCAGAAGAGCAGTCAGCATGAAAATAGCGGTAAAAGATAGATAAAGATGCAACATTGCGGCGGTGACTTAAAGAATCAAGAAAATCAGTTAGAGGAGAAGAGTTGATGAGACGAAAAGCTTTAGCTGTTTAAAAGAGCTGTGTGAGTTGAGCCCCCCGAGACATGTGAGCCATACTCCATACATGGGCGGATAAGGCCCCTGTACAGAGCAAGCAGCTGAGAGGGAGAGAAAAATGGACGCAGACGCCATAGGACATCTAACTTCTTGGAAGCTGATTTAGCAAGAGTAGAGATATGAAATTGCCAGTTTAGATTTTTAGCAAAGGATAGACCGAGTGTGTTTAATGTGGTGGAGAGGGGAAGTTGAGTGTCATTGAAGAAGAGGGGATAGTTATCTGGAAGGTTATGTCGAGTAGATAGTTGTAGAAATTGAGTTTTTGAGGCATTGAACAAAACTAGGTTTGCTCTGCCCCAATCAGAAACAAGTGAAAGATCAGAAGTTAAGCGTCCTATAGCATCTCGCCTTGAGTCATTTAATTCTTGTTGGGTTGGGCGTCTGTTGTACGACGTTGAAAAATGCAAGGTGGTGTCATCAGCATAGGAGTGGATAGGGCATTGAGTCAGATTTAGGAGATCATTGATGAATAATAGAAAGAGAGTGGGTGATAGAACAGAACCCTGAGGAACACCACTGTTGATAGTTTTAGGAGAAGAACAATGACCGTCCATTACAGCAGCAATAGACCGGTCGGAAAGGAAACTAGAGACGAAGGTACAGAGAGAAGGATAGAATCCGTAGGAAGGTAGTTTAGAAATTAAAGATTTATGCCAGACTCTATCGAAGGCTTTCGATATGTCAAGGCCGACAGCAAAGGTTTCACCAAAGTCCCTAAAAGAGGATAACCAAGATTCAGTTAGGAAAGCAAGAAGATCACCAGTAGATCGGCCTTTACGGACACCATACTGGCAATCAGAGAGAAGGTTGTGAGCTGATAGATGCCTCATTATCTTCTTGTTAAGGACAGATTC
>JAPQNM010000029.1:8637292-8642685 GCA_029783475.1 Metacarcinus magister | reverse complement strand
CGGGTTGACGTCAAAGACTATGAAGGGAAGACAGGAAAGTTCCTATCTAAAGCGATAAGGAAAATGTGAGGTCGATATTGACCAGCAGCGTGATCTGTTGAGCCGACGCCAAACTATACGGGTTCCGGACAAAAGTTCGTATAGAAAAACTTCGTATGGCAATAATTCGTAGGATAAAGTTCGTTTGCCTAAAGTTCGTCAGGATGAAGTACGTAGGGTATAAAGTTCGTCATGTCAAAAGTTCGTAATGGAAAAAAATCGTAATGGAAAAAAATCGTAAAGTTAAATGTTCGTCGTGCCAATGTTCGTTAGAAAAATGTTGGTACGCGTTAGGTTAGGTTAGGTTAGGTTAGGTCATTACGAATATTTTACATACGTAGATACGTACCATACGAACATCTGCATACGAACTTTAACGTACGAACTTTTTCGTACGTACTTTGGTCTTACAACCAAACTATACACCGTACGTCGTCTGCAGGTGTACGGTCTCTTCTTCTTCTTCTTGTGACCTTATCGCTCTATAGTTTGTATCATATGTGCAGATCTTACTTTTGATTTATGTAAGAACAATATTTTTTTTATCATTCATTATATATCATTATGTGTAATATAATTATTATGTACTATCTATTATTAGTAGTGGGTGACTAAGTACGAAGACATTAGTTAATGAAGTGTCCTTTTTTTATTGCGATTTCGTGTCTGTTTCCTCTAAAGCTAACCTGTGTAATGCGAGAAAGACGTATTATTTACATGAATATATATATATATATATATATATATATATATATATATATATATATATATATTAATTAATGTATTTTGGACATAGAAACATAATAATATAAAGGTGTACTTCAGTTGTATTTGTCTACATTGAACATAATATACAACAAATATATGCAGGCACGTAGATTTTACCTTTCTTCATCCTTCGGGAAAACGTGAAAAATAAGATTGGAGTCTTCTTCCTTCTGCCTTTCACAGGAGGAACACAGATGTGACCTGCCAGGCATTGTCAGTCTAGTAGTCCACGTGTCTTGATCTTGATGTCACAGGTGACTTGAAGTTTCCCTCAAGGCAGGCCTTTGTATCGGCAGCTCCTGTGAGGGGAAAAAAGAAAAAAAATGGAAAGCACACAGAAAAAAAAAGATGCATACTCTAATTACACTCACGCACTAGTTCCTAGATCTCGCATACCACATTTTTTCCAGAAACTCTTTCACCGCGTCAATCATCCGTTCACTCGTCTCCCCACACAGTCCCACCAACAACACCATCCATACCCTTCCAGTTCTTTCAATCACTTCATTCATTTCACGTCAATCATCCTTGTACTCGTCTCCCAACACAGTCCCAGCAACAACACCATCCCATTTCTGTTAGAATCACACGCATCATTTCCATTCTGTCACGGTCAAACTTGTCACATTCCAGTACCACATGCTCTGCCGTCTCATCCTCTCCCATGTCACACATCTGGCACACTTTGCTGCGGGACTCTGACCATCTGTAGTTCCTTGCAAATGTAAACAAACAGACTTGGTCTTGGTCCTGGTGTCAATATTACAGTAGAGAGTAGAGCCATCTAGTGAGCCGACGCCGCACTTTTATGGCCAGCAGCTCACTGAAATCGGTTCGGCTTTCCTGTCTTTCTTCCATAGTCCTTGGGTTGACGTTAGAAGTGTGTGGTGGTGTGAATCTTGAGGTGGTGGTGTGGCTGGTGGAGCTCAGTGGCGGGTTGACGTTAGAAGTGTGTGGTGGTGTGGCTGGTGGAGGGATGACGTTAGAAGTGTGTGGTGGTGTGAGTCTTGAGGTGGTGGTGTGGCTGGTGGAGGGATGACGTTAGAAGTGTATGGTGGTGTGAGTCTTGAGGTGGTGGTGTGGCTGGTGGAGCTCAGTGGTGGGTTGACGTTATAAGTGTGTGGTGGTGTGAGTCTTGAGGTGGTGGTGTGGCTGGTGGAGCTCAGTGGTGGGTTGACGTTAGAAGTGTGTGGTGGTGTGAGTCTTGAGGTGGTGGTGTGGCTGGTGGAGCTCAGTGGTGGGTTGACGTTATAAGTGTGTGGTGGTGTGGCTGGTGGAGGGATGACGTTAGAAGTGTGTGGTGGTGTGAGTCTTGAGGTGGTGGTGTGGCTTGTGGAGCTCAGTGGTGGGTTGACGTTAGAAGTGTGTGGTGGTGTGAGTCTTCAATGACTAACTAATACCAATGAAGCCTCGAGTCCAGTGATTGAAAGGCATTAACTTATCTCAACTAACACGACGAAAACATTGACACCCAAGGAAGAACCAGTTTTATCTTCTTAAAACAGTAAGTCTTTAAAACCGTAAAAATACTTTGATTCAACTATTACAGTACAATACTCGAGTACGTACAATAGGAAATGTGTTTGTATTGTGTACGACAATATTTGGATTTGGACTTAGATTTGTATTTATGTCCTGATGGATTTAGATTTGGACTCGAGTACCAGCAAACACTTGAACGTAAGCCTAGTTTGAGGTGATCAAGGAAGAGAGTTACTGTATGTTCCTTGGTAGTGATGGTGGTGGTGGTGGTGGTGGTTTAGGCTGTTCGTCTTTTCTTGGTGGTCTCTTGAAGAATAGCACACCTGGCTGTCCGCTATACTACTCTTTGCCGTCCATAACCACTCTCACCTCACTCACTCACTGTAATTGACACTAATGAACTATTTCAACAACAATTTTCTGGCTGTTGCTTTTCCGCGGCAGCTGTGGAGACTTGTGACCTTAATACCCGTAAGTAGAAATATAAAAACGCTTTCTGTGTGTGTGTGTGTGTGTGTGTGTGTGTGTGTTACCCATTGTTTGAACCCCAGCTTTAGGGTCGTTGTCAGTGAGGCTCTTGTTTGAACTGGCGTCTCGATGCTTCAGTGGTTCAGTGATCTATTATATCAGTGAGTTGGTGATTCATCATTCACTTAACACTGACATCTGGGGCCAAGACGATATTTGAAAGTTTGTTGCTCTTTGAATTTCACTTCCTTCCGCAGACCCTCAAGAGCTGCTGCCTTACGTGCAGTTCACCTCAGTCGTGTATTTTTCTACAATGACTAGACCCATCCTTCCCCCACTTCAATGTCCCTTAATTACTGACTGTTCCCAAAGTTAATACCTTACACCTAGCTGATAATTGCTTTCACCCCTTCCAGACCATAGCTTTAATATCTCACCTTATGTTTGTGTGTGTGTGTGTGTGTGTGTGTGTGTGTGTGTGTGTGTGTGTGTGTGTGTGTGTGTGTGTGTGTGTGTGTGTGTGTGTACGTGTGCGTGTGCGTGTGTGTGTGTGTGTTTCTTATTGACCATGGTCTGGAGGATCACGCGCTGGACTCGTGATCGTTAGCCATTACCCTCCGCGAAGGAGCTCATAGCTCATAGCTGATAGACTGATCTATGGGTAAGACTGAGACCTCTCACACATCACACACACCCATTCCCTTGCTCAAGGAAGACAGTAACCATGACCTGGCAGTGAAGAATACTTAGAGACCTCAGCAGGGTTTCAATGATAATATTGATAATAATTTTAATAACAATAATAATAATAATAGTAATAATAATGATAATAACAATAAAAATAATAATAATAATAATAATAATAATGATCTCTAAGTGGTTCTCAGATACCCTGTCTTCGATTGTGACTGTTCATATGGACCACAGACATATGGTTTCAAGCTGCACCTCCTACATTCCCGCGTCAACACATGTTGGGCCCACCACCAGCGAACCATATTTTCCTTTTTATTTATTTATTTATTTATTTTTTTTTACATCAAAAGGGCACCGGGCAAGGGAAAACAAAAACGTAAAAAAAAAAACCCCGCTTGTCGCCAGACCCTGCAAAGAGGACAGTAGGAGGAATAAAGTAAGGGATGGAGTTTGTATAACATTAGAGGTGTCTTGACACTCCTCTTTTGAAAGAGTTTAAGTCATAGGCAGGTGGAAAAACAGACAAAGGAAGAGAGTTCCATAGTTTACCAGTGCAAGGGATGAAAGAGTGAAGATACTGTAGGATATTATGTTCTATGTAGTGGCACACATTCATTTCCCTTGCTTATATGTAACGACAATTCACTAGTCGGTAACTCACCTCCCCCTCCGTCACTTTCCCGCTAAGCGGGCATACATCTCAGTCTGCCCGGCCGGCCCCACCTTGTAGGGGCTCTTGTACTTCCTTATGGTTACTTAGGAAAGAACCCTTAAGATACGTGTGTCTCTCTTCACCTATGCTTGTGTTAGAGACTCGCTACAGATACTAGTTAACTCTTGCATTAGGAAGATGAACAGAATAGGGATACATGAGAATACATGAGAAGAACAGACACCAGAAGACCTACTGGTCTATAACTTGGGTATCTGATGCACTACATACTACTACAAGGGCACTAAGAGTTTGAGAACAGGATAGAACAGAACAAAGCTCTCTCCCACCCTCCTCTCCCTCCGGCAACATGCCGGCAGGAAAATCAGATAGAATGGAACACCATGACCTTGTAGAAAACATGGCCATGGACATTTTATAGTAAAAAATGAAAATAGAGGAGGATACTATACTAGACTAGCCTACTATACTATACTAGACTAGATTAGACTACACTACACTACTACTAGTGATGGTACATCCTGGATGGGGAATATTATTTATATTGAATGAAATTACTGCCATTACACTTCTAATTTGAGATGAGAAGAAGTAGAAAGTTTTGTGCAGCGAGACCGCGGGAAGGGGGAAGGCATGCAGTTAGCAAGTTCAGAAGACCATTCAGCATGAAAATAGCGGTAGAAGATAGATAAAGATGCAACATTGCGTCGGTGACTTAAAGAATCAAGACAGTCAGTTAGAGGAGGAGAGTTGATTAGACGAAAAGCTTTAGACTCTACCCTGTTTAATAATGCTGTATGAGTTGAACCCCCCCAGACGTGAGAGCCATATTCAGGCGGATAAGGCCCCTGTACAGAGCAAGCAGCTGAGAGGGAGAGAAAAATGGACGCAGACGCCATAGGACACCTAACTTCTTGGAAGCTGATTTATCAAGAGTCGAGATATGAAATTGCCAGTTTAGATTTTTAGTAAAGGATAGACCGAGTGTGTTTAATGTGGAGGAGAGGGGAAGTTGAGTGTCATTGAAGAAAAGGGGATAGTTATCTGAAAGATTATGTCGAGTAGATAGTTGTAGAAATTGAGTTTTTGAGGCATTGAACAAAACCAGGTTTGCTCTGCCCCAATCAGAAACTAGTGAAAGATCAGAAGTTATTCGTCCAATAGCATCTCGCCTTGAGTCATTTAATTCTTGTTGGGTTGGGCGTCTGTTGTACGACGTTGAAAAATGCAAGGTGGTGTCATCAGCATAGGAGTGGATAGGGCATTG
>JAPQNM010000029.1:8617292-8632292 GCA_029783475.1 Metacarcinus magister | reverse complement strand
AGGAAACAAAACTTGTAAAAGACTGGAGTGCAGGAAAACAAAATAAAGAAAAGCTATTGCCGGCTGAGAAGGTCGAATCCAATGTTATCTGTCCCGGCAACATGAACAACCTTAAATTTATAGGGTTGAAGACCTAAAGCCCATCGTAGTACTCTATCATTTTTACCTTTGAATTTCTGAAGGTATATTAGAGGCTTGTGGTCTACTTCAAGGATAAATTCCTTACCTCGAAGATAGAAGTCAAACCTATGAATGCCGAATACGATGGCCAGGCATTCCCTCTCGATGGTAGAGTATCGTCGTTCCCGATCAAGTAGTTTCCGGCTGGCGTAAGAGATGGGATGTGGACGATCATCATGGTACTGTAGGAGTACAGCACCTAATCCATAGTTTGAAGCATCGTGTCACGTATGCTCTCTTTATATTTAATTTAGATGTCTAGGGGTATCTAAGAGCCAGTGACAAACTTATATTTATTTATTATAATCCAAATCTCCCGAGCACTTAATAACAATGTGTCCGTCACAGTAATATGTACATAGCTGATAATGTAGTGCCAACCACAACTCTGAGTCACAACCCCAACCAACACAACTCTAACCAATGTATACCTCACTTCCTACCAATCTCCAATCAGCACACAACTCCAACACGTGGACTCCTCCTGTCCTCTGGTACCAAACTCCAACCAAACACTAACTCCAAGTCACAACTCCAACTAATCTCAACTCCAACCAACACTACCCCAACCAGTCTATTTCACTTCCTATCACCAACCAAAACACATACCTTTGTTTTCACCACGTGGACCTCCACCACGTTACAGGACCTCAGTCCTCGCCAACCAGCCACAACTCCAACCAAACACTAAAAGAGAGAGAGAGAGAGCGCGTGACCTCGCTCTCCTCCTTTTATATGACCCCCCCACCCTTTGTGACCTAGCTTGCCCTGGTACAACTGTATACTTCCGCGCCTCCGCGGACTACACCTCACGTACGCTAACCCAACATTTCCTACACACAAGTACATAACACATCACCCATCTTATCTACCTACCACATGTATAACTCAACCTACATAACAACTAATACCCCCAACAAACCTCTACTAACCCCATACAATCTAATCTATACTTATTTACTACCTGGTACCCTGGGTGACACTCGCGTCCCCCGCATCCTTCCCTTCAAAATGCTGACACAAAGCATAAATGCGGGATCCGCCATTTTCTTACATCTTCTCACTTAAATGCACATGTCGCATTTAAGTACTATACTACATATCACTACAATATCCCCCCACCAAAAAGCGAAAAAGGGGGAATTCACGTGAAGCGTGAATTTCACCTTTTTCCTTATAACATCCTATCAGTTCGGCCTTGATAAAGCGTCCGCTACTACGTTCAGGCGACCCGGTACATGTCGGATTTCAAGGTTTTAGTCCTGTAACGTCACCGCCCATCTCGCTATTCTCATGTTTTTACTTTTCATGGTCTCAATAAATTTTAAGGGATTGTGGTCACTATAAACCACTACACGTCCATGTAAATAAACTTCAAACTTTTCAATGCTTGATATTACTGCTAGAGCCTCCTTTTCAATCACACTATATTTTCTCTGGTGAGGCTCTAGTTTCTTCGACATGTAAGCCACAGGCATAGGCATGTCGTTCACCTCTTGGCATAATACACCACCAATCCCCGCATCACTCGCATCTACCATTAACATGAACTCCTTTTCAAACACTGGCGCGTGGAGCACCGGAGCTGCCGTGAGGATTGCCTTGAGACTATCGAAAGCTTTCTGACAAGCCTCTGACCACAAAAACTTTCGCTTCTCACTCAACATGTCCGTTAAGGGGGCGGCCACTTGCGCAAAGTTCCGGCAGAATCTCCTGTAGAACCCAGCCATCCCGAGGAAACGCCGTAGACCTGTTCTTGAAGTTGGCGCATCGAATCCGATTACGTCCTGTACCTTTGCCTGCAGGGGCTCAACTCCACCACTGCCGACACGATGACCCAGATATGACAAGGTGGGCAGAGCAAACTCACACTTCTCCAGGTTGACCGTGAGATTGGCCTGTGACAGTCTCTCCAGAAGTTTTGTCAGGCTCCTCATGTGCTCCGGCCACGTACTTGAAGATACCAGGATGTCGTCAACGTACGCTCTCACGTCCTTCAGGTCATTAACCAACCAATTGGCTAATCGTTGGAAGGTGCTCCCGCTGTTCCTCATTCCAAAGGGCATGACCTTATACTCGTACAGGCCGTCAGGCGTCACGAAGGCGGATGCCTCCATGGCTTCCTTAGTCAAGGGGACTTGGTAAAACCCTTTTAATAGATCCACCTTGGTCAGGAATCGTGCTCCGCTTACCGCGTCGATCATGTCATCAATTCTGGGCATCGGGTAGGAGTCGGCGACTGTGAGTTGGTTGAGCCTTCTGTAGTCGGTACAGAGCCTTACTGCACCGCCTCCTTTCGGCACCAACAGACACGGCGCCGCCCATGGGCTACAGCTCGTGGTCGCCAAACCGTTCTCCAGCAGGTACTCCACCTCCTTCCTCATCAGCTCCCTTTTCTCAGGCGATAGGCGATAAGGATGCTGTCGTACAGGGCTCGCTCCCTCCGTCAGGGATTACATCGTGCTGGATGGCATGGGTTTGGGTAGGAGTGTCGGTCATGACACTTGGGAACTTGCGCAATAACTCCACCAACTCTTTCTGCTGAATCTCCTCCAGGTGAGACAACTTTACCTCGATATCACGTAATGTCTCTGAGTTGGTGAGTCGGCCGTCCGCCCCAGTGAGCGAAAGTTCCTCCCTTTGACTCTCAGTCTGGTTAGGCACATCCTCATCGTCAGCTTCAATGACTGCCACTTCTGCCACCTTTCCTTCATATTTCTTGATGAGGTTAACATGCACCAACTTAGTCTGCTTTCTCCTGCCGGGGGTGGATAGTACATAATTATTTGCCCCAGACTTTTCAACAATGATAAAGGGTCCCTGATACCTAGCATGCAAAGGCCGACCTCTAACAGGATTGAATAATAGGACAAGTTCCCCTGGCTGAAAATGTCTTTCCACTGCCTTCCTATCGAAGTACTTCTTCATTTTCCCCTGTGCTGTTTCCATATTTTCCCTTGCCAACCGTTGTGCACATGCCATTCTATCCCTGAGTTTGACGATGTATTTAGCAAGTTTTTCAGGTTCTGCTTCTCCCTCCCAGCTCTCAAAAAGAATTCTTAAATTTTCCCTGGCCTTCCTGCCGAACATTAATTCAAAAGGGGAGTAACCAAGGCTCTCTTGACTCGCACAGCGAATTGCATAGAGAGCCACTTGTATCCCCTCATCCCAGTCCTTCTCATTCTCTAGACAAAACTTTGTCAGAGTGCTTTTTAGAGTCTTGTGAAATCTCTCGAGGCATCCTTGACTCTGTGGGTGGTAAGCAGAAGAAGTGATATGCTTCACACCTAATTTGTGAAATGTTTGCTTGAAGAGCTCCCCCATGAAATTACTGCCCCTGTCCGACTGAACTACCTTAGGCACCCCAAACTTGCTGAACACATCCATTAGCCTTGGAATCAACTTCCGGGACTTACTACTAGATACTGGTACAGCATCAGGATACCTAGTAGCGCTGCACATGAGTGTCAATAAATACACATTACCTGATTTTGTGCGTGGTAAAGGCCCCACCACATCAATGACTATTCTCGAAAAAGGCTCCTCTACTATTGGTATTGGACACAAGGGGGCTTTCCTAGGAGCAATACTACTACATAATTGACATTTCTTACAGGCCTGGCAGAAGCTTACAACATCGGCCATCATACCAGGCCAAAAAAAATACGACCGAATACTGTCACCCGTTTTCTTGATGCCCAGATGTGCCATGACGTCCTCATGTGCTGTCCTGATCACCTCCCTTCGGTACTGCTGTGGGATGACGACCTGGTGGCGATCCTCGTAGTGTTCCGACAGGGCTTCAGGTCTCCTCCATTTTCTTTTTAGTAGGCCTTGGTCTACGTAAAAGCATGACGCCTCGTTCCTCGCCTCCTCCCTCGTCAGCGCCTTTTGGTACAGAACTCTCAAGCCAGGGTCCTGGCTCTGTGCCCCAATCATCTCCCCTCGTGTGGCAGGCAGCTCCTCAGTCTGTCCTGCCATCACTTGCGCGCCCACATTCGGCTCACGGGCGTCCCCCATTGCGGCTGCCTGCCCGTCACCAACCTTCCGGTCGCCTCTCGTCCCCAGCTCCTGTTCCTCCACCTGGCTGCTCACTGCTTCCTGCTGGTCTGCTCTCTGTGGGAACTCAAAGAAAAGATCCCGGATGCTCTCAGTAGCATCATTACCCACCTCAGCGTCTTGCTTAGACATGGCTCGAGTTACCACTGCAGCCTCAGCCCCTTCCCGTTTTCCAGTATGGAGTGTGTTTTCCCACTCGCTACAACACGCTGGGTACACTATATCCCCGTTCTCCATACCATATGTACTTTCACTTTCTTCCACTCGAAACGGTGGCCCCAGCACTCCTCCTCCCACGTCATTTCCCAGCAGGACATCCACCCCGCAAGCCGGCAAGTTCTCTACGAGGCCTACCGACATGTGACGGCTTTTCCCAAGCATTTGTAATTCGATTTGAACTACGGGCGTTTCTATCACGCCACCCACGCCTTTAACCACGAGAATTTCACCCGTATGCAGACGCCTTAGCTCAGGCACTGCACACGCCCGCAACAGGTGTGTGTGTTGCACCCGTGTCTCGCAGTACTTTTACTGGTGTCCTGGTCGACCCATTTTCAGTTATTATATATCCCGTTAGTGTATATGGGCGCCACCCGCTCTCTTCCTCTTCCCTTAACTCTGCCACCGAGCCTTCACTCTTTGACTCTACGCACATGGCAGTAGCTCCCCCACGCCCGTTATCTGTAGCTCGGCGTGGTAGGTATTTCTGTTTACAATCGTATGAGAAATGCCCTGATTCTCCACATTTATAACAGCTTAGGCGCGTTGTCCCAGCGTTATTTAATTTACGAGGAGCACGCAAAGGACAGTCTACAGCTATGTGGCCCTGACCATTACACGCATAACAATGAGGGCCCCTTAACTCTCCACTTCCTGGCGGTCTTTGCTGAACACTAGGCCGCCACTGCCTGTCAGAGCCTTCCTTCCCGCCTGTCCTAGCTACTAAGGCAAAATCCTCCGCCATGCTTGCGGCTTCACTTACCGTTGTCACTCGCTTCTCACAGAGATATATCCTCACATTAGGACTTACACCTTGCATGAATTGCTCCAGCAAAATGGTGTCCCTAGCCTCCTCTATGTTATTCACCCCTAATGCTCTCCACCATTTTTTTAAATCCTTAGATAGCGAGTGACCGAATTCTAGAAAATTTTGTCCAGGACCCTTTTTAGCGTTTCTAAATTGAAGTCGGTAATACTCAGGTGTAATCTGGTAAGCCTTGAATATCTCAGTTTTCATTGTCTCGTAATCCTTTCTTCCTCCATCTAAGGCTAGAGCTACAGATAGTGCCTTCCCTGTGAGCGCAGACTGAACCAAAAGTGACCATTTGTTCTTTTCCCATCCCATAGCTCCCGCCACTTCTTCGAAAGCACCGAAGAAATCATCCAATTCTTCCTCACAAAACTTGGGAACTAGTGATTTTGCCCTGTACATGAAATTATTGTCCTCTGCCTGCCCTCCATTGTTCCCATTTAATGTCAGTCGAGCCATCTCTAATTCATGCTCCCTTTCTTCCCTGCGCACCGCAGCCTCCTCTCTGCGCTTCACAGCCTCTACATTCTCTCTCTCTCTCTCCCTCTCTCTATTCTTTTCCGCTTCTGCCTCACGCAAACGCATCTCCATCTGAAGCCTCTTTAACCCCAAATCATTTCCTATTAATAACTCCTGTTCCTGGCCATCAACCTCTACCTCCATGGCTCGCAGATGATCAAGCACTGCCTCCCTTATCTCCTGTTTTGTGGCGCTCCGTCGCACCTCAACACTGTAATGATCAGCAATAGTGATCCACGTGGCTTTTCTAAAACTTGCAGCCGCCTTAAGTCCCTCCTCAGGATTTTCAGCAAAAACACTTATATCAAAATCAGCCATGTTGTCTATTTGTTGCTGCCCTCAACCAACTGTGTTAAATATTACGCGTGCACGGACACAAGAAACAGTTAATTAATTTAATGTTCTTAAAATTTATCAATTAACATCCCGGCCAGGCCCCCATTTTGTCACGTATGCTCTCTGTTATTATTAACAGATGTCTAGGGGTATCTAAGAGCCAGTGACAAACTTATATTTATTTATTATAATCCCAAATCTCCCGAGCACTTAATAACAATGTGTCCGTCACAGTAATATGTACATAGCTGATAATGTAGTGCCAACCACAACTCTGAGTCACAACCCCAACCAACACAACTCTAACCAATGTATACCTCACTTCCTACCATCTCCAATCAGCACAACTCCACACGTGGACTCCTCCTGTCCTCTGGTACCAAACTCCAACCAAACACTAACTCCAAGTCACAACTCCAACTAATCTCAACTCCAACCAACACTACCCCAACCAGTCTATTTCACTTCCTATCACCAACCAAAACACATACCTTTGTTTTCACCACGTGGACCTCCACCACGTTACAGGACCTCAGTCCTCGCCAACCAGCCACAACTCCAACCAAACACTAAAAGAGAGAGAGAGAGAGCGCGTGACCTCGCTCTCCTCCTTTTATATGACCCCCCACCCTTTGTGACCTAGCTTGCCCTGGTACAACTGTATACTTCCGCGCCTCCGCGGACTACACCTCACGTACGCTAACCCAACATTTCCTACATACAAGTACATAACACATCACCCATCTTATCTACCTACCACATGTATAACTCAACCTACATAACAACTAATACCCCCAACAAACCTCTACTAACCCCATACAATCTAATCTATACTTATTTACTACCTGGTACCCTGGGTGACACTCGCGTCCCCCGCATCCTTCCCTTCAAAATGCTGACACAAAGCATAAATGCGGGATCCGCCATTTTCTTACATCTTCTCACTTAAATGCACATGTCGCATTTAAGTACTACACTACATATCACTACAATCGGTACGTAGGACGAAGGTCTGGCTGGGGTCCGGAAGACGCAGAATAGGTCCCGAAGTCAAGGCTTGCTTCAGCAGCTTGAACCGTTCAAGCAGATCTTCAGTCCACTGGAGGGGATCCCGTACCGGCTTCTTCAACAAGTCAGAGAGGGGGCCGGTAAGCTCAGAGGCCTGAGGAATGAAAGCTTTATAAAATGATATCAAACCTAGGAAACTCCGGAGTAACTTCTTGGTGGTAGGAGGAGTCATGGAGGTGATGGCAGTCAACTTGCCAACTTGTGGTTGAAGATGGTCGCGGGACAAAACAAATCCCAGATAGTTGATGTACTCTGCTCCAAACCGGCACTTTTTAAGTTTGACAGTCAGACCGTTTTGTTGTAGTCTATCTAAAACAGACTTGAGGGCAGAGATGTGAGTGGGCCAATCAGATGAATACACAAAAATATTATCAAAATAAAAAGAAACATTGGCCAAGCCAGCAAGCACAATCATCATTAAGCGAATATAAATGGCACAGGCCGTAACAAGACCAAAAGGCATCCGAGTAAATTCCATCAGGCCCTTGTGAGTGGGAAACGCAGTGAAGCGTCGAGCTTTGGCAGAAAGTGGAACCTGGTAATATGACTTACTCAAATCTAGCTCTAAGAAGAACTCAGCACCAATGAACTTATGCAGCTCTGTCTCAATACTGCAGGATGGTTCAGCATGGAAAATAGTAACTGAGTTGAGTAACCTGTAATCAATGGCCATCCGATACGTACCGTCGGACTTCCTGACCATGATAACCGGAGAGCAGTGTGGAGAGGTTGAAGGTTGGATGATTCCTTGACTCAACATCTGCTCAACCTCTTCCTAGTAGTAGTGCTGGAGATGGATGTGATGGTAGTGGCAGTAGTAATAATAATAGTAATAGTAGTAGTAATAGTAGTAGCAGTAGAAGTAGTAATTAAGAGGAAAACCAGTGAAGAAATCAATGCAAGTTACAAGGTGACGGTGCCCTTCAGAAGAAGGTGAAGACAAGGGATCTACCAAGTCAATGGCAACTCTGGAGAAGGGTTCAGTTACGACAGGTAATGGTTGAAGAGGTACTGGACGTACCCTTCCCTTAGCTGACATACGTTGACACTTGTCGCAGGAACGGCAGTAATCCCGGATGTCTGCACACATCCCTGGCCAATAAAAGTCTTGCCATACCTTCATCTGGGTCTTCCGGTGGGAGAAATGTCCAGCCAAAGGACCTTCGTGAGCAACACGTAGGATGACAGGACGGCAATCGCTGGGAACAACCAAGGATAAACCATTTACCTTTTGAAGGTGATCCGAGGAGAGACATTTTCGGTACAAGAGGCCTTCCTCATGTATGAACTGGTATGTGGCACCATCCCGTGCTTTCTCAACTTCTTGAGTGGTAGCCTTTGACTGTAAACACGTCAAGGAAGGATAGGATTCCTGAAGTTGACGAAACTCATCAGGGGTTACAGTCAAAGGATGGAGCTTAGGCAGAACTAGAGGGTGGATCCGTTTAGATCGACCGGCTCTGGTTTCCACAGCACACACTTGAGTAGTGGAGGACTCAACTGGTGGTAGATGCTGACATCCAGAAGGGCGGTTGTCTTTTTCTTGAGAGGAGAGGGAAGTTCCGGGCGAAGGCGAGTCATCAGGAGGCAACAGAGGATCTTGTAGGGAAGAAACGTCAGTGGTGGCTTGGTCATGGTCACTATGGAGAAGAGGGTTGTCGTTACTGAGTAGAGAATCAGGACTATCAGGATCTTGTACTCCGGGAATATTCCCAACTAGAGCACTAGCAAATTTAATTGGGGCCCTTACAGCATCTGTCCAACCAGTGTAAAATGGGCACCGTAAGTAACATTTAACGACAGGAAATTCGTCGATGCGTCCCAAATAGTCAGCAACTTGTACTTTGGGGCAGAGTGATGGGTCAATGTCTGGCAAGGCTTCCTCAGAAATTACAACTCCAGAGCATCCAGTATCCCTAATTATAGAGGAAGACCATGACCCATTAATAGTCCCCGTAACTGAGAAGTCAGGCACTTTATGGTCTTCTAAGCAAAATCCAACCTTATAGGGGGGCGTGGTAGTAGTTCCATCCTTGAATGCTCGAGGATTCCTGGGACAGCGTGGTCGTATATGTCCTGCTTCCCCACAATTGTGACAAGTCACGGTTGAGGGAGTCTGACTCCCAGGAGAAGGTAGAGGCTGGAGTGGAGTAGCAAGTCGAGGGGAGATTTTCTTAGCGTTGTTGTTGGAAGAGACCTTAGGATAGGCGTTGTGGGCGGATGCCCAGTCATCCGCTAGTTGTATTGCGTCCTTCAGCTTGGTAGGCCTTCTTTCCTTGATGAATAGGCGTATTTCTGCTGATAAGGAGGACAAAAATTGGTCAAAGATGATAAACTCCCTTAAATCAGCATAAACATTGGCCACATAGGAAGACTCAACCCAAGAGTCAAACATCCTCGATAACTGGTAACAAACTGATGGTAGTTCTGTCCTACTCTAATCTTGTTTGACCTGAAATTCACCCGGTAGCCATCTGGAGTTTTACTGAAGCCTGTTAACAAGGCTTGCTTCAGTAACTCGTAATCCTCAGTGGTGGATGACGGAAGGGACGTGTAGAGTTCGGCAGCTTTACCAGTAAGGAGGCTGTAGCAGTCTGCCCTACACACCATAGAGAACGAGCGGTTAGCAGCTCTGGTGAGAATGTGTTGCTCCACCACATACTATTATAACTTTATTTTTTATTATATTTTTCAATATTCATTATACTTATTATATGTTCTTTATTTATGTTTTTCTTTTATTATATTATTATATATTTTGTTGCGCTGCTGACCAGCGCACACCCATCAACTTGGCGCGCACTGTCCTCAGACAGTGCGCATACACTATTGTTCATGTTCGCTTTTAAAATATTTATTTTATATATACACTCTATATTTTGTCAATAAAATAACCTTAACTGGATCTGAGTTTTCTCATTACCCAGTGGACCAACTAGCTACAAACACTCACAAGCACCCAATGCTACAATTGGTGACCCAAGAGTGAGCTATGGTCAAACAGTGACATACTGCCTGTGCTGAACAAAGAGCACATGTTCCTAGTGTGAAGGCCTGGGTCTTACAGATTCATTCGCTTTCACACTCCCAAGGCAAAAAGTCTCACCTCCATTATGGGGTTCGTGAGAATGAGCCGACGGACGGGAATATTCTACACACTTGTGTAGCTGTCACTTGTAAGGTTCCCCCTCCCACCCACCCTGGCACCTTCTGTGCCTCCTCAGACGCCTTCACTGCGTCTTCAGCGGCCTAATGCGCACGCATGCGCGGCCTCTACCCCCTCAGCGCCCTCAGTGCAATCCTTGCCCTACCGCCTCGCGGCGTTAAAGTGATCTTCACCATCGCCACTCACCGCCCTGTGGATTATTCACCGCCCTGTGGATTATTCATCACCCTGTGGATTCTACTCTCCCATGGATTACTTACCTACAGTGCATAGTGCTCCAACTTGTGTTCAGTGCTCATCGCCCGATGGATTACTCTACTCCAACGTGGATTAATTACTTACAGTGCCTTCCCGGACACTCAGTGCCTTAGTGTCCACCAAGGTGCCCTGCATGGGGCGTGTTTATACACCAGTGTCACTAGTGTTAACTGTGGTTCGTTCCCTGAGCTACCGTGGCCCCTGGCCACGCCAGCACCTTTGCCACTCAGTTCAACACCACTTGACTTCACCATGCCTGACAACGACGACCTCCACACTGCAGCAGCAGTGGCACTCAGATCGCCACCCTTCTGCCCACAGAACCCGTCTATGTGGTTCGCTATTTTGGAGTGCGGATTTAAGACATCCAAAATCTCCAACAGCCTCACCCAGTTCACCCGTGCTGCTAGCCTCCTGCCTCCTGACGTCCTTCCACAAGTCTCTGACGTCATCTCAAAAGCTTCCACCTCCACCACGCCCTATGAAGACCTGAAGACTGCTATACTCTCAAAACTTCAGTCTTCTATTGCCACCCGCCTCAAAGAGCTGTTCTCCAAGGAGGAGTTGGGTGATGAGAAGCCTACAGACCTACTGCTTCGCATGAAGCAGCTACTCGGAGACAAATACAGCGCTTTTGACCCCGAGTTGTTCAAACAGCTGTTTTATCAACGTCTGCCTCCTGCTACACAGCTCGCTCTTTTCAGCGTCAAGGACAGCCTAGACCCTGATGCCATCGCTAAGTTGGCAGACGACCTTATGGCAACCATCCCTACACCACAGGCTTCTTCAGTGTCCTCAGTCACAAACCAGGACAACACTCAGCTCGCTCAGCTCACCAAGCTGGTATCCCAGCTCACGACTGAGGTCACCTCCCTCAAAAGGCAATTCCACTACCGCCAACGGTCCCGCTCCCCCAATCCTCAACACAGCCAGCGCCGACCCCGCTCCCCCACTACTCAACACCGCCAGTACCGTCCCCGCTCGAGAAGCCCAGGACTCTGCTGGTACCACAACAACTTCGGCGACAGAGCTTCGAAGTGTGCCGCCCCATGTTCATACAGGGCGTCAAACTAAAAGGGCGAGTATCAGTGCAGCGCGCTGCTCGCCAACCCTCAGCGCTGCTCCACCTTCACGACAGTTGCTCCAACATAAAGTTCCTGATTGATACCGGCACCGATGTCAGTATAATCCCCGCGACCGCCAATCTACGAACCCTACCTCCAATCTTACATCTCTTCGCCGCTAACGGGACCAAGATACCTGTCTTCACACGGCGCACCTTGCAACTGAACCTCTACCTCCGACGTTCCTTCGAATGGACCTTCTACGTCGGGAACGTTTCACAAGCAATTCTCGGAGCGGACTTTTTGAGGCACTTCAACCTCTTGGTGGACGTCAAAGGTCAAAAATTGGTTGACCCACTCACCTCCATCTCCTCCACAGCACGATCAGCGCCAGGTCACAGCATGCACCTCGCTGTCATCCAAAAGGACCACCAGTTCGCTGACCTGCTTAAGTCTTTCCCTTCGCTGACTCAGCCTTACTCAGCCAGCGTGCCCGCCAAACACCACGTCACGCATCACATCGAGACAACAGGACCACCAGTACATGCCAAGGCCCGTCGCTTGGCTCCAGAACGCTACCGTCAAGCCAAGGCCGAGTTCGAGTCTCTAATGCGCCAAGGTATTGTGCGGCCCAGCAGCAGCAACTGGTCATCAGCCCTCCACGTCGTCCCCAAGAAGAACGGCGACATACGGCCCTGTGGAGACTACCGTGCCCTCAACTCTCACACCCAGATGGACAGATACCCTGTGCCAAACATCCAGGAGTTCTCGTCCCAACTCGCTGGCTCCACCATCTTCTCACGCATAGACCTCGTCAAGGCCTTTCATCAGATTCCAGTACACCCTGACGACATCCCGAAGACCGCCATCATCACGCCCTTCGGTCTGTTTGAGTACGTCAGGATGCCCTTTGGACTCATGAATTCGGCCCAGTCCTTCCAACGTTTCATCGACGAGGTTCTTCGAGGCCTGCCCTTCTGCTTCGCGTACATCGACGAACTACTCATCGCGAGCCCAGATGAAGCCTCACACCGACAACACCTTCACCAAGTCCTCACCCGCTTACAAGACTATGGCGTACAGATCAATGTGGACAAGTCTGAGTTCGGTGTCACCTCTCTCACCTTCCTCGGCCACACTGTAACTCCAGCAGGCATCGCTCCACTCTACACGAAGTGTGAAGCCATTCAGCAGTTCCCGAAGCCATCCACCCAGCGGAAACTCAAAGAATTCCTGGGTATGATCAACTACTACAACCGCTTCATCCCACACTGCTCTCTCCTGCTTCAGCCACTCTACGCCATGGTCAAGCCCTGTAAGCGTGGCCAGTCTGTCACTCTCATCTGGACTTCGGACGCTGACGCTGCCTTCCTCGCAGCTAAGAAGGCCCTCAGCGACACAGTCACGCTGTCTTTCCCATCCCCTGACGCGGAGATTTCCATAGTGACAGACGCCTCCGACACTGGGACTGGTGCCATCCTCCAACAACTTGTCGACAGTGCCTGGAAGCCGATTGCCTTCTTCTCACAGAAGCTCAACACGGCCGAAACCAAGTACAGCGCCTACGACCGAGAACTTCTCGCCATCTACAAGGCTGTCAAGCGCTTCCGCTACTTCGTTGAAGGCCGTCGCTTCCATGTGTACACTGATCACAAGCCTCTTACTACTGCTTTCCCGAGAAACAAGGACTCCTACACTCCACGGCAGTTTCGCCACATGGACTACCTTTCTCAATTCACCACCGACATCAGGTACATCAAAGGCGCGGACAACGCTCCAGCAGACGCCCTCTCCCGCAACATTACTGCTGTGACGTCTTCTTCTCTTGATTACGCCGCCATAGCTGCCGACCAGTCTGGCGACGCCGAACTGGACAAGCTATTGTACAACCCGGCGCTCAAGATAAAGAAACTCACGCTCCCAGGCACCAAGATCGCTCTCTACGCTGACGTCTCCACAGACGCTGTCCGTCCCTACCTGCCACAGCGACATCGCTACCAGGCCTTCCGTCAGTTTCACGATCTCTCTCACCCTGGCATCCGAGCTACACAGCACTTGATGACGTCTCGTTTCATCTGGGAGGGTATCAACAAGGATGTCAGACTCTGGACTCGTACCTGCACCAACTGTCAAGCCTCCAAGGTGACTCGGCATACTCACTCTCCGCCCGGCACTTTCACACCCGTAACGGAGAGATTCGACCACATCCACATTGACCTGGTCGGCCCCCTGCCACCCTCTGCCGGTCATCGTTACATTCTCACCTGTGTGGATCGTTTTACACGTTGGGCCGAAGCCGCCCCCATCACTGACATCACAACGGACACTGTCGCCCACGCTTTCATCGCTACTTGGGTCTCCAGGGTCGGTGTTCCTCTCAGCCTCACTTCAGACCGCGGCGGCCAGTTCGAGGCCAACGTGTGGAACAAGGTCATGACCCTGCTCGGCATCCGCCGCTACAGGACTTCCAGCTACCACCCGCAGGCCAATGGCATGGTCGAACGGTTCCATCGCCAACTGAAGTCCTCCCTCATGGCCTCCACCCAACGAGAGAATTGGTCCCTGGCTCTCCCCATTGTTCTCCTCGGCATCAGGTCCTCCCTGAAGGAAGACCTACACCACTCCTCGGCTGAGCTGGTTTACGGCACCAACCTTAGGCTCCCAGGCGAACTTCTAGTCAAAACACCCGACCCTGCACCCTGCAGCGTCCAAGACTTCGCCTCCCGCCTCAAAGGTGTCATGAGAAGCCTTCAGCCAGTGCAGCCTCGTTCTTCCCCGATGAAGACCTTTGTGAGCCAGGACCTCGACACCTGCACCCACGTCTTCATACGCGTGGATGCCGTCCGCCGGCCTCTGACACAGCCCTACCAGGGACCCTACCTCGTCCTGAGAAGGACCAGGAAGACTGTCACCATTGACAGGAACGGTGCTCAAGACGCAGTGGCCATCGACCGAGTCAAACCGGCATATCTGTTGGCCCCAGATCAGGCTCCTGTTATGTCTACCATCAAATTGGAAACAAGACAACAGCACCGCACCACTAAGATCTCTTTCCTCCTTCCTCGTCACTAGGGGGGGAGTATTGTAGCAGTCTCCCCTACACACCATAGAGAACGAGCGGTTAGCAGCTCTGGTGAGAATGTGTTGCTCCACCACATACTATTATAACTTTATTTTTTATTTTATTTTTCAATATTCATTATACTTATTATATGTTCTTTATTTATGTTTTTCTTTTATTATATTATTATATATTTTGTTGCGCTGCTGACCAGCGCACACCCATCAACTTGGCGCGCACTGTCCTCAGACAGTGCGCA
>JAPQNM010000029.1:8609792-8612292 GCA_029783475.1 Metacarcinus magister | reverse complement strand
GGGAAATATATATATATATATATATATATATATATATATATATATATATATATATATATATATATATATGTATATAAGGTTCAAGTAATAGGCGGTGGGACAATGCTTTGGGTATATAAGCTTGTGTATGATGTACTACATATGGTGTAATCAAGCTCCCGTATACGCAGTGAGGATGATTAGCCTAGCTGTGCAGTTATGGTGGTAATACCCGAGCCTGTGACCTTGATTTATTTTTGCCTTTTTTTGTGTGTTAACCCGTAAAGTGCGGCTTTGTGGAAGGGATTCAGTCCCTCAGTGCGGCTAAAAACGCCCCAAATCACTCAATGGCAAAATGAAATAAAAATTACATCATCGCATTAGTTTCATAAATGTGCAGCCGACAGTGAACTTATCTTTGACTTCAATTGTGTAGTTATCCGGTTACTTGCACAATTTAATAAAGATGCTGGCGAGATTTGGTAGTTTGTTTGAGAGAAAACGAAGCGGCTGCTTGAAGGTACACTAATATATATATATATATATATATATATATATATATATATATATATATATATATATATATATATATATATATATATATATATATATATAATCATATACATATATAAATTTCCTCGATAAATCAGTTTTTTGGTGAATATTCAAATGATGTTTTGTGAGAAAATTATTCTAGCAGTTATATTATATACCGTTATATATATTCATATTAAATGGGATGGATAATCATACTTCAAATCATAATCATACAGAGAGAGAGAGAGAGAGAGAGAGAGAGAGAGAGAGAGAGAGAGAGAGAGAGAGAGAGAGAGAGAGAGAGAGAGAGAGAGAGAGAGAGAGAGAGAGAGAGAGAGAGTGAGAGAGAGAGAGAATGTGGAATGTGTGATCCCAGCCCTAGGGAATTGGATAACGGAAGTGTGACAGCTCCCCACCTCTCTCTCTCTCTCTCTCTCTCTCTCTCTCTCTCTCTCTCTCTCTCTCTCTCTCTCTCTCTCTCTCTCTCTCTCTCTCTCTCTCTTTTTTTCTCTTTTTTTTTCTCTTTTTCTTCTCTCTCGCTCTTTTTTTTTCTCTCTCTCTTTCTCTTCTCTCTCTCTCTCTCCTCTCTCTCTCTCTCTCTCTCTCTCTCTCTCTCTCTCTCTCTCTCTCTCTCTCTCCTCTCTCTCTCTCTCTCTCTCTCTCTCTCTCTCTCTCTCTCTCTCTCTCTCTCTCTCTTTCTCTTTCTCTTTCTCTTTCTCTTTTTTTTTTCTCTCTCTCTCTCTCTCTCTCTCTCTCTCTCTCTCTCTCTCTCTCTCTCTCTCTCTCTCTCTCTCTCTCTCTCTCTCTCTCTCTTTATCTACTACTCCTCCCTGTCATGTTTCTCGTCCTCCTCCTCGCTATTATTATTATTATTATTATTATTATTACTTGTCTTTCGGAAGCTGGAGAGTGAGGTATATGATAAGTATATCAGAGCTAGGCCTCTCTCTCTCTCTCTCTCTCTCTCTCTCTCTCTCTCTCTCTCTCTCTCTCTCTCTCTCTCTCTCTCTCTCTCTCTCTCTCTCTCTCTCTCTAGTATCCATCAAAATCTAATTTTATATACGTATAGCAATGTGTAATCTAATAATGTCAAATATATTTTTCACTTATAAAATAACCTATACGATTATACCGTAAAGTAGTGTACACAAAAGGCCAAAGTAATATAAAATAATGTGGATAATATAATTTTACTTATTAGTATATGCAACAAAACATTATATATATACATTATTACATATTATACATTATATAAAGGGGAGGCGGTGGTACAGTGGACAAGCGTTCGATCCCCCGATATCTGCTGGCCACTTGTCATTATTTGATATCACAGCCGAGTGGCCAAAGACTACCCAAATTTCTGCCATACTGTCCTCAGACGGGACTTACAATGTTATATGCATTTGAGGCTTTAGCAGCGATTAGCCTCGCACGTTCTCAACATATTCAAGTTAGAACGTAAACTATCGAGGCGTCACTATAAAAAAATTTTTTTTAAAACTTACGTCAAATAACAGGCAAGAGGAAAGTCCATCCTGCTTCTATAACAAAAAAAAGAAGCCTACTGGCGCCAATGATTTATGATATAAAAAACAGAATATACATATTATTTACATATTATACATATTTTTTTTATATACAGTTTTATGTACATATAATTTACACTTGTTTCAGCGTGTGATAATCTTTGAAACAACTGTACAAGCATAATGCAACGTTGCATTCATTGCATTTTGACGTCACACGCATACGTCTGCTTGGGCGTCTGGTTGTGTTTTTGCACACATAGCAATCCAGACGCCTCTTCTGTCCATTTAAGGTCTCTGTAGGAACAGCAAAGTGGCGATTGAATACATCTGAGATGCGATCAGGCTGAGGTGCATGGCGGCGACTATTGATGGTGTTTGTGGGCTGACCAAACTCTTCAAGAAGCTGGAAAACTATGTTGTAAATAAACTCACGCAGTTTGAGCTTCTTAGAAGGG
>JAPQNM010000029.1:8584792-8599792 GCA_029783475.1 Metacarcinus magister | reverse complement strand
ACCTTTTATATGGGTTTCCTGTACCCCATAACTTCCAAGATTCCTTTTTCAAATCTCTCCATTATTTCTTTTTTTTCTGTGAAGTGCTTAATAAATCAATTGATTAATTAATTGTTTAATTGATTATTAATTAATTAATTAATTAATCGATTCAACTCTAACACAATTTCTTCCTCCCCTTTCCATCCATAGGCATCTTGTCCTCCCCACTATGAAGCCACTAACAGCTGGCAAAACTAATGCAATGCTCTTCCCAGAAGGACACGGGCTAAGATCGTCAGATTAAAAACTTTAAGCAACAGCTTATGTTCTCTATGCCTACCAGTTCCTTCCACCTTAACAAATGTATCAATAGTTCGACCACATACAAGTGGGGATAAGCAAAGGTACCACTTTTAGTAGGAGAGCTACCTTTAGTTGCTAGCATTTTTTTTTCCAATACCTCTGTGGAGCTATGCCTGTGGCAATCTCGCAACCTCGCGCATCCGTTAAAACTTATTGGGTAATGTGCTGCCACTGTGCAAATCATATAAACTCCTATTTCATGTTCCTGACGGGACTTAATTTTCCAGGTGGTGTACGTGGCCAGAAACCCCAAGGACATGGCTGTCTCCTTTTTCCATTTTTTTGAAATAATGAAGGTCTTTCCATTTGATCTCAGCATGGAAGATTTATTCAAGTCACTGATGGTTGATAAAGGTTAGTAAGGAATCTCAAATTCTAAATCACACTGAAATGTAAATAGATTCCATTAATCATGATATTTCCTTGACATAATATAACCGACTCCGTATTAATTCTTCATCGTACATATTAGCATTGTTCAGCCCGTTTTGGCCACACGTGAAGGAGGCGTGGCAGAAGAGGCACCATCCCAACCTACACTTCGTCTTCTACGAGGACATGAAGGACGACATCATGCTGGAAATGAGGAAGCTCAACGAGTTCTTAGGAACAAAGCTGAGCCAGGACACACTTGAGACCGTGAGTTTTGTTCTGATGGAGCAATGTCCTGCATTATATGAACGATATTGCTGTATCCTGTGCCACTGATCGTGCATTCCATACAATTTCTTCATCAGGTGGCGCGACACACCTCCTTCTCGTCCATGAAGTCTCGTGGAGAGCCTGTAAAAGACGATGTTTTTGAGAAGGATAACGAAAGTGAGGTTAAGTTCTTCCGTAAAGGTGAGTAGCGATACATCAAAGGCTACAAACCATCATTGTGGTCTCGTGTTACTTACAATATTGGATATTTCCTCCCCATCATAGTATGGTCGTGAAGATCAGGATGTGCTTGTGTTGCAGGCCAGACGGGTGACTGGAAGAACCACTTCTCGCCCGAAATGCAGATGGAGATGGACCGATGGACCAAGAAGAACCTGGAGGACACTGACCTTAGTCTGAGTTGGGCCTTGGCACAGTGAATGGCACCTTCCTCGAGGACTTTCTTTTTTTAGTACTAGTTTGAATTTACAGAAAATTAAATCCTATATATAACGATACGTGAGAACAGTAGCAAAGGTTTATTCATTTGAAGTTTGTATTACTTATAGATGATCTATTCATTATTCAATATTTTCGTCTCTTGATACTATCATCTTTGCATTTTTTGGGGGGAAGTCTTGTAACTTTTAGCTCTTCCATCTTCCTGCTTTATTATATTTAAGTTTATTCTAATGGTTTGTATTTTTTCCGTATCTCTGATCTTTTTGCCGGTCGTGACTAGTTTCTGTATGATTCTCTCTCTCTCTCTCTCTCTCTCTCTCTCTCTCCTCTCTCTCTCTCTCTCTCTCTCTCTCTCTCTCTCTCTCTCTCTCTCTCTCTCTCTCTCTCTCTCTCTCTCTCTCTCTCTCTCTCTCTCTCTCTCTCTCTCTCTCTCTCTCTCTCTCTCTCTCTCTCTCTCTCTCTCTCTCTCCTCTCTCTCTCTCTCCTCTCTCTCTCTCTCTCTCTCTCTCTCTCTCTCTCGCTCTCTCTCTCTCTCTCTCTCTCTTCGTCAAAAGAATAAATTTCTGAATAAGGATGTTTATTTTCTAGTAAATGCACACACCATGAGTATAATAATGAATTGAGTAAGTTTACTACATTGCTACCCATTCTGAGATGCATCCACTTGAATGGCCTGGCATGCACAGGTTTTACTGGGATGAGTGCTTTAGTAGACCTCATTCTCCTTGGGACTAATTCATTTTTCGACAAGATTCATACTACTGCTGCGTTTCAATTTGTAGTGTATAGATTAAGTTTCAATAATTGTTCTCCATCTATACTGAGGGTTCAAGATGAGTAGTATATTTGCGTATATTTATATATGTGACTTGAAAGTTGAAAATAAGTCAAACCCAATTATAACTGGTTGTGTTTGATGCTAACCTTGCATGCCTTTTGTCTCATTATGCTGATATGTATATGACTCAAGCTAATTGTATTATACAGCATTATATGTGGGTTATTAGTAAACATCTCTTTATCATTTGTTAGTCTGTGCGCAGAAATTATGACGAATGACATTCTAGATTCCTTCGGTAAGGTTTGTCATTCAACATTGACTAGAAGTTTTGATTGCACACCTTAAATGCAGTGATTAATGTTTTGCTTGTAGCTTCTAAGTTTTTGAGATTTTAGAATAGAGCTTGAGCCTTTATTAATTGTGTGAATACATAGTAATGTATCTATTGTGGTAACTGCACGGCATGAACGGAATATTATCTAGTAGGTACATGGCTCTCCCCAACCTTAACACTGATCGCAGGGAAAGTATACCAGGCTCTTCCTAACCAAAATACCAAATCATGCGACATGTGTCACCTCCTTTTTTCTGGGATCTGTCATTGGCTGACCTCCAGTGACCCGTCCTTCATCTTAATCCTCAAATAACCCCCCCCTCTCTCACTCTCACTCTCACTCTCTCACACACACACACACACACACACACACACACACACACACACACACACACACACACACACACACACACACACTGTCAGGGCCGAGGTGACTACCAATTAATATTATCTTTTTATAGAGTTGTGGGGAAGAAAAATCATGGAGTATGATACCCCGAATATATTTACACACACACAAATAGCAAACAATAGGCTAGAAGCCAAAATAAATCACCAACGACGAACTGCTCGTAAACAATTACCAGAGCAGGGGTATGACACCCAAATAACTCCCTGTACAGCTGTTTTGAGGGTGAGATGCGTGACAACAAAACTCGGCAACGTAGATTGCTCCTCAGACAGCAGGAAGGGTCGAATGGTGTAGGTACAGTTGAAGGGCAAACATGACAGGGTACGACAAACAGTATTACAATAGCAGAAAAGAATATCATAAGGCCAGGAATAAGCACAACAGACACAAGAACACAGTGACATACACGGCCATAATAGACAAAAGTAAAAAGTATAAAAAGGAAGTTAAAAGAGTCAAGAATAATGAAAATGTCAACATACTCCAAAAGTTAAGAGAAAACAAAAGTAAAGACCCAAAGACGTATTGGAATATTCTCAAAGGTAGACAAGACAACAGAAATAATGAGATCCCACTTGATAATTTCTATGACCACTTTAAACTACTTTTCACAGAAGGCGAGCAGAACGACCTAAACGAGAGCATACAGTACGAGGTAAACAGTGACGCAGCCCTGCCCGTACTCAATGACCCCATAACAGCTGAGGAAATAAGGAGGTGTATCACTAAACTGAAAAAGTGTAAGTCTCCCGGAAGTGATAACATCATCAATGAATATATAAAATGTACCCAAGAACTATTATGTCCTTTATATGTAAAATTGTTTAATAAGATCCTTGATTCTGGTGTATTTCCGTCCGAGTGGCTCATTGGTGTTATTGTGCCTCTTTATAAAAACAAGGGGGACGTTAACGATACTAACAACTACAGAGGAATTACCCTTTTAAGCTGCATGGGAAAGTTGTTCACGTCCATCTTAAACGACCGCCTCAAACAGTATTCCGAAGAGAATCATATCATTAATGAGACGCAGGCTGGATTCCGGAAGGAGTACTCTACCTTGGATCATATATTTTTACTCAAGTGTGTTATTGACTTGTTTAAGTGGAAGAGGAGGAAATTGTTTTGTTTATATATTGATTATAAAAAAGCTTTTGATATGGTCTGGAGGGAAGGTCTATGGCATAAACTTGTTAGGAGTAATGCCAATGGTAAAATATTAAATGTCATTCGTAGTATGTATTTTAATGTAAAATCTTGTATACTGGTTGAACAACAGATGTCTGATACCTTCACGTGCAGTATGGGTGTGAGGCAAGGAGAAAACCTATCCCCGTTGTTATTTGCGTTTTATGTTAACGACTTACAAGAACAACTTATTGAGCACAACTGTAATTACTTGAACTTCAATGATGATCGTGTGAATGCCTACCTTAAATTATTAGTGCTGATGTACGCAGACGATACGGTTATTTTGTGTGATAATGAACAAAACATGAAACAAGCGTTAGTGTCTCTTTACAGTTACTGTCTGGAATGGAAGTTGAAGGTGAACTGTAGTAAAACTAAGATGGTTATCTTCAGTAGAGGTAAAGTTCAAACCAGTAATTACAGCTTTCAGTTTGGTGAGGAAGAAATAGAGGTAGTTAGCGACTGTGGAAAAGAGATTAAAAGATGTGTGGATAACTACCTGGTATTGGAATTTAACAACGAAAGCCATTTGTAGTAGTTATAAAATATATAAGGAAATTTATGGAATAGAAGAATACCTTGTTAAGGTAGCCAAAACTAATCGCATTTATTTAAGTAAGTTCCGCACTGGAAATAATCAACTACCTATTGTCACTGGTAGATATCGCAATATTAGTAGGGAGGAACGGTACTGTGGTAAATGTAATGTTGGACAGATAGGGGACGAATATCATGTGTTGTTTTTGTGCCAAAATCAGGATATCAATGTGTTAAGAAATAGGTATTAACCTGATTATTTTACAGTAAATCCGAACCATGGAAAGTTTGTAACACTATTACAAAGCAGGAATGTGCAATTATTGAATAACTTGGCTCAATTTATTAAGGGAATTTTGTGTCTTTTTAAGTAGATAGTTAAACAGGGGCTGTGCTCCATACTTTTTTGTAAAAGTCTGAGCAATAAATGTATTCTATTCTATTTTATTATATTCTATTCACACACACACACACACACACACACACACACACACACACACACACACACACACACACACACATGTATACATTAAACAGTGTGTGTGTGTGTGTATATGTGTGTGTGTGTGTGTGTGTGTGTGTGTGTGTGTGTGTGTGTGTGTGTGTGTGTGTGTGTGTGTGTGTGTGTGTGTGTGTCAATACTTAACTTAAAGATTGAAGGCTGGCAGGATAATCGATCTTCAGCTTACAAACAAACAGAGGTCGGCGAAGGGATGAGAGGGGAAGTGATGGGAGGCGAAGGGATGAGAGGGGAAGGGATGAGAGGGGAAGGGATGAGAGGGGAAGGGATGAGAGGGGAAGGGATGGGAACGGGAGGGAATAGTTCATTAGATCAAAATAAAAAGAAGCCCGCCTTTTAAAGTTAGGCTTATTAATTTACTGAATTGTTCACATGTTAACTTACTTTATTCATCATCCCTTCCCAATACTCATTTACTTACCCATGTACTAAGACTGACGATGGGGACTATAACAGGTACTTTAATAACACATTCACGATTCTTGAGAGTGTGACTGTAGAAAGTTCTTCACTCCTCCTTGTCTTCTTGCCTCTCTGTTTGTCTGTTTGTCTGTCTGTCTCCCTGTCTGTCTGTCCTCCTGCGGCTTTCATTCACTCCTTTAAACTTTTATCATACATATCCAAGAGGCAGAATGTGTTGTGGGGTGGTAGGACGGTGTGCTTTTATATACGTGTCACTCCTTATTAGAATGAATGGGCCTGCAACTAACGAGAGAGAGAGAGAGAGAGAGAGAGTCATTAATAATATTGCTAATCCACACACCTGCCTACACCTGTACAGTGGGTGATTAGCCTGGCAAGAACGTCAATACAAAGGAACTACAGGGAAGCATTGCCTTTGGGTGCCACAGCCTTACTTCACATTAATGGTCCTGCCTGGTGTGTTCTCGTAAATTCTGTTCTTCCCTAAGTTGGCTCCTCTTCTCTAGCAAGGGGATGAAATTCGTGTTCGTATCTTCATTACATAATATTCCTCTGTTTCCCAGTTAAGAGATGTGATGTAGGTGGTGCGGCTTCTATGTTGATACTGTATTCAATATTCAGTCTGCCTTCATTGCTTGTTTAGTAATATTCGACACAACGTCAATATTTTTTTTTCTACACCTCGGAGACAAGAAGATATGAGCAATTAAGATTGTTCCCCCTAAAAAGTTTTCATTCCCATTTTCTGTATGCATTTTGAGTAGTTTATAGCTACGGGTTAATATATAAGCGTACAAGAGTTTCTCGGTAAATTTGAACTCGAAAGAAAAAGAATCATGTTCAGTGTTGATGTTTGAAGTATACGAGAGCCAAGTAGTGATTGGTTAGCGTGATGTAGAATGAGGCGGGTGACTATTTGTTATCTAGACCTTCCTGTTGATATGTCTTGCTCTAGAAACGTTGGCTATTGTCTGATGTACGTCAAATGCTTCCTACTAATTGGTTGACGTGTACATGGCTTCGTTAATGGACGCACCTTACCTTGCCTTCCGGGGGTTTCTTTACAGGCTGATTTTCGCAGACACACACACAGAAAAATATATCTCTGACACACCTTTGGCGCAGTGAAACTTGGGGAAGCAAAATAATTGTAGAATATATTTCAGAAACACTGCAGATGGTGATATGTAAGTACGTTTAGTTAGGAACGCTTAGCTAGGTAAGTCAATCATTCAGAAACTCATAACAGGACTTCAAAAAAAGACTTAAAAGAAATGTTAAAGCTCCTCACTACTTTGCTTCACGAAACTAAGCAAACTTATGTCGCATTGTGCAACTATTAAGGTGTCATGTAGTTATATTTTGTAGGTGTATTGTGTCATCATGTTAATTAGGTTACTTTATGAGGTCAAACCTTACACCAGCAGGTAGGGAAGTACACGTTGAGTTATGAGTTTGAATAATAATGTATGTGTTGTGAATGTGTTTGTATGTCTTCCTGGAGGTAAAATCTATACCTGTCATGAATCAGGATCAAGGATTCTAAAAATGTTCAGGAAAACTACATGGCATCAAATAGTTTGACACGTTTTCCTATAAATTTCCTTTTTTATTGTTTTTTTTTTTACCCAGGTTGTGTTGCAGTATATCAGAATAGAATAAAGATTTAAATACATCAATATATTTTAAGTCTGATTTACAAATTTTAAAGTCTGTCTTACAGAAGTGTCGTGTTTCTTACCATTAGTTTGTGTTGCTGACACTAGGTTCTCAGGTAATGATTTGAGTTGAGGACAGTATTTTGTGAACATGAGATAGATCCGTGCAGCAATCTCATTAATATCACATTTATATATCGGACCACGCCTTGCCACACCAATTGCTTCAAAGTTACGCATAAAACATGCTTCGGCTATCACATGTATATCAAGATTCACATTGGCGTCGCGCGGTATTTCCTTTCGACATGAAAACTAATATTCCTCGCGTCGGTGTGAAATGTGTGCAGGTGTTGTGTTGCAGTTACACACTTGTAGCACCGCGAATAGAGAGATAAAAATGTTCGCTTACCATCCTCACTTCAACTCAAGTCATCCAAGGTGGACTCAAGAAAAGACATAATGGGTAATGGTGATGTATTTGATAATACGAAGGTGTTTGTGTGGATATGAAGGTACCAAGGTTACTGCAGGTGTCTTGTTGTGTAGTAAAGGCCGGAGGGACGTTGATCAATGGCCAAATGTTCCTCTGTAATTATCCGAGTCAGGTTACCACTCAGGCAGACTTCATACACACGGCCTCGACCAGACACAATTTATTAATCCAATTTTGGCACGGCAAATTGAATGCGCCCGTGGACGCCCACACACACACACACACACACACACACACACACACACACACACACACACACACACACACGCACACACACACGCACACGCACACGCACACACACGCACACGCACACACACACACACACACACACACACACACACACACACACACACACACACACACACACACACACACACACATACACACACACACACACACATTTTTATTATTATTATTATTATCATTATCGTTACTATTATTATTATTATTATTATTATTATTATCATCATTATTATTATTATTATTATCAGGGTTATTATTATTATTATTAGTAGTAGTAGTAGTAGCAGAAGAAGAATATTAGTTTAAACAATATTTTTTTTTTGTGTACCTCTAGAAAACTGTTCCTCCCTTCCTTTTTTCTCTTGACGCAAACCCCATCGTTGGCAGACACAGCTTCAGGGTCACGAACAGGTGGTGAATCATCCACCCGCGGGCAACACTTCAACATAAACCGATACGAATAAAGAGAAAGAAAGAGAGTTGCTGCTGTAAGAACTCATCACCTATCCCATATATATTATTTTTCAGAGGTTGATTTGTAATATTTCAACAGTGTCCACCCTTACACGTATTCCCTTCGCTCTAGTCGATGCGTTTGTATTGGTGTTAAGTCTCTCCAGTGTTGTCTGCTCACTAATAGATACATCAGGCCTTGTCAATAGCAGACACTAACTTTCTTTACGTGTGTGTACGATCAAGACATGGGTAAGATGTATAATGACTTCATGAACTCCTCTGAAAGCTATGCAGAAGATCAGGTAAGCCTCACACAGATAGCTCCCGCAGCTATGAGTCTGGCAATACCAAAACAGAACTACAAGCTGGATTCAAACTCATATAATATTACTGAAGTCTGATTTACAAATCCTTTTCAGGTTTCTTATGCTTTCTTTATTTATGTTCTTCAGATAAGTGTTTTGACTACTGTACGCACCATTAGTGTCTTCATTGCTGTTAGAGGTACATGATTTTTTTCATAAGCCGATTTTCTAAATGCACGGAAGTAAAGTTCCTGCTGGTGCGGGCTTACATTTGCATTATTCATATTCTTAAGGCCAATGGTAAATTTTTTCGGTGCTCCATTTGACTGAATCCGCGATAAAAGTCAGTTTTCATGTGTAAAGTGGAGGTGGGTGTACACCATTCAATGTTTTATGAAAATATTCATATATTCACGGGAGTGAACTGTGGGTTATGGTGCTTAGCTAACACTTCCCAGGCCATCACGGGCACAATACAGACACATTACGCAGAGATGGCAGCTTCATCGATCAATTGCCTTGTGTAATCATACTTTTTTTTATATATAGTAAATTTTGAACATGTCTTTCTGAATTTACAACACTGATTCAATGAACAAAAACAAGAAGTCATTATGAAATATCTGAATCTCTTTCAAGGTGATTAATGAAATACTAATTACTTAGAATGCTTTCCACTGAACTTTAATATCAATATAAAAGTTCCACAGATATATGTAACTAAAGAAATAAATGTAACTTTTCTTCTAGGATTCATTAGCCATTCAGTTAATACACAAACCTTCTACATTGACAATCGCTCTTAGTCTCAACTTTTACCTGAGTGTTTCCGGAGTATCGTAAGTTAACTAGAACTAAAAGCCAGAGTGAGGCGCAACAGCTGGAAGCGAGGTGACGCAACCAGGTGACGCACGCTACTGAGGTTGAAAAACGAATGCCGTTCCTCAAATCTATTTTGATTTGTCAGTAAAACGAATGCTAATATGTTTTTCGTTTCACACCGTAACTTTACAGACTATTGTGATTAAATAGTTCTTTGATTGCCAATGAAGGAGTTTTAAATAATCGACTATAGAGGTGACTGGTCTGAAGTGTAATGAATATGCAATAGTGTGTTTCAATGGTGTTCACATAGGGCCGTATTCCTAGTTCCTTCAGGTCACGAAGATATTCATATGTTCCCGTTTTTCGACCGCATATTCACCAATTGCAAGTGAGTACCGTGTACGGTACTCACTTGCAATTGGTGAATGTGTGTAATAATTAAATTAATATTGTGTGCAATAAAATACAAAATTTCACCGAAACCCCTAAGAGAGGATGAAAAAAATTTTAGACTTCTGAGAAGTCTACTTTCTTTTGGATTTGCTGAATCTCAGTGTAATTCCAACAAGAAAGAAGGGTGGATATTGATGGGCAGAGACGGGAAACTTTGACCAGGCACAAAAAGCAGAGGGGAAAAAATTGTTTCTGAGGAAAATAGAAGGAACTCTATCAAGTCTATAAACTTTCCGAGGGTCAAGGCTGGAGAGTGCACAAAAAGATCATTATAAAGAATCTTGATATCAAGCACGAATTAATAAGGAGTGAAGCACAGGGAGGTATCATCCGGTCTTGAGATTTCAGCAGAAATCTCAGGAAGAGTTCAGCTTAATTAATTAATTGAGCTTTGGGAAAATTGTAGAATCGAATTGTCAGAAATTTTGGGGTTAAATTTTAGGAAATGGCTAGTAAAGATACAGTGTGTAAGCCGCCTCTCCCTCTTTGGAAGCATGAAAGGAGGCTGAGATGTATACTAACTTCCCAGCAAACATTGAACTAACGGGCCAGTAACGGCAGAAGAGCGGCATAACGGATACTGGCATTTAGCAAACTGGTCGATTAATATTCGAAATCGGATTCCTGCATTGCATTTTTACCGGATAGCCGTTATCGGGCCGTTAACCTTTTTTATTATAACGGGTTGGTGAATACCGGCCCATATCCGGCATACAGTAAGAATACCGACAAAGAAATTGCAGCAATATTCTTAATTTATTTCCCCATGTTTACTGCAAATTAGATAATGTTCAGCTGTTTTGAGAAGTACATTGAATTTAATTTCTTCGTCCAAAGACACGTAGTAAGTGCTGAGTCAATAGGTAGCTTTAAAAGACCGTTGGATGAGAGTATGGATAGGGATGACAGGTGGGATGGCTAAATAATTGGATGATTCCAAGGGTAGGAGACAAGGAGCTGCCTCGTGTAGGTCATCAACTGGCCTCTTGCAGTCTTCTCATTTCTTATGTTCTTATGTTCTTATGTAATTTAAATATGCCGCATGCAGTTGGTTGCATATTCAATGTATACGATATAGACTTAATAATTTTTTTCTTTCTTATATATAAAAAAAAAAAAAGCTTGATATCAGAGAATTGTAATTATATTGTATGATAAAAATATAAATTATCTGTGTAATTTATTGTGTGTAGCATTATGATTCTTAAATATTATTCATTTTTAAAATATTATTGGAACATGTTTACAAGCGCAGATTCCCGCGCTCTGTTCATGCACGTTGAACTGGTGATCCTGTGACGGCCACTTTTTTCATCTGCTACTCTTTGTTCTGTAAGCTTTTCCATATCATGTATCATTACTCATGTAACACACATTCAGGGTAATATTGTGATTCACCTCCATATGGTCTGAACACGCCATCACCACCTGTCATCCCCTTGTCCCCTGGATTGCCAAACCAGGAAAGATGCTGTAGGACCATGCAACATTTATCTTGTTAGCTTGTACTTGCTAGATAATGTCATCAACGTGGACAATTCAGAGGAAAGCGAAAAGAAAATTTAAGGGATTAACGCAAGCTGAAACTGAAACTGTTGGGTCACCTTCATGCACACCTATTGCCAGGGAAGTAAGGGATTTTGATGTTGAGAGAACTAGTCCTACTAGTAGTGAAACAACACCTTCTGTTAGTAGTTCTAGTGATGTTTCTGTCTCTAGTAGTGAAGAGGAAGACAATAGTGAGGTTAGTCCCAGGCACTGCATTAGAGAATGGGCACTGAAGCATGATATTCCTTATTCTGCTCTCAGAGACCTGCTTGGTATAATCAATCACTGTTATGATTCAAGTATTCCCTTAGATCCTCGCACTCTTTGTAAAACACCAGTGAACAATTCTGATCAAATTAAACATTTGTGGGGAACACTTTCATTTTGGTGTCATTGATGCTCTAAAAGAATATCTGGATTCCTTAAATGAAAATGAAAGATTTGCTAATGATTCAGTTTGCTTGAAAATTAATTGTGATGGAATCCCATTATTTAAAAGCTCTTAGAAACAGTTTTGGCCAATATTAATTCAGTTTTCCACAAAGAGAAATATGCAGATTACTTCAAAATCATTTCCCATTGACAATTTTTTGGGTAACACCAAACCTAACGATTTGACAGCTTATCTTGAGGACTTTTTGACAGAAATTAACTTCTTAAAAGATGGTTATGAATACAGAAGTGCAAGGTATTCAGTTATTATTCACTCCTTTGTGTGTGATGCTCCTGCACGTCAATTCAGGATATAATGGTTGTAAAAGATGTGTTCAAATTGGAAACTATGAAGGAACAATGACATTTCCTGATAGCAATGCTCCAAAAAGGACTGATGCAGACTTTGCTTCCATGAAAGATGCTCATCAGTACAATATCAAATCAAAGATTATTTAAGTGTTCACAATTTAACTTAATTCCCATCTCTTCCTATTCCAAGTTCTTAAAACTTCTTCCAACATCGCAGTGAACAGTTTAGGAGAAATTGTGTCACCTTGTCTCACACCTTTATTGGTATTTTCTCACAGGGCTTATGTAGTTTTATGGTGACAGAAGAGTGAAATATTTATAAGGGAGATATCATACAATAGGGATAGATTGTTAAACTGTACTTTAGACAAAAAATGTTGAGTTGATAATTTTATTGACAGGTGTGCTACTCTACAAATCACATTGTCAACAAATGAGGATGAGATTGGGAGAACTCTCAGGAATTACTTGAGGAATGCTGGAGACAGAAGTGGGGGACGTTTGCGGCGTATCAAAGTTACTGGGGGTAATGAAGCGTCTGCATCCGATTGAATCCTTATGTGAACTGATGTTATGATTTCCTTTTTTTTGAGTACTAGTTTTTTTGTATTTTTCCTCTATTTTTGGCATAAATTATGGTAGCAATTTTTCTTTTTTTAACTTGTGCTTATTGTAAGTGTAGAGAAGTCTGTGGTGGGTCACAAGTAATAGTTTTTTTAATGAAATGTTTTCTTCATGTTTTCATCTAGTGCCATGTATGTACATTTGTGGACATATGAAACAGAAACACCCCGTCCCACAACGAGGTGGTGTAATGCTAGCCACACCTGGTAACATTGCTAAGAATGTAACTTCATCAGGTTTCGTTCGGTTGCTGGGTGAATTGAACACTTCATCGTTGACGCTAAGCACAATTACGTACTGCTGGTATATAAAGTGTCCTAGCTATAGTCAGACTCGCCTTAAAATGTGGTTGGCGAGTGGAAACAGTCGGGAAATACCCTTTTACAGCCCTGCCACGTGTCTTTTAATCCGCATTGTAGAAATGTAAGTAAAACCATGGCAGACATGATCAGGAAATATGCATACACGTTTATTCATAGTATTATAATGTATGAAGAAACAGTAAACTTATAATGGATAAGATATACATATAAAGAAACGTGGCATACATATTTGACAGTGTTGCTAATAAAAAGCAGTACCTATTAATGAATTTCCCTTTCGTTCTGGATAATGCATCTTATCACTCAAGAAAACTTCACATATGACATATGATGTTGCCAGATACACGATTCGGACCTCATATAAATTTTTTGAATATGAAATTGATTTGAATTTGCGCGGCAAATCTCGACACGTGGCAGATCTGTAACCCGGATATTCTCCACGATGGCCACACCCCAGCCACATTTTAAGGGGAGTCTGACTATAATAATATTTCTTTTACTACTAGTACTACTACTATAGTCTAACAGATCTTAGCAGACCTTTCTGGTGGGGCAGAATCCAGTAGTCTCATGGGTCCAACGCTGCCATGTGTACGTGAACTAGCCAGTTAAAACTTGATGTACTATAGCCGCCACCGCCTCCTGGACACCCAAGGGCAAAACTGGTCATTTTCTTAATCCTTTAGGGACCTCCTTCCCTCCCTCCTCTCACTCTCTCTCTGTCTCTTTTTTTTTGTTTGTTCTCTCTCTCTCTCTCTCTCTCTCTCTCTCTCTCTCTCTCTCTCTCTCTCTCTCTCTCTCTCTCTCTCTCTCTCTCTCTCTCTCTCTCTCTCTCTCTCTCTCTTTATTCTCTCTCTTTGTCTCTTTCTTTCTTTATTTTGTTCTCTCTTACTCTCTCTTTCTCTTTTTTTTGTTCTCTCTCTCTTTCTCTTTTTTTGTTCTCTCTCTCTCTCTCTCTCTCTCTCTCTCTCTCTCTCTCTCTCTCTCTCTCTCTCTCTCTCTCTCTCTCTCTCTCTCTCTCTCTCTCTCTCCCTCTCCCTCTCCTCTCTCTCTCTCTCTCTCTCTCTCTCTCTCTCTCTCTCTCTCTCTCTCTCTCTCTCTCTCTCTCTCTCTCTCTCTCTCTCTCCTCTCTCCCCTCCCTCTCTCTCTCTCTCTCTCTCTCTCTCTCTCTCTCTCTCTCTCTCTCTCTCTCTCTCTCTCTCTCTCTCTCTCTCTCTCTCTCTCTCTCTCTCTCTCTCTCCTCTCTCTCTCTCTCTCTCTCTCTCTCTCTCTCTCTCTCTCTCTCTCTCTCTCTCTCTCTCTCTCTCTCTCTCTCTCTCTCTCTCTCTCTCTCTCTCTCTTGACCACCAGCAATAAAACGATAAAAGCCTTAGCTACTACAAAGAAGGAGGAGGAGGAGGAGGAGGAGGAGGAGGAGGAGGAGGAGAAGGAAGAGGAGGAAGAGGAGGAAGAGGGCAGGAAGTGGGCATGAACTTTACCAGGAGACGGGTAGAGGAAGAGGAAGATGAGGAGGAAGAAGAGGAGGAAGAGGAGGAGGAAGAAGAGGAAGAAGAGGAGGAGGAAGAAGAGGAAGAAGAGGAGGAGGAGGAGGAAGAGGAGGAGGAGGAGGAGGGAAAAGATATTAATTATTTACTATTATTATTCATATCATTATTATTATTATTATTATTATTAT
>JAPQNM010000029.1:8562292-8574792 GCA_029783475.1 Metacarcinus magister | reverse complement strand
TTCTAAATCATTTACATATATGATGAAGAGCGTGGGTCCCAGGACCGACCCTTGAGGAGAGAGTATAGAGAGGAGTATAGAGGCCATATCTTTGTCATCGCTGATTAGTTTATTATCATTATCTACTAGTGGGCCTATATTATATCTTACGTTTTTTTTGTTTCGTATATAACTTTAGAACAATTTGGGATTTTTCTTTGCTTCGTGAGATATCCTTACTTCATACTCGCGCTTTTTTTTCCTTATCTCTTTTTCACACGTTCTTTTAAGATCAACGTAACTGTTGAAATCTGAGGTTAGCTGTGATAATTTGAATTTTTTGTAAGCCTTTCTCTTTTCTGCTATAATTTTTTGTAAGCTGTCAGTCATCCATACTGGTTGACATATATTAATTCTTCGTGGCTTATGTGGAATGTTTTCGTTAACTATCGATTTGAGATTTGCTGTGAACGTCATATAAGTTTCGTCTATGCAAACATTATCTAAGCATTGATTCCAGTTTACCGATTCTATTTCCCTTCTTATGTTCGCAAAATTCGCCTTCCTATAGTTAGGTACCAATAACATATTTTCTTTTGTTATTATTTGAAGAGAGAGAGAGAGAGAGAGAGAGAGAGAGAGAGAGAGAGAGAGAGAGAGAGAGAGAGAGAGAGAGAGAGAGAGAGAGAGAGAGAGAGGGAGAGAGGGAGGAAGGGAGGGAGGGAGGGAGGGAGAGAGAGAGAGAGAGAGAGAGAGAGAGAGAGAGAGAGAGAGAGAGAGAGAGAGAGAGAGAGAGAGAGAGAGAGAGAGAGAGAGAGGAGAGAGAGAGAGAGAGAGAGAGAGAGAGAGAGAGAGAGAGAGAGAGAGAGAGAGAGAGAGAGAGAGAGAGAGAAAGAGAGAGAGAGTTTTTTCATTACTTCTGGTGCTTTGTGATCAAAATTTCTTGAAATTAGCCCTAACACCATATTTGCTTTCTTACTGGCAGCTATGCACTGATCACTCACTTTTAGATTACAGTTAATGATTACACCAAGATCCTTTTCTTGTTTGACTTTATCGAGCTCCTGATCACACATTTTGTATTTAAAATTTGGATTTTTATCGCCAATATGCATAACCTTACATTTGTCTGTATTAAAGGACATTAACCATTTCTCACTCCAGTCGATTAGTTTGTTTAAATCATCCTGAATTCTATCACAGTCTTCAGTGCATACTACTTTACCGCCAAGTTTTGTATCGTCTGCGAATTTTGCTACTTTTGACAAAAGATTGCCTTCTAAATCATTTACATATATGATGAAGAGCGTGGGTCCCAGGACCGACCCTTGAGGAGAGAGTATAGAGAGGAGTATAGAGGCCATATCTTTGTCATCGCTGATTAGTTTATTATCATTATCTACTAGTGGGCCTATATTATATCTTACGGTTTTTTTGTTTCGTATATAACTTTAGAACAATTTGGGATTTTTCTTTGCTTCGTGAGATATCCTTACTTCATACTCGCGTTTTTTTTTCCTTATCTCTTTTTCACACGTTCTTTTAAGATCAACGTAACTGTTGAAATCTGAGGTTAGCTGTGATAATTTGAATTTTTTGTAAGCCTTTCTCTTTTCTGCTATAATTTTTTGTAAGCTGTCAGTCATCCATACTGGTTGACATATATTAATTCTTCGTGGCTTATGTGGAATGTTTTCGTTAACTATCGATTTGAGATTTGCTGTGAACGTCATATAAGTTTCGTCTATGCAAACATTATCTAAGCATTGATTCCAGTTTACCGATTCTATTTCCCTTCTTATGTTCGCAAAATTCGCCTTCCTATAGTTAGGTACCAATAACATATTTTCTTTTGTTATTATTTGAAGAGAGAGAGAGAGAGAGAGAGAGAGAGAGAGAGAGAGAGAGAGAGAGAGAGAGAGAGAGAGAGAGAGAGAGAGAGAGAGAGAGAGAGAGAGAGGGAGAGAGGGAGGAGAGGGAGGGAGGGAGGGAGGGAGGGAGAGAGAGAGAGAGAGAGAGAGAGAGAGAGAGAGAGAGAGAGAGAGAGAGAGAGAGAGAGAGAGAGAGAGAGAGAGAGAGAGAGGAGAGAGAGAGAGAGAGAGAGAGAGAGAGAGAGAGAGAGAGAGGAGAGAGAGAGAGAGAGAGAGAGAGAGAGAGAGAGAGAGAGAGAGAGAGAGAGAGAGAGAGAGAGAGAGAGAGAGAGAGTTTTTTCATTACTTCTGGTGCTTTGTGATCAAAATTTCTTGAAATTAGCCCTAACACCATATTTGCTTTCTTACTGGCAGCTATGCACTGATCACTCACTTTTAGATTACAGTTAATGATTACACCAAGATCCTTTTCTTGTTTGACTTTATCGAGCTCCTGATCACACATTTTGTATTTAAAATTTGGATTTTTATCGCCAATATGCATAACCTTACATTTGTCTGTATTAAAGGACATTAACCATTTCTCACTCCAGTCGATTAGTTTGTTTAAATCATCCTGAATTCTATCACAGTCTTCAGTGCATACTACTTTACCGCCAAGTTTTGTATCGTCTGCGAATTTTGCTACTTTTGACAAAAGATTGCCTTCTAAATCATTTACATATATGATGAAGAGCGTGGGTCCCAGGACCGACCCTTGAGGAGAGAGTATAGAGAGGAGTATAGAGGCCATATCTTTGTCATCGCTGATTAGTTTATTATCATTATCTACTAGTGGGCCTATATTATATCTTACGTTTTTTTGTTTCGTATATAACTTTAGAACAATTTGGGATTTTTCTTTGCTTCGTGAGATATCCTTACTTCATACTCGCGCTTTTTTTTCCTTATCTCTTTTTCACACGTTCTTTTAAGATCAACGTAACTGTTGAAATCTGAGGTTAGCTGTGATAATTTGAATTTTTTGTAAGCCTTTCTCTTTTCTGCTATAATTTTTTGTAAGCTGTCAGTCATCCATACTGGTTGACATATATTAATTCTTCGTGGCTTATGTGGAATGTTTTCGTTAACTATCGATTTGAGATTTGCTGTGAACGTCATATAAGTTTCGTCTATGCAAACATTATCTAAGCATTGATTCCAGTTTACCGATTCTATTTCCCTTCTTATGTTCGCAAAATTCGCCTTCCTATAGTTAGGTACCAATAACATATTTTCTTTTGTTATTATTTGAAGAGAGAGAGAGAGAGAGAGAGAGAGAGAGAGAGAGAGAGAGAGAGAGAGAGAGAGAGAGAGAGAGAGAGAGAGAGAGAGAGAGAGAGGGAGAGAGGGAGGAAGGGAGGGAGGGAGGGAGGGAGAGAGAGAGAGAGAGAGAGAGAGAGAGAGAGAGAGAGAGAGAGAGAGAGAGAGAGAGAGAGAGAGAGAGAGAGAGAGAGAGAGAGAGAGAGAGGAGAGAGAGAGAGAGAGAGAGAGAGAGAGAGAGGAGAGAGAGAGAGAGAGAGAGAGAGAGAGAGAGAGAGAGAGAGAGAGAGAGAGAGAGAGAGAGAGAGAGAAAGAGAGAGAGAGTTTTTTCATTACTTCTGGTGCTTTGTGATCAAAATTTCTTGAAATTAGCCCTAACACCATATTTGCTTTCTTACTGGCAGCTATGCACTGATCACTCACTTTTAGATTACAGTTAATGATTACACCAAGATCCTTTTCTTGTTTGACTTTATCGAGCTCCTGATCACACATTTTGTATTTAAAATTTGGATTTTTATCGCCAATATGCATAACCTTACATTTGTCTGTATTAAAGGACATTAACCATTTCTCACTCCAGTCGATTAGTTTGTTTAAATCATCCTGAATTCTATCACAGTCTTCAGTGCATACTACTTTACCGCCAAGTTTTGTATCGTCTGCGAATTTTGCTACTTTTGACAAAAGATTGCCTTCTAAATCATTTACATATATGATGAAGAGAGTGGGTCCCAGGACCGACCCTTGAGGTACACCACTAATTACGTTTTGCCAATCAGACACTTCGCCATTTAGAACAACTCGTTGTTGTCGGTCTGAGAGCCAGTCTACAATCCATGCGCATAGATGCTTTCCTATTCCATGTGCCCTCAATTTCGATATCAGCCGTTTATGAGGAACTTTATCAAATGCTTTTTGAAAATCCAAGTATATCACATCATATGGCTCCCGGATATCCCAACTCGCGTAAACATCATTAAAGAAATCTAACAGATTAGTCAGACATGATTTATTACTACGAAATCCGTGCTGGTTTTCCGTTATTAATTCATTTTTCTCGAGGAACTCAACTATTTTATCCCTGATGATCTTTTCAAAAAGTTTAATTTACACTGACGTTAGACTAATGGGTCGATAGTTAGCAGCTTGTTTCTTTTCTCTCTTCTTAAAGATGGGGGTTATGTTTGCTCTTTTCCATGCACGAGGTACTCTAGCTTGTGTTAATGATTTATTGAATAAACTTGTTATAGGAGTTTTTAGCTGCGCAAAACATTCTTTAAGTAGCCGTGGTGAAATTTCACCAGGACCAACGGACTTATTTGGATCAATCTTTTGTAAATATTTACGAACCTCATGTGCTTGAATTTCGGTTATGATGAGCTTTTCTTCATCGGGGCCTTGAAATATATTCGACGGGGTAGGGATATCTGCTTTACCTTCCTCAGTAAAGACGCTACTGAACGTTCAATTAAGTATAGAGGCCATATCTTTGTCATCGCTGATTAGTTTATTATCATTATCTACTAGTGGGCCCATATTATATCTTACGGTTTTTTTGTTTCGTATATAACTATAGAACAATTTGGGATTTTTCTTTGCTTCGTGAGATATCCTTACTTCATACTCGCGCTTTTTTTTCCTTATCTCTTTTTCACACGTTCTTTTAAGATCAACGTAACTGTTGAAATCTGAGGTTAGCTGTGATAATTTGAATTTTTTGTAAGCTTTCTCTTTTCTGCTATAATTTTTTGTAAGCTGTCAGTCATCCATACTGGTTGACATATATTAATTCTTCGTGGCTTATGTGGAATGTTTTCGTTAACTATCGATTTGAGATTTGCTGTGAACGTCATATAAGTTTCGTCTATGCAAACATTATCTAAGCATTGATTCCAGTTTACCGATTCTATTTCCCTTCTTATGTTCGTAAAATTCGCCTTCCTATAGTTAGGTACCAATAACATATTTTCTTTTGTTATAATTTGAAGGTTTAATTCGGTTCTAACGATGTTGTGGTCACTGTTCCCCAGAGGTTCGCCTACTTCACAACTGTGAATAATATCGCTGTCATTCGTGAATATTAGATCTAAGATATTATTTCCTCGAGTAGGTGTCTGAATTATTTGATATAGAAAAGCCTCCTCTGTTAGTTCTAATAATCTGGTTCCTTCTCGATCGGCCGTTAAATTTGACCAGTTTACTGAGGGGTTGTTAAAATCTCCGCAAATTACTGCATTTTTATCTTTAATGACAGATCTAATTTCATCATAAAGAATTCTATCATTTTCTTCGCTTGATTTCGGAGGTCTGTATACTACGCTGAGGATATACTTCTTATTTTTTTCCGTAATTTCAACATAGAGTGTCATACGCAGCCATATTTATTTTATTGATCTTAACGACCTTCATATCATTTTTTGCATATAATAAAACACCTCCTCCATTTTTATGTGTACGGCATTTCTCGAATACATTGTAACCATTTAATGACACTTCCGCAATTTGATGTTTGTCGCGTGTATTTATCCACGATTCCATTAACACAATAATGTCTGGGTTTTCGGCGGTCGCATGTATTATCAACTGATTTAGTTTCGGAATAATACTCCTTACGTTAGCGTAAAAGAGAGAGAGAGAGAGAGAGAGAGAGAGAGAGAGAGAGAGAGAGAGAGAGAGAGAGAGAGAGAGAGAGAGAGAGAGAGAGAGAGAGAGAGAGAGAGAGAGAGAGAGAGAGAGAGAACAAAAAAAGAGAAAGAGAGAGAGAGAGAGAGAGAGAGAGAGAGAGAGAGAGAGAGAGAGAGAGAGAGAGAGAGAGAGAGAGAGAGAGAGAGAGAGAGAACAAAAAAAGAGAAAGAGAGAGAGAGAACAAAAAAAAGAGAAAGAGAGAGTGAGAGAGAACAAAAAAAAGAAAGAAAGAGACAAAGAGAGATAATAAAGAGAGAGAGAGAGAGAGAGAGAGAGAGAGAGAGAGAGAGAGAGAGAGAGAGAGAGAACAAACAAAAAAAAAGAGACAGAGAGAGTGAGACGAGGGAGGGAGGGAGGTCCCTAAAGGATTAAAGAAATGACCAGTTTTGCCCTTGGGTGTCCAGGAGGCGGTGGCGGCTATAGTACATAAGTAAAAGGCATATAAAATGCTTTAACGAAAATCCATGCATCATCAAATATAAAAAAATTATGTATACAAGAAAAGTTACCGTTCTACGCTTACGATATTCATATGAATATTGAAGCGCGACATACATTTTGCTTGGAAAACGTTATCACTTTTATCAACGTTCACCGTAGTTCTTATTAAGGTAAATGTTGCAATAACTGTGTTCTAAATACAATATGAGGGAATATAGCAATAAAATGAGGTATTTCCTATATAAAATAAATATTGTAAACTCCATTCAAACGGCAGCACTCATTTTTCAACCTCCGGACAGGTCACCTGTCAAGCGCGTATACACACACACACACACACACACACACACACACACACACACACACACACACACACACACACACACACACACACACACACACACACACACACATACACACACACACACACACACACAAAGTGTACGAAGTAAAAGAAGGAAGGTATGAGGAAAGATTAACAAAGAAAAGAAAGAGAGAGAGAGAGAGAGAGAGAGAGAGAGAGAGAGAGAGAGAGAGAGAGAGAGAGAGAGAGAGAGAGAGAGAGAGAGAGAAGAATAGTACTACTGATATCGCAGCAAATAGAAATAAGAAAACAACATAGGGAATGAGAAAGTACACACACACACACGTGTCGCGCGCTCAGGTCACTCACCAGCCAATCAGAGCGAAGGAGATATGGCAGCGTTGGACCCATGGGAATATTGGATTCTGCCCCACCAAAAAGATCTGCCAAGATCTGTCGGACTATAGGTTTTGTTTAGAGGTCTATGGCTCACAGCCATGGTGGACCACCGCTGCACCACTGTGGTGCCCAACCACAGCAGTTCCTCCCAGTAAACAGCTTAAGCATCACTGGCCCGGGCGGGGACTCGATCTGTCGACCAAGGGAATGCAAGACCAGCGCGCTACCACTGTACTATCCAGGAGGCTAGTTAGTTTTTTTTTCCAATATGCATTGTTCATGACTCAAAACTAAACCACTCTTGAAATTCATGCTATTCATATTAACTGCCACTATTTATGTGGTGCATTGTGTAAAAATATAAAAATATTTACTAAAATTATGACATGCCATTATTAGTAGCCTTTTTGGTGGGTTATTGTTTAAATTGTTACCACCAATAAATGTGCTCAGCGTCAATGATGAAGTGTTCGGTTCTCTCTAACCACCAAATCAAACCTGAAGTTCCCTTCCTAGCAATGTTACCAGGTGTGGCGAGCATTACATCACCTTGCTGGTGGTAGGGGTGTTTCTACTTCATATGTCCACAACTGTACCAAGGACAGTTCATAATAACAAAAAGCTTAAAATTATTGTATCACAGGAAGCATATTTTTCTTTCTCTTTGCAAAAAGGAATTTATATTTTTACTACGGAAACAAAGCATTGCTTGAAGGAATAGAAAGCCTCATGCCTAGTCAATCTTACTAGACATTACTTAGCGCTACTTCATCTAGTCAAGCAAAAAGGAATTTATATATTTACTTTATCTAATCAAGCAAAAAAGAATTTATTTTTATACTTTAGAAATAAAAGAAAGAGTGTCTAAGGCGATGGAAACATTATACCTAGTCAGTCTCACTAGCCATTATTATAACTTTTCAACATCATTCTTTATTTCCGTAATAAATTTTTATAAATTATAGTTGCTCTAATTGTTTTTCCTGTAATTACAAAAAAAAAGTGTTTAATTGTGACTAAAACTTTGGAGAAACGAAATATTATGAGCTCCCTACTATAGAAACACAAAACTCATATAATGTTTCACAAATCAAGGTCATGAAAAAATTCAGGGTCAAGATTTTAGTCACTGACTGTACATTGCTACCATTTCTCAATCCCTTGTTCATCTCATACTGGACTAAATGTTAATATCTTTTACATGAAAGGTATGCTGAGTATGTACAGTTGCAGACGATAGTTTCATTCTACCCATGGCGACACTTAAACCAATTCTGTCAACAAACAATGTCACTTGGGGAGTTATGATGCATTAATCTTGATTACTGGCCTTGTCTGGGTGATGCCTCGAGTGGAAAGAAACTTGCCCACAACTGTACGTACATTTTATTAAAATGCTAATTCATTGTTATTGTCTTATGACATCATGCCAAGCTGTGAATCTGCTGGCCCGGGTTTGAATTCCGGCCTTGGTAGTTGGTGTGCAGCCCACCCAGCAGTTCATCTTCCTTATCATGTTGATGTAAACCCAGAAGTCATTCTGGCCCTGTGCCCTGGGGTAGTGAATTCTTATTCACCACAGGCTCAAGGGCTGATGTGACGGAGATTGGTGCCGACGTGGTGTGCTTGCAACTTCTTTTCTTCCTTTTTTGATGACAAATTGTTACTTTTTGTGGTCTATTTATAATCAGTACTTTGTACTACACATGTGCAGTAATAGTTTACTTTATATATATATACATATATATATATATATATATATATATATATATATATATATATATATACAGGAAATCTTCGTTTTACGATAGCAATGCGTTCCTTGAAACCCTATCGTAAACCGAAATAGCGTATACCGAACCCATTTTTACATGTATTAGATAGGGGTGCGTACCAGCACATTGCCAAAGTCACTCCTTCAGGTTCAGATACATACATAAAGACATAACTTAGTGTAAAAATAAACAAATTGAATGTAAATAATAAAGAAAATAAAGAAAAGAATATAATTATGCAATCATCTGATCAGCTGATGCGGGCGACGTAGGCGGTGAGGCGGAGATCGAGGGTGAGGCGGGCGATTAAAAACCTGAAGTTGATTGCTCTGTTGAAGTGGATGGTCCAGCTGATGTTGATGGGCTGGCATGTTTGAAGAACGTCGAGATCGTTGACTGTTTGGCATAAGGTTTCACTGTGTTTGGCGCAGCATGCGCCACCACGCCGATTTGGCCACGCCCAACTCGCCACGCCCATTTTGGCGCCTTTTTTTAATATCGTAACTGCGAATCAAGTATCGTAAATCGAAAAAAGGGTACTAATTGGCTAGTATCGTATCTGCGAATTTAACGTAAACCGAATTATCGTATAGCAAAGACTTCCTGTATATATATATATATATATATATATATATATATATATATATATATATATATTATATATATATATATATATATATATATTATATATATATATATATATATATATATATATATATATATATATATATATTATATATATAATATATATTATATATATAATATATATTATATATATAATATATATATTATATATATTATATATATAATATATATGATATATATATATATATATATATATATATATATATGTATATATATATATATATATATATATATATATATATATATATATATTATATGCAGAGGTACCGATCATTGTATAAGTGAAAATAAATTAGTAAAGGTCTTAGACCGGCATCATGATGCTGGATAGATATTGAGAGTGGGGATCCAAGACGTCGGAATGATGCTGGTCCGATATCAATCTCAAAAATTTTAACTTTTTCCCTTTACAGATACAATAATGGCCCATTAAATATGTTGGGTATATAATGGCTTCCAGTAATCGACCAAGTATGGTCCAGATTGTTCACCATTACTGGGCCGCTGTGCATCCGGATAACTTTTATTAATCGGACCGATAAATCATGACATTGTGGCCCATCATGAACAATATCGGAAATTCGATAGTGGCCCAATATTTGTCCGCTTATTCAATGTTTGCTGGGAACTGCCCATGCTAAGGCCACTTTTAAAGACAATTCTGGTTGCTCTGCCATTATTTTCATAACCATTTCATCTATAACTGCATGATTGCGCTCACACAGACCATTACTGAAGGGAGAATATGCTGCTGTATGCATCATTTGAATGTTCATGTTTTCACACATTTCCAGGAACGTGTTGTTAGCAAACTCCCCACCATTGTCGCACAAAAACTTCACAGGGCCACCCAAACCAGTTCCTAACCATGTTTCCATAATTTTTTCAACTATTTCCTTGGGTTCTTTACTTTTGTTACACATGATTTTGAGAACCTTGTTGCGATGTCTACCATATGCAGAAAATATATATTTCCTTTCTTATACTCCTTTAGATCTATTGCCACAACTTCGTTGAACTCCTTTGCCAAATTCTTATACTTCATGCATATCTCACAGCTGTTTGACAATTCACCACATCAGCTGTTACACTTGCTCTGTCACCTATAATGTTCACTGGAAATTTTACTTTTTTCATTGATTTGTACACATTACCGTCACCAAATTTAAATGTTGTTTCACTTTCTTCCTCTTCTATCCTTAATTTCTCCTCTTCTGATAAGGTCTGTATGTACATTTTCAACCAATCAATACCACACACTGTAGAACTGCAGGCTGTGTCCAGGATAGCATAACTAACATTCTCTGTCATTAACACTGACATCATTCCAGGATTCTCAACAACAGCATATGACTCTGCCTCTTTGTGTACTTCCTCACTTGCACTATTTACATACACCTTTTTTGGACATGTTGGAGACATATGGTACTCTGATCCACATATGTAACACTTTCTAACATTACCATATCTATCAACAAAGTTTCTCTGTCCATTTTTCTCACTTCTATTTGCTGTATATCCTCTTCCTCTGCCTCCTCTAAATCCTCCACGTCCTCTTCCCTGCGTGACAACAGTTACCTCCTCTGTGTTAAACACTGGCTCAGATTTTACCACTACTGCAGGAGTCTCACTTACAGTATTCCCTGACATTGCACCCAATGACAACACTTCTTGACTTCCAAAAAATTTCTTGAGGGCTTTCTGCATGGAATCAAACATCTTATCTGGCTCACTAAATGACACTGCTGTCAGCACTATTTGTTTGTCTTTAACATCCAGCTCTGCATTGTCCAATAGCTTGAATGCTAAAATACACTTTGGTATACTCACTTGCTCAAAGTTGCATTTCTCTTCACAAATTCTAAAATATACTTCTCCATAGTATCCTCCTTTTCTTTTTTGTATCTGTCAAACCTTGTCCATGCCTCATATGCAGCTGACATCTCGTCCTTTTTGTACCACTTGTCCAAGTGTTGAAGCAAAACTTTCACTCCATCATCTTTCGCCAAACCATCAATGTCCACTTCTTCAAAGATCTTGCCCCTTACCTCGCTTCCTTCTGGGAATGACAGGGCGATTGTCACAGCTTGGTTCTTTTTCTCAACATTCGTGACAAGCTGCCATGCTTTCAACTCTTGCTTCCAGCGGTCATAATTTTTGTCTCCGAAGGCCGGCACTCGCGCCCGTCCTCCATCATCGCTGTTGCTCATTTTCTTCGTCTTCTTTCTTCTTATTACTCGTTAGTTTTCTCCCCCCTGCCACAAACTACGCTCTGCTACCAATGTTGAGCTTGTAGATCAGTGTGGCAGGACAAAACAGAACCAGGTGTACATTGTCTGGACTTTATTTGTAGCACACAAACGTCCACCCTCAGCCGCCAGCTGTCTCTCTCTCAAATTCAAAACAAACACAAAAACAAATGACACACACGAAGCGCAGCACACTAACGCACACAGAATCGACAGAGTTAACACGGGACTCTTAAGACTTAACCTTTTTTCGCCAATAACATCCGAAATACATGATATAATGAAGGAATATACAGTACATATACACATGTGATTAAATATGATTGATAATAGATAGATACTGTACTGGCGGAAGCCATTACAGTATCTAAGATAGAAGAGGAGAAATCCCACATCTGAGAGAGAGAGAGAGAGAGAGAGAGAGAGAGATGACGTCATCACAACATAGCCGCCCGACAAAAGCTGAATTTCTTTGCGAATTTCCAGTCTTATACAGACGTGAGAAGAATGCAAAGAAATTTAGCGTAATTGAAAAGAAAGGACTAGTAACATCGGTAAAAATTTCCCTTTGTTGTAATTTCTTCCTATTCACGTCTATGGAAGGATAGAGGAACCGTAACGCCAAAGAACATAGGACCTACAAGGCGATACAAACCATAACAGGTCACAAGAAGAAGAAGAGGAGGAAGAGGAAGAAGAATTCCACATATGAAGCTTTAGTATGTTGTTGTTTTTTAAAGGAGATGGAAGGGGGGGGGGAAAGAAAGAGAGAGAGAGAGAGAGAGAGAGAGAGAGAGAGAGAGAGAGAGAGAGAGAGAGAGAGAGAGAGAGAGAGAGAGCTCTCTTT
>JAPQNM010000029.1:8555984-8562192 GCA_029783475.1 Metacarcinus magister | reverse complement strand
AGTCCAACTGTGAGGCGGCTGAAGCTCCGCCCACCAAGGGTTTGTTTTGATGACGGTGGCGCCATCTGACAGGATACAGCTGCGACACACTTTTTCCTCGGCAATCTACATTGGATTCGCATATCCTTTTGTATAAGATCCTTGGTTCAAAGGGTGCGAAAAAATTCAAAGAGCTCTCTCTCTCTCTCTCTCTCTCTCTCTCTCTCTCTCTCTCTCTCTCTCTCTCTCTCTCTCTCTCTCTCTCTCTCTCTCTCTCTCTCTCTCTCTCTCTCTCTCTCCTTCCATCTCCTTTAAAAAACTCAACATCGTAAAGCTTCATATGTGGAATTCTTCTTCCTCTTCCTCCTCTTCTTCTTCTTGTGACCTGTTATGGTTTGTATCGCCTTGTATGTCCTATGTTCTTTGGTGTTACGGTTCCTCTATCCTTCCATAGACGTGAATAGGAAGAAATTACAACAAAGGGAAATTTTTACCTATGTTACTAGTCCTTTCTTTTCAATTACGCTAATTTTCTTTGCATTCTTCTCACGTCTGTATAAGACTGGAAATTCGCAAAGGAGACTGTTAAGTAAAGTCAAGGCTCATGGCATAGGTGGGAAGTTACTAGAGTGGATTAGGGGATGGCTTACTAGTAGGGAACAGAGGGTACAGATTAATGGGAAGAAATCAGAATGGGGTAATGTCACTAGTGGGGTACCACAAGGATCAGTACTAGGACCATTGTTATTCATAATCTATATAAATGACTTAGAGACAGGAATAAACAGTGATATCAGTAAATTTGCCGATGACACAAAAATAGGAAGACCGGTAAAGAATTTAGATGATGCTAGGATGCTGCAGGATGACTTAAATAGGCTGTACGAGTGGTCAGAGAAATGGCAGATGCAGTTTAATGTTAACAAGTGTAGCATTATGAGTGTAGGTAAAGGTAATAGGTCTGTAGACTACACATTAAATGACAATACCTTAGGAAAGTCATATAGTGTGAGGGACTTAGGAGTTCAAATAAGCAGTGACTTGCGCCCCAGGGAACAGTGTATTATAGCTAGAAATAGAGCCAACAAGATAATGGGATTTATTAGTAGGTGTGTGACAAATAGGAGTTCTGAGGTCATTCTGAGGTTGTATTTAGCGCTAGTAAGACCCCACTTAGATTATGCAGCTCAGTTTTGGTCCCCTTATTATAGGAAATTGGTCCCCTTATTATAGGAAAGATATAGGCTCCTTGGAGGCAGTCCAGAGAAGAATGACCAAGATGATTCAGGGGCTGAGAAATTTACCCTACAAAGATAGGTTAAAACGTCTTAATCTCCACTCCCTAGAGAGAAGGAGGGCAAGAGGGGATTTGATTGAGGTTTTCAAATGGGTAAAAGGAATTAATAAGGGTAACATTGATCAGGTTTTAGAATTTAGTAGTCAGGATAGAACACGTGGAAATGGGTACAAGCTAGAAAAACTTAGATTCAGGACAGACATAGGTAGATATTGGTTCACTAACAGAGTGGTGAACGATTGGAATAGGCTGGGTAGACACGTAGTAAGTGCTGAGTCAATAGATAGCTTTAAAAGACGGTTGGATCAGAGTATGGATAGGAATGACAGGTGGGATGGCTAAATATTGGATTATTCCAAGGGTGGGGGGCAAGGAGCTGCCTCGTGTAGGTCATTAACTGGCCTCTTGCAGTCTCCTCATTTCTTATGTTCTTATGTTCTTAAAGAAATTCAGCTTTTGTCGGGCGGCCATGTTGTGATGACGTCATCTCTCTCTCTCTCTCTCTCTCTCTCTCTCTCTCAGATGTGGGATTTCTCCTCCTCCATCTTAGATACTGTAATGGCTTCCGCCAGTACAGTATCTATCTATTATCAATCATATTTAATCACATGTGTATATGTACTGTATATTCCTTCATTATATCATGTATTTCGGATGTTATTGGGCGAAAAAAGGTTAAGTCTTAAGAGTCCCGTGTTAACTCTGTCGATTCTGTGTGCGTTAGTGTGCTGCGCTTCGTGTGTCATTTGTTTTTGTGTTTGTTTTGAATTTGAGAGAGAGACAGCTGGCGGCTGAGGGTGGACGTTTGTGTGCTACAAATAAAGTCCAGACAATGTACACCTGGTTCTGTTTTGTCCTGCCACACTGATCTACAAGCTCAACATTGGTAGCAGAGCGTAGTTTGTGGCAGGGGGGAGAAAACTAACGAGTAATAAGAAGAAAGAAGACGAAGAAAATGAGCAACAGCGATGATGGAGGACGGGCGCGAGTGCCGGCCTTCGGAGACAAAAATTATGACCGCTGGAAGCAAGAGTTGAAAGCATGGCAGCTTGTCACGAATGTAGAGAAAAAGAACCAAGCTGTGACAATCGCCCTGTCATTCCCAGAAGGAAGCGAGGTAAGGGGCAAGATCTTTGAAGAAGTGGACATTGATGGTTTGGCGAAAGATGATGGAGTGAAAGTTTTGCTTCAACACTTGGACAAGTGGTACAAAAAGGACGAGATGTCAGCTGCATATGAGGCATGGACAAGGTTTGACAGATACAAAAAAGAAAAGGAGGATACTATGGAGAAGTATATTTTAGAATTTGTGAAGAGAAATGCAACTTTGAACAAGTGAGTATACCAAAGTGTATTTTAGCATTTAAGCTATTGGACAATGCAGGGCTGGATATTAAAGACAAACAAATAGTGCTGACAGCAGTGTCATTTAGTGAGCCAGATAAGATGTTTGATTCCATGCAGCAAACCCTCAAAAAAATTTTTTGAAGTCAAGAAGTGTTGTCATTGGGTGCAATGTCAGGGAATACTGTAAGTGAGACTCCTGCAGTAGTGGTAAAATCTGAGCCAGAGAGGTAACTGTTGTCACGCAGGGAAGAGGACGTGGAGGATTTAGAGGAGGCAGAGGAAGAGGATATACAGCAAATAGAAGTGAGAAAAATGGACAGAGAAACTTTGTTGATAGATATGGTAATGTTAGAAAGTGTTACATATGTGGATCAGAGTACCATATGTCTCCAACATGTCCAAAAAAGGTGTATGTAAATAGTGCAAGTGAGGAAGTACACAAAGAGGCAGAGTCATATGCTGTTGTTGAGAATCCTGGAATGATGTCAGTGTTAATGACAGAGAATGTTAGTTATGCTATCCTGGACACAGCCTGCAGTTCTACAGTGTGTGGTATTGATTGGTTGAAAATGTACATACATACCCTATCAGAAGAGGAGAAATTAAGGATAGAAGAGGAAGAAAGTGAAACAACATTTAAATTTGGTGACGGTAATGTGTACAAATCAATGAAAAGAGTAAAATTTCCAGTGAACATTATAGGTGACAGAGCAAGTGTAACAGCTGATGTGGTGAATTGTTCTATTCCCCTTCTATTCAGCAAGAAATCAATGAAGAGAGCACAAATGAAGTTGGACTTGGAAAATGACATCGCAGTAATACATGGAAAAAAGGTGAAATTGAGGTGTACTTCTTCAGGACACTATTACCTGCCACTAAGGGATGAGAAAGACGCTTGGAAGAAAACAGAGGAAATAATGCTAACTTTAGGTAATGATGAAAAAGAAAAGAAAAAGAAGATTGGAAAACTGCACCAACAATTTGGTCATCCCACATGTAAGAGACTGATCCAGCTGTTGAAGGATGCAGGTGTTGAGGATGAGATGTGTTTTATTTATGCTGAAGAGATGTCAAACAGCTGTGAGATATGCATGAAGTATAAGAAAACACCAACAAGGCCAATTGTGAGTGTGAATTTGGCAAAGGAGTTCAACGAAGTTGTGGCAATAGATCTAAAGGAGTATAAGAAAGGAAATATATATTTTCTGCATATGGTAGACATCGCAACAAGGTTCTCAAAATCATGTGTAACAAAAGTAAAGAACCCAAGGAAATAGTTGAAAAAATTATGGAAACATGGTTAGGAACTGGTTTGGGTGGCCCTGTGAAGTTTTTGTGCGACAATGGTGGGGAGTTTGCTAACAACACGTTCCTGGAAATGTGTGAAAACATGAACATTCAAGTGATGCATACAGCAGCATATTCTCCCTTCAGTAATGGTCTGTGTGAGCGCAATCATGCAGTTATAGATGAAATGGTTATGAAAATAATGGCAGAGCAACCAGAATTGTCTTTAAAAGTGGCCTTGGCATGGGCAGTTCCCAGCAAACATTGAATAAGCGGACAAATATTGGGCCACTATCGAATTTCCGATATTGTTCATGATGGGCCACAATGTCATGATTTATCGGTCCGATTAATAAAAGTTATCCGGATGCACAGCGGCCCAATAATGGTGAACAATCTGGACCATACTGGGTCGATTACTGGAAGCCATTATATACCCAACATATTTAATGGGCCATTATCGTATCTGTAAAGGGAAAAAGTTAAAATTTTTGAGATTGATATCGGACCAGCATCATTCCGACGTCTTGGATCCCCACTCCCGATATCTATCCAGCATCATGATGCCGGTCTAAGACCTTTCCTAATTTATTTTCACTTATACAATGATCGGTACCTCTGCATATAATATATATATATATATATATATATATATATATATATATATATATATATATATCATATATATTATATATATAATATATATAATATATATATTATATATATAATATATATTATATATATAATATATATATTATATATATAATATATATATTATATATATATATATATATATATATATATATATATAATATATATATATATATATATATATAATATATATATATATATATATATATATATATATATATATATATATATATATACAGGAAGTCTTTGCTATACGATAATTCGGTTTACGTTAAATTCGCAGATACGATACTAGCCAATTAGTACCCTTTTTTCGATTTATGATACTTGATTCGCAGTTACGATATTAAAAAAAGGCGCCAAAATCGGCGTGGCGAGTTGGGCGTGGCCAAATCGGCGTGGTGACGCATGCTGCGCCAAACACAGTGAAACCTTGTGCCAAACAGTCAACGATCTCGACGTTCTTCAAACATGCCAGCCCATCAACATCAGCTGGACCATCCACTTCAACAGAGCAATCCACTTCAGGTTTTTAATCGCCCGCCTCACCCTCGATCTGCGCCTCACCGCCTACTTCGCCTGCATCAGCTAATCAGATGATTGCATAATTATATTCTTTTCTTTATTTTCTTTATTATTTACATTCAATTTGTTTATTTTTACACTAAGTTATGTCTTTATGTATGTATCTGAACCTGAAGGAGTGACTTTGGCAATGTGCTGGAACGCATCCCTATCTAATACATGTAAAAATGGGTTCGGTATACGCTATTTCGGTTTACGATAGGGTTTCAAGGAACTCATTGCTATCGTAAAACGAAGATTTCCTGTATATATATATATATATATATATATATATATATATATGTATATATATATATATATATATATATATATATATATATATATATATATATTTATATATATATATATATATATATATATATATATATGAAATAAACTATTACTGCACATGTGTAGTACAAAGTACTGATTATAAATAGACCACAAAAAGTAACAATTTGTCATCAAAAAAGGAAGAAAAGAAGTTGCAAGCACACCACGTCGGCACCAATCTCCGTCACATCAGCCCTTGAGCCTGTGGTGAATAAGAATTCACTACCCCAGGGCACAGGGCCAGAATGACTTCTGGGTTGCTAATTTATCTTACCCAGTTTACATCAACATGATAAGGAAGATGAACTGCTGGGTGGGCTACACACCAACTACCAAGGCCGGAATTCAAACCCGGGCCAGCAGATTCACAGCTTGGCATGATGTCATAAGACAATAACAATGAATTAGCATTTTAATAAAATGTACGTACAGTTGTGGGCAAGTTTCTTTCCACTCGAGGCACCACCCAGACAAGGCCAGTAATCAAGATTAATGCATCATGACTCCCCATGTGACATTGTTTGTTGACAGAATTGGTCTAAGTGTCGCCATGGGTAGAATGAAACTATCGTCTGCAACTGTACATACTCAGCATACCTTTCATGTAAAAGATATTAACATTTAGTCCAGTATGAGATGAACAAGGGATTGAGAAATGGTAGCAATGTACAGTCAGTGACTAAAATCTTGACCCTGAATTTTTTCATGACCTTGATTTGTGAAACATTATATGAGTTTTGTGTTTCTATA
>JAPQNM010000029.1:8525984-8538484 GCA_029783475.1 Metacarcinus magister | reverse complement strand
AAGAAGACCGTGCCGAGAATGGTAACAAAAAAATGCTGACGATCGAACATATCAATGCACAATCGCTTTTAGCAAATTTTGATGAAATCAAATTGACAATGAAATCTAGAGATGTTGATGTTCTATGCATCAGCGAAACCTGGCTCCATCCTCACATAACTGACAACATGATATCAATTTCTAACTATAATGTTTTCCGTAAAGACAGTGGACGTGGAGGAGGAGTATGTATATATATAAAAGAAATGCTGAAAACTAAACAAATATATGTCAATAGTGTGAATCACCCTGGTGTTGAGGACATATATGTAAGCATTCAGTGTAACATGTTACCAGCAATAATTGTAGCGTGCATTTACAGGCACCCAAAGGCCACTGCTGACTCATTTGATTACCTTAATAGCACACTTCAATCACTTTGTCTTAGTAAGAAAAACTTTTATGTACTTGGTGATTTAAATGATAACATAATTTCTCCAACAAATAAAGTCAGTAAAATATTAAGTAATAATAAACTAAAACAGCTAATCAATAAGCCTACAAGGATAACAGACACATCTCGGACTCTATTGGATGTTATAATTACAAATAACACAAGCCTTGTTATGTCACATGATGTTCTGCCTTATTCAATTGGGGATCATGAACTCATCTCAGCCAAGCTTGATATAACTAAACCTAAGAAACAACGAGTATTCCGGACCTTTAGACACCTTGCCAAATATTCAAAGGATAATCTCTGCACATCCCTTTTAGCAAAATCAAATAAACTAAATGAAATAACACTAACAGACAATGTGAACGCACAATTAGAAATTTTCAATGGAATATTTACTCAATGTCTTGATGATATCGCTCCTTTTGTCACGAAAGAAATCCAACGACCCTTTTCACCTTGGCTAAACGATGAGGTTCGTGCCTCAATTGTTGAGAAAAATAACCTGCATGCAAAACTGAAACAAGATCCAAATAATATTGAGATGCAACAAATCCTTAAGAATAAGAAGAAAGATGTCAGAATTTATATCGATAAGGCAAAAAGTGAATTTTATCATAATGAATTAGCTAAAAATAAAGGAAATATGGCTGGCACGTGGAGAACAATAAGGAATATTATACCTAACAAAGATTCTTCCAATGTATACAAATATGATAATATGCAAGAAAAGGCCGAAGAATTTAACAATTTCTTTGCCAATGTTGGCAAAAACACATTTGTAACCTCTCAAGAGCAACTATGTAAGAACCTAATAGATCCAGTAATCCACTATTCATATTACAATGACACTCAAGGATTCAGACCTCAACCAGTAGAGGTTAATACTGTCATACTTGTTGTAAAACGTCTAAATAATACAAGATCAACTGGTTCAGATGGAATATCACTAACATTTGTTAAAGACTCCCTATATGTAATTGCCTTATACCTCACCTGCATAATAAATACATCCTTTGTAACAGGTGTTGTACCATCAGCCTGGAAACGTGCTACGGTGGTCCCTATTTATAAAAATGGAGACGTCAATAATGCTAGCAATTTCAGACCTATTTCAATACTGCCCATTCTCTCTAAAGTTATGGAAAAGATCGTTGCCTCTCAGCTAATACATTATTTGGAGTGTAATAATCAGCTTTCCAACACCCAACACGGTTTTCGGCCCAGACTCTCAACCGAAACTGCCCTGGCCACCATAACTGACAATATTTATAACAACATGGATAACAGAAAAATAACATTGCTTACATTATGTGACCTCTCTAAAGCTTTTGACAGTGTCAGCCACTCAATACTATTACGTAAATGTAATTCCCTTGGAATAAGTTCATTCTGGTTAAACGACTACTTGAGAGGTAGAGAACAATGTGTAAAACTTAACGACACTGTATCTTCTGTAGAAAAAATAACTTATGGTGTACCACAAGGCTCTATCCTCGGTCCCATTTTATTTACTATCCATGTAAATGACCTTCGGGACCACCTAGTGGATGGTACAGTAGTCCAGTACGCTGATGACACTCAGTTTCTTCATGCTGACAGTCTAAGCAATCTGGGAACACTTATTACTAACACAGAAGCATCTCTCCTTGCTATCCAAAAGTATTTTCTAAGAAATGGTTTGATGTTAAACACTAAGAAAACCCAATGTATTTTTATAGGGAATAATCAGCTCATTTCACAGATTCCAAATGACACTGTCATACATATGAATGACACCATTATCATCCCAAGCACAAATGTAAAAAATTTAGGCCTACACTTTGATCAACACATGAATTTTGAAATACACATGAATGAATTAAATAGAAAAGTAATGGGCACTCTAATATATGTAAATAGAGTTAGTAGACTATTAGATAAAACAGCAAGAAAAATGTGTATAGAATCATTAGTATTAAGTATAATTAACTATTGTATAACAATTTGGGGAACAACAAGTAAGTTGCAAAAAAATAAAGCCCAGAAATTACAAAACTTTGCAGCTCGGGTTGCTGTTGGTGGTCTGAGAAAATACGACCATGTGTCCCCAGCTTATGATGACCTTAAGTGGCTTAGGATAGGAAATAAGCATACATTTGATGTGTTAGTGCATGTATACAAATCCCTATTTAAAATTTACCCTGAATGGCTCTGTACATATAATAAGGTCTCTGATGTAACTCAGGAACATACGAGACAGGGAAATAATCTGTTTGTACCGCGGTTCAAGACTGATACAGGGGCCAGATCACTCAAGGTTTTGGGCCCAACACTGTGGAATGCTCTGCCCAACCAAATTAAGAATGCTACGACGTTACGGAAATTCCAAAGTAACCTAATACAACACTTTAATAACCACAGTGTAATTTGAATATGTATATAATAGTATTAGTATTAGTAGTGTATATAATTGTATGTATGTAATAACCACTACCCTGTGGAAATAAAATTGAATTGACTCTCTCTCTCTCTCTCTCTCTCTCTCTCTCTCTCTCTCTCTCATCTCTCTCTCTCTCTCTCTCTCTCTCTCTCTCTCTCTCTCTCTCTCTCTCTCTCTCTCTCTCTCTCTCTCTCTCTCTCTCTCTCTCTCTCTCTCTCTCTCTCTCTCTCTCTCTCTCTCTCTCTCTCTCTCTCTCCTCTCTCTCTCTCTCTCTCTCTCTCTCTCTCTCTCTCTCTCTCTCTCTCTCTCTCTCTCTCTCTCTCTCTCTCTCTCTCTCTCTCTCTCTCTCTCTCTCCTCTCTCTCTCTCTCTCTCTCTCTCTCTCTCTCTCTCTCTCTCTCTCTCTCTCTCTCTCTCTCTCTCTCTCTCTCTCTCTCTCTCTCTCTCTCTCTCTCTCTCTCTCTCTCTCTCTCTCTCTCTCTCTCTCTCTCTCTCTCCTCTCTCTCTCTCTCTCTCTCTCTCTCTCTCTCTCTCTCTCTCTCTCTCTCTCTCTCTCTCTCTCTCTCTCTCTCTCTCTCTCTCTCTCTCTCTCTCTCTCTCTCTCTCTCTCTCTCTCTCTCTCTCTCTCTCTCTCTCTCTCTCTCTCTCTCTCTCTCTCTCTCTCTCTCTCTCTCTCCATCCTTCGAAGCGCCTACTCCATAGAGACAGCAGTCAACAGGGCGGCGATGAAGGCCACGCGCAGCCTATTCAACACCGCGGTGGAGGAAGGGTCCCGGTCGGCATCCTGGTACGCCGCCGCAACTCAACAAGAACCACTCCTCCTTCCGCCCCGCCAGACTCCTAGTGTTGCCACACGCGTCACTCGCGTGTTCGACTCGTGTGTTCGACGAAGATACGCCAGACAGAATCAGAGCCCTGAGCCCTGCCCACACTGCTTTGTGGAGGAGGAGGACCCTGTTCACCACTACCTGCTCCGCTGTCCAGCGACACACGTCCTCTGCCCTCGTGTGGCCTGGATTCAATGGACTGAGTCCGATCGCTGCAACCACACTGTCTGCACTAGTAAAAGTGTGTACAATGTACCCGCCGCCACGTTAGCTCAAACATTACCAACGCACAACATTGAGGGGCTGTAGATAGCCCGTGTGTTCCCTTGATGGTGACACGATACACAACCAACCAACCAACCTTTACTGTCCCTCACTATGGGACCAGCACACGTTCCACATACGATACAATACCATACACCTTGATGCTCTCTAACCACCCATGAGGCTCTTTACTCCACCTCACTCATGCCATTAACCACCTCACTCACTCACCACTCATGCCATTAACCACCTCACTCACTCACCACTCATGCCATTAACCACCTCACTCACTCACCACTCATGCCATTAACCACCTCACTCACTCACCACTCATGCCATTAACCACCTCACTCACTCACCACTCATGCCATTAACAGCCTCACTCAATCACCACTCATGCCATTAACCACCTCACTCACTCACCACTCATGCCATTAACCACCTCACTCACTCACCACTCAGTCCATTAACAGCCTCACTCACTCACCACTCATGCCATTAACCACCTACCTCACTCATCACTCATGCCATTAACCACCTCACTCACTCACCACTCATGCCATTAACAGCCTTAATCACTCACCACTCATGACATTAACCATCTCACTCACTCACAACTCATGCCATTAACAGCCTTACTCACTCACCACTCATGCCATCAACAGCCTTACTCACTCACCATTCATGCCATTAACCACCTCACTCACTCACCACTCATGCCATTAACCACCTCACTCACTCACCACTCATGCCATTAACAGCCTTACTCACTCACCGCTCATGCCAATAACAGCCTCAATTACTCACCACTCATGCCATTAACCACCTCACTCACTCACCACTCATGCCATTAACAGCCTTACTCACTCACCGCTCATGCCAATAACAGCCTCAATTACTCACCACTCATGCCATTAACCACCTCACTCACTCACCACTCATGCCATTAACAGCCTTACTCACTCACCGCTCATGCCAATAACAGCCTCAATTACTCACCACTCATGCCATTAACCACCTCACTCACTCACCATTCATGCCATTAACCACCTCACTCACTCACCACTCATGTAATTAACAGCCTCACTCACTCACCATTCATGCCATTAACCACCTCACTCACTCACCACTCATGCCATTAACCACCTCACTCACTCACCACTCATGCCATTAACAGCCTTACTCACTCACCGCTCATGCCAATAACAGCCTCAATTACTCACCACTCATGCCATTAACCACCTCACTCACTCACCACTCATGTAATTAACAGCCTCACTCACTCACCACTCATGCCATTAACCACCTCATTTACTCACCACTCATGCCATTAACCACCTCACTCACTCACCATTCATGCCATTAACCACCTCACTCACTCACCACTCATTCCATTAACCACCTCACTTACTCACCACTCATGCCATTAACCAACTCACTCACTCACCATTCATGCCATTAACCACCTCACTCACTCACCACTCATGCCATTAACCACCTCACTCACTCACCATTCATGCCATTAACCACCTCACTCACTCACCACTCATGCCATTAACCACCTCACTCACTCACCACTCATGCCATTAACAGCCTTACTCACTCACCACTCATGCCATTAACCACCTCACTCACTCACCACTCATGCCATTAACCACCTTACTCACTCACCACTCATGCCATTAACAGCCTCACTCACTCACCACTCATGCCATTAACAGCCTTAATCACTCACCACTCATGCGATGTTACACTGAATACCCATGAACACTTCTGGTTCATTACTGTTCTATACCATATACAATACATATATACATAGCAACACACACACACACACACACACACACACACACACACACACACACACACACACACACACACACACACACACACACACACACACACACACACACACACACACACACACACACACACACACACACACACACACACACACACACACACACACACACACACACACACACACACACACACACACACACACACACACACACACACACACACACACAGTAAAAAAGAGAGAGAGAGAGAGAGAGAGAGAGAGAGAGAGAGAGAGAGAGAGAGAGAGAGAGAGAGAGAGAGAGAGAGAGAGAGAGAGAGAGAGAGAGAGAGAGAGAGAAAAGTAATTTTAGCATGTAAAACCATAAACTGTATTTATATCAGTACCTAAGTTTAAATAAAAAAAAAAAAAGAGAGAGAGAGAGAGAGACTTATCAAGGTTGTGAGTCACGCTAAGCCCTCACCGTCTGCCTCTGTTCACTCTAACACAAAAACAGACATCAAAGGACCTCCACATCACGCTAATTGGGGTGAACTAAGGAGCGTGAGAGGTATTTTCTGCACTCACTCTTGCTCTGCCAAACGAAGCCAAATCAATATAATGCTTTCGTCGACAATAAGTTTAGCGTCTTGGATGTACGAGTATTGTTCATGAGTCACTTCACTGCAGGATGAACTAGACTTGGAAACGTGTTTACGAGGTGGTGAGGGGTGAGGGGGTACAGTAGGGTGGGAATGTTAAGGGTAGGGGTGCGAGGGTGGATGTATGCTGGTGGGAGAGATGGGAGCGAGGGATAGAGGTGTTTGGAAGGGAGAAAAAGAGCAGCAGCGTGTTGCACCGAGCTCGCTATGTTTATTTGTTCCTTGGGTTCACTATTTGGTAATGATGAGCTTATCAAACCATCAAAGTATTGACTTACATATTAACTGTTTATCTATTATATGATATTTATTGCTAACATATTGCACAGAACTGAGTATTGTAGGTAAATGTTTTGTTTTTGTCTAAGCTACGTAAAATACTATTAATATTTCCTGTTTTGTATTTATTTTTGTACTGGAACTGTAAATGTAAAAGTTATAGGAAAGTGTGTAAATTATTATCTTATTATTTTGTCTTTACTTAATACTGTCGGTGACGCAGCTAGTGATGAGTGAGCTGGTGGAATAATGGCGAGTATACAGGAGACCGTTGGTGTGTTTCAGAGTTTAGCAATCCAGGGAAGGAAGGACCGAAGGTACTAATGGACTCCCTCGGAAGACGTAATGAGCGTGATGACGGGCATCAAAACTTGTTACGCGGCGCCGCAGGTGGAAAGAGAGAATTTCAAGATTTGTCAAGATTATATATAGTGGTGCACGGGAAGGTATGGAGGCAGGGAAGACAGGTGTTCCCAAGGTCACTCAGGACGGCAGCACCAACGTTGTAATAACGAACTGATTAATGTGTTGAAAAGAGCTGCCATTAATTGTTAATTTGGGAATGTTGGTGTCGTGTTACTGTTAATTGTTGTTAATTTTCTAACACTGCTTTTCAACATAAGAGAAACTATGTGCCTTTAGGATAATGAGGCATCTATCAACTCACAACCTTCTCTCTGATTGCCAGTATGGTTTCCGTAAAGGCCGATCTACTGGTGATCTTCATGCTTTCTTAACTGAATCTTGGGCATCCTCTTTTAGGGACTTCGATGAAACCTTTGCTCTCGGCCTTAACATATCGAAAGCCTTCGATAGAGTCTGGCATAAATCTTTAATCTCTAAACTACCCTCCTACGGATTCTATCCTTCTCTCTGTACCTTCATCTCCAGCTCCCTTTCTGACCGTTCTATTGCTGCTGTAGTGGACGATCACTGTTCTTCTCCTAAAACTATCAACAGTGGTGTTCCTCAGGGTTCTGTCTTATCACCCACTCTCTTTCTATTATTCATCAATGATCTCCTAAATCTGACTCAATGCCCTATCCACTCCTATGCTGATGACACCACCTTGCATTTTTCAACGTCGTACAACAGACGCCCAACCCAACAAGAATTAAATGACTCAAGGCGAGATGCTATTGGACGAATAACTTCTGATCTTTCACTAGTTTCTGATTGGGGCAGAGCAAACCTGGTTTTGTTCAATGCCTCAAAAACTCAATTTCTACAACTATCTACTCGACATAATCTTTCAGATAACTATCCCCTTTTCTTCAATGACAATGTGTTGGGAGACGAGTACAAGGATGATTGACGTGAAATGAATGAAGTGATTGAAAGAACTGGAAGGGAATGGATGGTGTTGTTGGTGGGACTGTGTGGGGAGACGAGTGAACGGATGATTGACGCGGTGAAAGAGTTTCTGGAAAAAATGTGGTATGCGAGATCTAGGAACTAGTGCGTGAGTGTAATTAGAGTATGCATTTTTTTTTTTTCTGTGTGCTTTCCATTTTTTTTTCTTTTTTCCCCTCACAGGAGCTGCCGATACAAAGGCCTGACTTACTACGACTACGACTACGACTACGACTACGACTACGACTACGACTACGACTACGACTACTACTACTACTACTACTACTACTACTACCACTACCACTACCACTACCACTACCACTACGACTACGACTACGACTACGACTACGACTACGACTACGACTACGACTACTACTACTACCACTACCACTACCACTACCACTACCACTACCACTACCACTACGACTACGACTACGACTACGACTACGACTACGACTCCTACTCCTACTCCTACTCCTCCTCCTCCTCCTCCTCCTCCTCCTCCTCCTCCTCCTCCTCCTCCTCCTCCTCCTCCTCCTCCTCCTGTATTCCAGGAGCCAGGTTTGACGACATAACAGAAGTTTACGGAGAGGTCACCAGTGAAGCAGATGATAACACTCTTTTTATCATCCACGCAGGAACGAACGATGTGTCATCCACAAGACCTGAGGAGTTGCTGGAAAAGTACAGAAAGATGATCCGCCAGTTCAGGACAAAGACTAATAACATCGTTATTTCAGGTATTCTTCCCAGGATGGGTGCTGACGGGAGGTTCTATGGCAAGGCGCGCACCATCAACAGCAGACTTAATTCTCTCTGTTCACAGGAAGGTGTTGACTTTGTAAACCTGTGGGATGACTTTTATAATAAACCACTTCTTTTCCAGTACGACGGACTGCACCTAAACAGCGTTGGGGATGCACGCTTGGGCAGACTTTTCAGTGACCAAGTTATTCTCAATAGGTCAAAAAACGCCGAGCGAACGAGAGCAGCAACGACGTCGTAGTTGCTCCGTGTAATGCCACCGCTGATCCAAATACTAATGCCACTGCTGATCCACATATTAAAGTTTGTTATGTAAATGCTCGCAGCATCAGAAATAAATTCACAGATCTCGAAGCTCTCGCGGCGATGGATCAGTACCACATCATAGGAGTCACAGAATCATGGTTAGATACGTCGAACAGAGATTACATTGCAGAATTTCAGTTACCTGGTTATACAATCTTTAGCTGTGAAAGAGAGAACAGAATTGGCGGTGGTGTAATCCTATATATTCACAGCTCGCTCCATCCGATCTCCATTAAAACAGAACCCATCAACGGTATTGACACAGTTTTTATCGAATTAAAGAGTAACTCAAGTAGAAAAATACTCGGATTGATTTACAGACCACCGGGGCGCACCGCTGAAATTGACCGTTTACTATTCGAATCAATCTCCGAAACAATTAGTCAATGCGAGACAATTATTATGGGTGATTTTAATTTGCCAGTAACGAGATGGGGAAATCCGTTACGATCTCATACAGGACACGACCTGTACACGAACTTATTAGAGAGCGAATTACATCAACACGTTCACGAACCGACGCGAGACTTAAATACCCTTGATCTCATTCTTTCAACAAGTAAAGATTTAGTCAGCAACGTAAATGTCGGCCCAGTTTTCAGTTCTAGTGACCATCGGATAATCACGTTCAATTTGAAAATTAAGGAAATAAAAGTAAAAGACAGTAAGGAGAAGGTACCAAATTACCAAAGGGCGAATTTCATCAGAATGCGAACAATTCTAGAAGACACTGACTGGAGTGAACTGTTGTCAGAGTCAGATATTGATAAGACTGGGAGGCCTTTACCACAAAACTGAATGAAGTTATAAGCGTATGTGTACCGTATCGATACAGACGTTCAGCAAGGAAGAACAAACCAAAATGGTGGAATGAAGAGATAAAAAACAGCCTCTCTCTCAAAAAAAACGCGTACAATAAGTACATATTAACTAAAAGCCAAGATGATAAAGTAGAGTTTGACAGAATTCGTCGCGATACTAAGAGATTGATAAAGCGTAGCAAGAAAAACCTGGAAGAATATATAGCGGAATCATGTAAATCAAATCCTAAAGAATTTTATAGTTTTGTTAAGAGTAAAAAAGCCCTTACCTGCAATATCAGTCCACTTACTAAAGGACATGGAAATCACACAAATGACGAAAACGAAATGGCTACAATCCTTAATGACTTTTTTGCATCCGTATTTACAGAAGAGGATTGTTCATCGTTTCAGCCACTTGAGATTAGAGGGACCGTAAACTTCTTAAATGATATACTCATAGTAGAAAATGACGTTTTGCAAAAAATCAATAAGATGAAAACAAACAAAACCCCTGAACCAGATAAAATTTCCCCAAGAATCTTGAAAGAGGTCAAGCACCAGATCAGTAAACCGCTTACAATCTTATTCAATAAATCCTTAAGAGATGGTAAAGTTCCATCAGATTGGAAACGTGCAAATGTAACACCAATCTTCAAAAAGGGAGACAAGTCACAACCCGGAAATTATAGGCCAATCAGTCTGACATCAGTTGTATGTAAATTAATGGAGACAATCATTCGTGACAATGTGGTGAAATTCCTTGAAGACAACGATATAATAAAACCCTCACAACATGGTTTTCGTAATAAACGTTCATGTTTAACTAACTTATTAGACTTCTTCCACAATGTTTTTGATGCGTACGATGAAAGCAGAGCAGTAGATGTCATATATCTGGATTTTCAAAAGGCTTTTGATAAAGTACCTCATCAACGAGTGCTTAATAAACTAATGACTCATGGTATCTCTGGAAGCATTTACAATTGGCTTCTGGACTGGATCTCTGAACGTAAGCAGAGAGTAGTCTTAAACGGTGTCTCCTCTCAATGGTTAAACGTAAAAAGTGGCGTACCACAAGGCTCAGTGCTTGGTCCTGTCTTATTCTTGATATATGTTAATGACATAGATGATGGGATCACTTGCAAAATATCGAAATTCGCTGACGATACGAAAATTCTCAACAAAGTAACTACGACAATTGACAGAGAAGTCTTACAATCAGACCTAGATCGACTAACGTCTTGGGCCAATAAATGGCAAATGAAATTTAACGTTGAAAAATGCAAGGTACTACACATCGGAAGAAATAATGATCACGTTCAGTACTCAATGAATGGTAAATCACTTTCTACAGTAAACAAAGAAAAAGATCTGGGAATCACAATATCAAACGATTTAAAGCCCAGTCAACATTGTTCAGAGGTAGTTAAAACTGCTAACAGATTGGTCGGCTTTATTGGGCGTACTTTCGAAAATAAATCAGAAAAAGTCATATTAAAACTGCATAATTCACTAGTACGACCCCATCTTGAGTATTGCGTACAGTTTTGGTCCCCATATTACAGAAAGGACATTGACAAACTGGAAAGAGTCCAGCGAAGAATAACAAAAATGATTCCAAGGCTGAAAAATAAACCTTATGAAGAAAGACTTAAAGAACTAAACTTATTTAGCCTAGAAAAACGAAGGATGCGAGGGGATTTAATTGAAATGTTCAAGATAATCAAAGGATTCGATAATATCAATGCGGAAGATTACATTACTTTTGATCGATCAAATATAACAAGAAGACGTCATTCTTTTAAGATTACTGGTAAAAGATTCACATCAAACGAAGCCAAGCACTTCTTTTTCAATCGGATCGTTAACGTTTGGAACTCCCTGCCCGCCAATGTCGTCGACAGTAAAACAATTACTACGTTCAAAAATAGACTTGACAAATATTTAGAAGCCAATCCACAACTAAAATACTATCCGTTAACGTAGCAAACTTTGAGTAAGTTCATCCTAATGTACCTAACTTACGAAGTGTCGATTCAAAAGACGTCGCTAGTGGCCTGACATCGCTTGCCAGGAAGTAGTGGTAGCAGTAGTGGTAGTGACAGTATGGTCTTGGTTGGCCTTCCTTTCCCTGCCAGCCATGGCTGGGGAGAGAAGCCTTCACCCTTACTATCCTGTATCCTTCACTCTAGAGTAGATAGTGTAGTCTCACAAACAGCCTCGTAAGGGCCAGCAGGCCTGTTGTTGTTTGTTCTTCCTATGTGTCCTATGTGTGTCCTACTACTACTACTACTTAACTACTATGCGAATCGCTATAACTAAACTATCATTAAGTCCTTCCACCACCACTACCACCACCTCGCTGTCTGGCCACACACCATTATTTTGCATTATACAATTACGTCATACCGGGTTTAGTCAGTCCCTGAGGCGATCGAGGCGGGGAGGTGGCGAGGCTGGCGGAACACACAAGCATATCTCGCAAATTATTCCACTGCTGCATTAGGTAGTATGGTACGAGGGTAGGGATGGTGGTGAGTGTGGGATGGAGTGGTTAGGTGAGGACAATTGAATAGCGAGGTCCTTCCTTGAATCCAATGCTTT
>JAPQNM010000029.1:8515984-8520984 GCA_029783475.1 Metacarcinus magister | reverse complement strand
CAAGCTCGCGTGGACAGCGCAGGTGGCGTGGGTGTTGCACGAGCTGGCGGGCGTGGAGGGTGTTCCCCAGCTGTACGGCGTGACGGACGCCACGCCCCCCGCCCTTGTCATGGGCCTCTGCGAGGGGGCGCTGCTCCAGACGCTGTACGAGAGCGGGGAGGCAGGGATGTGCCTGCGTGCCCTGCTCAAGCTGTGTGGGGTAGTGCGACGCCTACACGCCCGTGGCATTGCACACGGCGACATTCACGCCGGGAATGTGATGGTGGACGTAAGAGAGGTGGCTGAGGTGGAGGCCACACTGCTGGACTTTGGTCTGGCGGAGCGGTACACAGACGCCGCCCGCCAGATGGACGACGTCAACGAGGTGGTGACCGTTGCCCTGCAGCTCATCCCCGAACGGAGGGAGCTGTCCGACGTGCGCGACAGCCTGCAGTGCACAGCAGACCTCGACACGGTTGAGGATCTGCTGTCCGACGCACTCAGCATTGTCGACGCATTACCGTGAGCGTGCGTATCTATCTATCTCTCTATCTATACGCCACATAGATAGAGAAATAAATAGATAAATATAGAAAAAAACTCGACAACGTTTACGACTTGCTCAGCTGGTAGGTAGGTAGTTAGTTAGTTGTTAAGTAGGTTAGGTAAGTAGTTGTTAAGTATGTATGTATGTATGTGTAGATAAGTGGGTATTATAAGGTTAAATATATATTATGTATGTAGTTATAAGGTATGCATTTATTATGTATGTATTTATTATGTGCTATGTATGTATTTATGATGCATTTATTGTGTATGCATTTATTGTCTATGTATTTGTCAAAAACAGTGTTCCTCACACATGCCCCCACTAAAACATCTGCTGCACAGCTGATGTCGAAGAACTGCAGCTGACCAGGAGACATAAACAAACTTATAATACTTGAGTGCAGGAAACAAAACTTGTAAAAGACTGGAGTGCAGGAAAACAAAATAAAGAAAAGCTATTGCCGGCTGAGAAGGTCGGCTCCAATGTTGTCCGTCCCGGCAACATGAACAACCCTAAATTTATAGGGTTGAAGACCTAAAGCCCATCGTAGTATTCTATCATTTTTACCTTTGAATTTCTGAAGGTATATTAGAGGCTTGTGGTCTACTTCAAGGATAAATTCCTTACCTCGAAGATAGAAGTCAAACCTATGAATGCCGAATACGATGGCCAGGCATTCCCTCTCGATGGTAGAGTATCGTCGTTCCCGATCAAGTAGTTTCCGGCTGGCGTAAGAGATGGGATGTGGACGATCATCATGGTACTGAAGGAGTACAGCACCTAATCCATAGTTTGAAGCATCGGTACGTAGGACGAAGGTCTGGCTGGGGTCCGGAAGACGCAGAATAGGTCCCGAAGTCAAGGCTTGCTTCAGCAGCTTGAACCGTTCAAGCAGATCTTCAGTCCACTGGAGGGGATCCCGTACCGGCTTCTTCAACAAGTCAGAGAGGGGGCCGGTAAGCTCAGAGGCCTGAGGAATGAAAGCTTTATAAAATGATATCAAACCTAGGAAACTCCGGAGTAACTTCTTGGTGGTAGGAGGAGTCATGGAGGTGATGGCAGTCAACTTGCCAACTTGTGGTTGAAGATGGTCGCGGGACAAAACAAATCCCAGATAGTTGATGGACTCTGCTCCAAACCGGCACTTTTTAAGTTTGACGGTCAGACCGTTATGTTGTAGTCTATCTAAAACAGACTTGAGGGCAGAGATGTGAGTGGGCCAATAAGATGAATACACAAAAATATTATCAAAATAAAAAGAAACATTGGCCAAGCCAGCAAGCACAATCCTCATTAAGCGAATATAAGTGGCACAGGCCGTAACAAGACCAAAAGGCATCCGAGTAAATTCCATCAGGCCCTTGTGAGTGGGAAACGCAGTGAAGCGTCGAGCTTTGGCAGAAAGTGGAACCTGGTAATATGCCTTACTCAAATCTAGCTCTGAGAAGAACTCGGCACCAACGAACTTATGCAGCTCTGTCTCAATACTGCAGGATGGTTCAGCATGGAAAATAGTAACTGAGTTGAGTAACCTGTAATCAATGGCCATCCGATACGTACCGTCGGACTTCCTGACCATGATAACCGGAGAGCAGTGTGGAGAGGTTGAAGGTTGGATGATTCCTTGACTCAACATCTGCTCAACCTCTTCCTGGTAGTAGTGCTGGAGATGGATGTGATGGTAGTGGCAGTAGTAGTAATAATAATAATAGAAGTAGTAGTAATAATAGTAGTAGTAGTAATAATAATAATAATAGTAATAGTAGTAGTAGTAGTAGTAATAATAATAGTAATAGTAGTAGTAATAGTAGTAGCAGTAGAAGTAGTAATTAAGAGGAAAACCAGTGAAGAAATCAATGCAAGTTACAAGGTGACGGTGCCCTTCAGAAGAAGGTGGAGACAAGGGAACTACCAAGTCAATGGCAACTCTGGAGAAGGGTTCAGTTACGACAGGTAACGGTTGAAGAGGTACTGGACGTACCCTTCCCTTAGCTGGCATACGTTGACACTTGTCGCAGGAACGGCAGTAATCCCGGATGTCTGCACACATCCCTGGCCAATAAAAGTCTTGCCATACCTTCATCTGGGTCTTCCGGTGGGAGAAATGTCCAGCCAAAGGACCTTCGTGAGCAACACGTAGGATGACAGGACGGCAATCGCTGGGAACAACCAAGGATAAACCATTTACCTTTTGAAGGTGATCCGATGAGAGACATTTTCGGTACAGGAGGCCGTCCTCATGTATGAACTGGTATGTGGCACCATCCCGTGCCTTCTCAACTTCTTCAGTGGTAGCCTTTGACTGTAAACACGTCAAGGAAGGACAGGATTCCTGAAGTTGACGAAACTCATCAGGGGTTACAGTCAAAGGATGGAGCTTAGGCAGAACTAGAGGGTGGACCCGTTTAGATCGACCGGCTCTGGTCTCCACAGCACACACTTGAGTAGTGGAGGACTCAACTGGTGGTAGATGTTGACATCCAGAAGGGCGGTTGTTCTTTTCTTGAGAGGAGAGGGAAGTTCCGGGCGAAGGCGAGTCATCAGGAGGCAACAGAGGATCTTGTAGGGAAGAAACGTCAGTGGTGGCTTGGTCATGGTCACTATGGAGAAGATGGTTGTCGTTACTGAGTAGAGAATCAGGACTATCAGGATCTTGTACTCCGGGAATATTCCCAACTAGAGCACTAGCAAATTTAATTGGGGCCCTTACAGCATCTGTCCAACCAGTGTAAAATGGGCACCGTAAGTAACACTTAACGACAGGAAATTCGTCGATGCGTCCCAAATAGTCAGCAACTTGTACTTTGGGGCAGAGTGATGGGTCAATGTCTGGCAAGGCTTCCTCAGAAATTACAACTCCAGAGCATCCAGTATCCCTAATTATAGAGGAAGACCATGACCCATTAATAGTCCCCGTAACTGAGAAGTTAGGCACTTTATGGTCTTCTAAGCAAAATCCAACCTTATAGGGGGGCGTGGTAGTAGTTCCATCCTTGAATGCTCGAGGATTCCTGGGACAGCGTGGTCGTATATGTCCTGCTTCCCCACAATTGTGACAAGTCACGGTTGAGGGAGTCTGACTCCCAGGAGAAGGTAGAGGCTGGAGTGGAGTAGCAAGTAGAGGGGAGATTTTCTTAGCGTTGTTGTTGGAAGAGACCTTAGGATAGGCGTTGTGGGCGGATGCCCAGTCATCCGCTAGTTGTATTGCGTCCTTCAGCTTGGTAGGCCTTCTTTCCTTGATGAATAGGCGTATTTCTGCTGATAAGGAGGACAAAAATTGGTCAAAGATGATAAACTCCCTTAAATCAGCATAAACATTGGCCACAGAGGAAGACTCAACCCAAGAATCAAACATCCTCGATAACTGGGTAACAAACTGATGGTAGTTCTGTCCTACTCTAATCTTGTTTGACCTGAAATCCACCCGGTAGCCATCTGGAGTTTTACTGAAGCCTGTTAACAAGGCTTGCTTCAGTAACTCGTAATCCTCAGTGGTGGATGACGGAAGGGACGTGTAGAGTTCGGCAGCTTTACCAGTAAGGAGGCAACCCAGACGAACGGCAAAGGTATCTCTGGGTAAAACCAGCATCTCGGCCACACGCTCAAACCTAGTTAAATAGGTGGCAATGTCCTCTTCATCCTTGTATGGTGGTAGACTAGGTCTGGAAACAGGATCATGTGATGGTAGAACTGAGGGCTTACCTTTAGCTGCAATTTCTGCCAGCTTGATCTCTTTCTCCCTCTCAGCTTGTGCTTGTCTTTCTTCTCTTTCAGCTTGTCTTTCTTCTCTTTCAGCTTGTTTTTCTTCTCTTTCCTTCTCAGCTTGTTTTTCTTCTCTCTCCTTCTCTCTCTCAGCTTGTCTTTCTTCCCTTTCGTGTTTCTGTTGTTCTACGATCCACTGGCCAATTTCCTTGCCATGTAGACCGAGGGCTTCACCCTGCTCCTTCAGTTCTTGAAAGGAAGACATGGAGAAGACCGAACAGAGAACACAACACAAACAAACAAAAAAAATTAGACAACACCTCACGTGCAAAAATCTGGCAAAAGCAAGAGTTTGACGGCAATCAAAACACTCATAACATTACTCCCGGGCCTCAGGCAGCAACGGCGCGCAGCAGCGACTTAGATAACAACCCACAATCTGTAAAATGATAATAAATAATTGGTAGTTCTTATCCTGGCGAGGTCGCCAATATGTCAGGGCCGAGGTGACTACCAATTAATATTATCTTTTTATAGAGTTGTGGGGAAGAAAAATCATGGAGTATGATACCCCGAATATATTTACACACACACAAATAGCAAACAATAGGCTAGAAGCCAAAATAAATCACCAACGACGAACTGCTCGTAAACAATTACCAGAGCAGGGGTATGACACCCAAATAACTCCCTGTACAGCTGTTTTGAGGGTGAGATGCGTGACAGCAAAACTCGGCAACGTAGATTGCTCCTCAAACAGCAGGAAGGG
>JAPQNM010000029.1:8475984-8508484 GCA_029783475.1 Metacarcinus magister | reverse complement strand
GAGAGAGAGAGAGAGAGAGAGAGAGAGAGAGAAAAAAAAATCTCTCTCTCTCTCTCTCTCTCTCTCTCTCTCTCTCTCTCTCTCTCTCTCCCCCACCCCTCCCTCCCCCTACTTCCCTCCCTTGAGACCAGAGGTCAAGCCGTATAATCCTCCTTCCTTTTGGCGACCGGGCGCTGTACCATGTCCCGTTTAGCTACCTTTGTCGCTCAGTTTATTTACAACTTTTTTTTTCCATCACTCATTATTGCCTTCCAGATCGCATTATACTGATATTTTTTGGCTCATTGTTAGCAAATTTATTCACGATGATATTTTAGTCTCCTTTTTGAAGTATAAGACTTCATACAAGGAAATATTAATGAAACAATGAAGTGATAGCAGGTGTCTAATTTTTTACGACACTCAGCCTGTCACTGTCAACCAATCATCTAGCACAGTGTGGTGATGGCCAGCCTCTTACCCGAGTAGGAGGAGCATCCTCAGCCTTCGATTTTTGTATAGAGTATACTACCACTACTTCCTGGTAAGTGATGTCAGGCCAAAAACGACGTCTTCAGAATCTACATTTCATAGGATAGGTACATCAGGTAGAACTTACTCAAGTTTGCTACATTAACGGATAGTATTTTAGTTGTGGATTGACTTCTAAATATTTGTCAAGTCTGTTTTAGAACATAGTAATTATGACGTTTTAATATGACTTTTTCTTATTTTTTTTTCAAAAGTACAGGGAGGAGGTGAGAGGAGAGGAGGTGAAAGGAGATGAGAGGAGATGAAATGAGAGGAGAGGAGGTGAGAAGAGAGAAAGTGAGAGGAGGTGAGACGAAAGGAGGTGAGAGGAGAGGAAGTGAGAGTAGAGGAGGTAAGAGGAACATATAGGAACACATAGGAAAAACAAACAGCAACAGGCCTGCTGGCCCTTACGAGGCTGTTTGTGATAGAGACTACACTGTCTAATCTAGAGTGAAGGATACAGGATAGTAAGGGTGAAGGCTTCTCCCACCAGCCACGGCTGGCAGGAAAGGAAGGCGAACCATGCACTATGAGAAAAAAAATCATGGAAATCTTTTGGACCAGACTATCACTACTGTCACTACCACTACTGCTACCACTACTTCCTGGCAAGCGATGTCAGGCCACTAGCGACGTCTTTCGAATCGACATTTCGTAAGTTAGGTACATCAGGATGAGCTTACTCAAAGTCTGCTACGTTAACGGATAGTATTTTAATTGTGGATTGGCTTCTAAATATTTGTCAAGTCTATTTTTGAACGTAGTAATTGTTTTACTGTCGACGACATTGGCGGGCAGAGAGTTCCAAACGTTAACGATCCGATTGAAAAGAAGTGCTTGGCTTTGTTTGATGTGAATCTTTTACCAGTAATCTTAAAAGTATGACGTCTTCTTGTTATATTTGATCGATCAAAAGTAATGTAATCTTCTGCATTGATATTATCAAATCCATTGATTATCTTGAACATTTCAATTAAATCCCCTCGCATCCTTTGTTTTTCTAGGCTGAATAAGTTTAGTTCTTTAAGTCTTTCTTCATAAGGTTTATTTTTCAGCCTTGGAATTATTTTTGTTATTCTTCGCTGGACTCTTTCCAGTTTGTCAATGTCCTTTCTGTAATATGGGGACCAAAACGGTACGCAATACTCAAGATGGGGTCGTACTAGTGAATTATGCATTTGCCATTTATTGGCCCAAGACGTAAGTCGATCTAGGTTTGATTGTAAGACTTCTCTGTCAATTGTCATAGTTACTTTACTGGCAATTTTCGTATCGTCTGCGAATTTCGATATTTTGCAAGTGATCCCATCATCTATGTCATTAACATATATCAAGAATAAGACAGGACCAAGCACTGAACCCTGTGGTACGCAACTTTTTACGTTTACAATTGAGAGGAGACACTGTTTAAGACTACTCTCTGCTTACGTTCAGAGAGCCAGTCCTGAAGCCAATTGTAAATGCTACCAGTGATACCATGAGTCATTAGTTTATTAAGCGAGGAGGGGAGAGGAGAGGAGGTGAGAGGAGTTGAGAAGAGAGGAGGTGAGAGGATGTGAGAGGAGAGGAGGTGAGAGGACGTGAAAGGAGGGGAGGTGAGAGAAGGAGAGAGGTGAGGAGGTGAGAAGAGGTGAGAGGAGAGGAGGTGAGAGGAGAGGAAGTGAGAGGTGAAGAAATGAGAGGAGTGCAGAGGAGAGGAGGTGAGAGGAGGGTAGAAGAGAGGAGAGGAGAGAAGTGGAAGTGAGAGGAGAGGAGAAGAGGTGAAAAGAGGTAAGAGAAGAAGAGGTGAGAGGTGGTAGGAGGAAGTGAGAGGAGAGTAGATTAGAGGAGAGGAGGTGAAAGGAGGAGAGGAGGTGAGAAGAGAGGAGGTGAGAGGAGAGGAGGTGGGAGGAGAGGAGGTGAGAGGAGAGGTGAGGAGAAGAGGAGAGGAGGTGCGAGGAGGTGAAAAGAGAGGAAGTGAGAGTAGATGAGAGGATGAGAGGAGAAGAGAGGAGAGGAGGTGAGAGGAGAGGAGGTAAGACGAGAGAGGTGAGAGGAGGTGAGAGGAGAGGAGAGGAGAGGAGAGGAGAGGAGAGGAGAGGAGAGGAGAGGAGAAGAGAAGAGAAGAGGAGAGGAGGTGAGAGGAGAGGAGGTGAAAGAAGGTATGAGAGGAGAGGAGGTGAGTGGAGGTGAGAAGAGAAGAGATTTAAGGAGTGGAGGTGAGAGGTGAGGTGAGGTGAGAGGTGAGGTGTGAGGAGAGGAGAGGAGGTGAGAGGAGGTTAGAGGAGGTCAAAGAAAACGAAAGGAGAGAAAGTGAGAGGATTGCAGAGGAGAAGAGTATAGAGGAGGTGAGACAAGAGGAGGGGAGAGGAGGTGAGAGGAGAGGTGGTGAGTGGAGGGGACAGGAGAGGAGGTGACATGAAGGGAGATATAAGGAGGGTAGAGGAGAGGAGGTGAGACGATGGGAGGTGAGAGGAGAGGAGGTGATAGGAGGTGAGAGGAGAGGATGTGAGAAGAGGTGAGAAAAGGTGAGAGGAGAGGAGGTGAGAGGAGAGTAGATGAGAGAAGGTGAGAGGAGAGGTGAGAAGATTATAGGAGAGGAGGTGAGAGGGGAATACAAAGGAATACAAAGGAATAACAGGCAACAACAGCCCTGGTGGGCCTTACAAGGTTGCCTGTGTAGCTACTCTACTTCTATAGTCTCTACAAGTCTGAGGTAAAGGATAGTAAAGTGGAAGGCTCCTCCCCACCCACCTCTCCCTCCGGCAAACGCCGGCAGGAAAAAAAGTGGTTAAAGAAACACCTGCGCAGTAGTAGTAATAAAAACTGCGCAGGAAATTTGATAGTATAGTGTGAAAAAGAAAGAAAAAGGCTATCTATCACTATAAAAAAAATAAATAAATAAAATTTTAAAAAAAATAAATAAATTAAAAAATTAAAATTAAAAAATTAAAAAATTAACGAAGTGGGTAATAAGTTAGGTTAGGTTTTGTCGTCAAGTACTTATCGAGTTTAGCTTTAAAAGTTTCAATCGTATTACTGTTGACTACCTGTGCTGGGAGAGAGTTCCATACATTAACTATTCTATTGAAGAAAAAGTGTTTAGATTCTTCCGATCTGAAGGCTTTACCGATTATTTTGAATCCATTGTTTCTTGTGATTCTTTCCCGATCAACAATTACGTAATCGCTTATATTGACGTTATCGAAACCATGAATCATTTTGAAAACTTCTATTAGGTCTCCCCGTAATCTACGTTTCTCTAAACTGAACAGATCGAGCTCCTTCAGTCGTTCCTCGTATGGCTTATTGCGCAGTCGCGGAATCCTTTTTGTGGCTCGTCTTTGGACTCTCTCCAGCTTTACAATGTCTTTTCTATAGTAAGGTGACCAAAACTGAACGCAATATTCGAGATGCGGACGTACGAGGGAATTGAACAGTGTCAGGACGACTTTATCAGATTTAAACTCGAAGGTTCTGCCAATGAAACCAATTCATTTGTTAGCGGTTTTAACGGCTTCTGAGCAGTGTTTGCCTGGTTTGAGGTCGCTACTAATAGTTACGCCCAGGTCTTTTTCTTCATTAACTTTAAGAAGTTCGGTACCGTTCATTGAATAGTTAGTGCGATTATTGTTACTCCCAATATGCAAAACTTTACACTTATTTAAGTTATACGTCATCTGCCACTTCTTTGACCAATTTACTAAGCGATCGAGGTCGGACTGTAGTAGCGCTTTTTCGGCAGTAGTAGTAACTCTTCCAGTTATTTTCGTGTCGTCAGCAAATTTGGATATCTTACAGGTGAGGCCTTCATCGATGTCGTTTACGTAGATTACAAAAAGAACGGGGCCGAGCACTGAACCTTGCGGCACTCCACTTAGAACGTTTCGCCAGTTTGATGCTTTACCGTTAATAACGACGCGTTGTTTTCTCTCGTAGAGCCAGTCTTCGAGCCACGAGTGAATTTTACCAGTAATGGCGTGCGAAATTAATTTACTTAGAAGGTGCTTATGGGGAACTTTGTCAAACGCTTTTTGAAAGTCCAGATAAATGACGTCTACCGCTTTGGATTCGTCGAATATGTTAAATACGTCGTTGTAGAAGTCTAGTAGGTTAGTGAGGCATGAACGTTTATTACGGAAGCCATGTTGGGAGTTTTTAATGAGACTGTTCTCTTCCAAGAAGCTTACTAGTTTGTTACGCAATATGGTTTCCATTAATTTACTGACTACTGAGGTGAGGCTGATCGATCTATAATTACATGGAAGAGACTTGTTTCCCTTCTTTTGAATGGGGGTAACATTTGCAAGTTTCCAGTCTCGAGGTACTTTACCGGAGTTTAGTGATTTATTAAAAATTATCGAGAGGGGTTTACATATTTGATTTTTGGTTTCTTTTAATACACGTGGCGCTATGCGGTCAGGCCCAGGAGTTTTGTTTACTTTAATATTATCAAGTACTTTTATTACGATATCCTCTGTAATCTCGCAAGTCTGTGACTTGCGACGTCTCTATGAAACCATTTGTGTCTTCACTTGTAAAAACTGAGGCAAAATATTCATTTAATGTTTCGGCCATATTGACCTCGTTGTTAACGTGTTCCCCATTGTCTAGGTGAAGTGGACCGATGTTACTAGTTTGGACTTTTTTACGGCGAACGTAACTGTAGAATTCTTTAGGGTTCGATTTAATTTTATGACGATAAGCGCTTCACAATTTTTTTTACTTTGTCTAATAAGTTTATTAGTTTCGCGGCGAAGTCTTTGAAATAATATCTTATCACTTTCGAGTTGAGTTCGTTGGTATTTACGGTATGCACGTTTTTTGTTAGACAGGCCCGTTTTTATTCGATTATTCCACCATTTTGGTTTAATATTATTACCTGAACGTCTTTTACAGACTGGAATACACGATTTTACCGCATTGTTTAAGATGTGAGTGAATTTATTCCATGAATCATTTACGTCGGTTTCACATGATAATTGGCTCCAGTCTGTTTCTGAGAGAATATTTTTAAGTCTTTCGTAATTACCTTTACTGTACACGTAAACTAATTCTTCACTAAAGTTTTCATCATAAATCTTCAGATTTATGTCAAACTTAACAATTTTATGATCGCTCGTGCTGAATTCTGGGCCAACAATGACGTTACTTATTAGCGTTTCGTTTGTTGAGAATACAAGGTCTAATATATTATCACCTCTCGTTGGTTCGTTAACATGTTGACTTGGAGCGCTTTCTAGTAAATTATCGTATAAATTTTGACCAGAGTGGGACGATATTGGATTTCCCCATGAATTTACGGGTAAGTTAAAATCTCCGAATATGACACTTTCGCTTGAATCGCTTATCTCAGTTATCTGGTCGTATAAATCTTTATCGGTGTTAGCGCTTTGGGCTGGAGGTCTATAAACAAGTCCGATAACAATTTTTCTTGAACGAATGGTTAAATTTAAAAATACTGTGTCCACGTTGTTTATTTTTTTCTTGTCGGTTAACATTGGTCGAAGATTGGCTTTTACGTAGAGAAGAACTCCTCCACCTAACTTATTTTTTCTTTCGCAGCTAAACATCGAGTAACCGGGTAAGTTATATTCAGCTAAAAAGTCTCTGTTTTCCGTATCGAGCCATGTTTCAGTAATGCCTAAAATGTGATATTCGTCCGACGCTGCAAGGGCTTCGAGATCAAGGAATTTATTACGTATACTGCGCGCATTGATCATGCAACAACTTATGACGTTTCACTTACGACGACACGTCTGCAGGAGGCTGTGTTTCGTTTTTTTGCCTGAAAAGAGAAACTTTATTATTGAGGAGTCGGCCAAAGCGTGCGGAGCCGATACCGTTCAAGTGTAGTCCGTCTCCCCGGAACAGGCTATCCTTATCGTAGAAGTCGTCCCACATGTTGATGAAGTCGACGCCTTCCTGAGAACAGAGATTTTTTAGACGATTATTCGTGCTGAAGGCTTTGTCATAGAAGGCGGCTGACGCACGGATCCTGGGGAGAATGCCTGAAATGATAATGTTATTAGTTTTTGTCTTGAACGCCTGGATCATTTTCTTGTACTTTTCCATCAGCTCCTCGGAACGGGTGTGCTGAACGTCGTTTGTGCCTGCGTGTAAAAGGAAAAGAGTACTGTCATTTGTGTTCACGGTTGCCTCCTCGCAGGCTGCCGTGATGATGAGGATGGGAGAGGAGAGGAGGTGGGAGGGAAGGAGGTAAGAGGAAGTGAGAGGAGAGGCAATGAGATGAGAGGAGGTGAGAGGAGAGAAGTTGAGAGGAAGAGAGAAGAGAGTAGGTGATTGGAGGGGAGGAAGGGAGAGGAGAGAAGGTGAGAGGAGAGGAGAGGAGAGGAGGTGAGAGAAGAACAGGAGAGAGGAGGTGAGAGAAGAACAGGAGAGAGAAGGTGAGAGGAGAATAAGAGAGAAGAAGTGAGAGAAGAGGATTTGAGAAGAGAGAAGGTGAGAGGAGGTGAGGTGAGAGGAGAGTTGATGAGAGAAGAGGAAGTGAGAAGAGGTGAGAGGAAAGGTGAGAAGATGTGAAAGGAAAAGATATGAGAGGAGGAGAGAGGAAAGGAGATGAAAGGAGAAGAGGTGTGATGAGGTTAGAGGAGAAGTGGTGAGAGGAGTGGAGAAGAGAGGAGGTGAGAGGAGAGGAGAGGAGAGGAGGTAAGAGGTAAGGAGAGGTGAGAGGAGAGTAAAGGATGTGAGAGGAGAGGAGGTGAGAGGAGAGGATTTGGGAAGAAAGGATGTGAGAGAAGAAGAGTTTAGAAGAGAGGAGGTGAAAAAAGGTAAGAGGAAAGGAGGTGAGAGGAAAGGAAATGTGAGGAGGTGAGAGAAGGTGATAGGAGAGGAGGTTAGAGGAGGTGAGAGGATGTGAGGGGAGAGGAATTGAGAGTAGGTGAGAAGAGAAGTTGTTAGAGGAGGTGAAAGGAGAGGTTGTTAGAGAAGGTGAAAGGAGAAGAGATGAGAGGAGAGGAGGTGAAAGGAGAGGAAGTGAGAGGAGCTGACAGGAGGTGGGAGGAGGTGAGAGTAGAGTAGATGAGAGGAGAGGAACTGAAAGGAGAGGAGGTGAGAGAAGGTGAGGTGAGAAGAGAGGAGGTGGAAGGAGAGGAGGTGAGAGTATAGGAGGTGAGAGGAGAGGAGGTGAGAGGAGAGGAGGTGAGAAGAGGTGAGATGAAAGGAGGTGAAAGGAGAGGAGGTGAAAAGTGAGGAGGTATGAAGAGAGGAGGTGAGTGTTGAGGAGGTTAGAGGAATTGAGAAAAGAGGAGATGAGGGGAGGGGAGAGGAGGTCAGAAGATGGGAGAGGAGAGGTGAGAAGAGAGGAAGTGAGCGGATGTGAGAGGAGAGGAGAGGAGAGGAGAGGAGAGGAGAGGAGAGGAGAGAAGAGGAGAGGAGAGGAGAGTAGAGGAGGTGATAGGAGGGGAAAGGAGAGGAGAGGAGGTGAGAAGAGAGCACGTGAGATTAGAGGATGGGGGAGGAAAGAATGTGAGAGGAGAGGAGGTGAGAGGAGAGGAGGTGAGAGGAGAGAATATGTATGAAGCAGAGAGAAGAGGAAGTGAGAGGAGGTGAGAGTAGAGGAGATGAGAGGAGGTGAGAGAAGAGCAGGAGAGAGGAGAGGATATGAGAGGAGCAGAGAGGAGAGGAAGTGAGAAGAGGTGAGAGGAGAGGAGATGAGACGAGGTGAGAGGAGAGAATGTGAGATGAGGGCAGAGGAGATGAGGTGAGAGGAAAAGAGAGAAGAGGAGAGGAAAAGAAGTGAGAGGATAGGAGAAGAGGTGAGGGGAGAGGAGAGGAAAGGAGAAGAGTTGAAAGGAGAGGAGAAGAGGTGAGGGGAGAGGAGAGGAAAGGAGAAGAGTTGAAAGGAGAGGAGAAGAGGTGAGGGGAGAGGAATTCAGAAGACTACAGAGAGAGGAGGTGAGAGGAGAGGTAGTGAGAGGAGAGAAGGTGAGAGGACAAGAGATGAGAGGAAAGGAGGTGAGAGGAAAGGAGATGAAAGGAAGTGAGAGAAGTGGAGCTAAGAGGAGGTGGGAGGAGGGGAGAGTAGAATAGATGAGAGGATGTGAGAGGATGTGAGGTGAGAGGAGAGGAGATGAAAAGAGAGGAGGTGAGAGGAGGGCAGAGGAGAGGAGGTGAGAAAAGGGGAGAGAAGAGGAGAGCAGAGGAGGTGAGAGGAGTTTAGATGAGATGAGGTGAAAAAAGAAGAAGTGAGAGGAAAGGAGATGAGAGGAGGTGAGAGGAGAAGAGGGGAGAAGAGGAAAGAGAAGAGGAGAGGAGAGGAGAGTAGAAGAGAGGAGGTGCAAGGAGAGGAGATGAGAGGAAAGAAGAGAAGAATAGGTGAGAAAAGAAAAGGTGAGAGGAGGTGAGAAGAGGTGAGAGGAGAGGAGATGTGAGGAGGTGAGAATGAAGGAAGTGACATGAGGTTAAGGGGGAGAGGAGGTTAGAGGAGATGAGAGGAGAAGAGGTGAGAGGAGAGGAGGAGAGAGGAGAGCAGTTGAGATGAACGCAGAGGAGAGGAGGTGAGAGGAGGGGAGAAGAGAGTTGGTGAGAGGAGAGGAGAAGAGAGGAGGTGCAAGGAGGTGATAAGAGAATAAGTGAGAGGAGAGGAGGTGAGGGGAGGGAGGTGAGAGGTTAGGAGGTGAGTGGAGTTGAGAAGAGAGGAGACGAGAAGAGGGGATATGAGAGAAGATGAGAGGAGGGGAGCGGAGAGGAGAGGATGTGAGAGGAGAGGAGGTGAGAGTAGAATAGGAGTAGAGAGTAGAGAATAGAGTAGAGAGTAGAGAGAGGAGAGGATTTGCGAGGAGGGGAGATGAGAGAATTTGAGAGGAGGAGAGAAGAGAGTAGGTAATTTTAGGGGAGGAGGGTAGAGGAGAGGAGGTGAGAGGAGAAGATAGGAGAGGAGGTGAGAGGAGAATAGGAGAGAGTAGGTGAGAGGTGAATAAGATAGAGAGGAGGTGAGAAAAGAGGAGGTGAGAGGAGATGAAGTGAGCGGAGGTGAGAGGAGAGGAAATGAGAGGAGAGGAGCATAGAGAAGGTGAGAGGAGTGGAGGTGAGAGGAGAGGAGGTGAGGTGAGAGAAGAGGTGGTGAGAGGAGAGGAAGTGAGAAGAGGTGAGAGGAGGGGAAGTGAGAAGAGGTGAAAGGAAAGGATTTGAGAGGAGGAGGGAGGAGAGGAGGTGAAGTGAGGTCAGAGGAGAGGAGGTGAGAGGAGTGAAAAAGAGAGGAGGTGAGAGGAGAGGAGAGGAGAGGAGAGGAGGTAAGAGGTAAGGAGAGGAGAAGAGGTGAGAGGAGAGAAGAGGATGTGAGAGGAGAGGATGTGGGAAGAGAGGATGTGAGAGGAGAGGAGTTGAGAGGAAATGAAAGTAGGGGAGAGGAAAGGAGGTGAGAGGAAAGGAGATGTGAGGAGGTGAGGGGAGGTGATAGGAGAGGAGGTTAGAATAGGTGAGAGGATGTGAGAGGAGAGGAATAGAAAAGACTTGAGAGGAGGTGAGAGGAGAGGTTGTCAGAGGAGGTGAGAGGAGAAGAGAGGAGGGGAGAGAAGAATGATGAGAGGAGAGGAGGTGAAAGGAGAGGAGGTGAAAGGAGAGGAGGTGAGAGGAGCTGACAGGAGGTGGGAGGAGTTGAGAGTAGATTAGATGAGGAGGTGAGAGGAGTTGAGAAAATAAGAGGTGAGAGGAAGGGAGAGGAGAGGGTGTGAGAGGAGAAGAGGTCAGAAGATGGGTAAGGAGAGGTGAGAGGAGAGGAGGTGAGAAGATGGGAGAGGAGAAGTGAGAAGAGAGGAAGTGAGAGGACGTAAGAGGAGAGAAGGGGAGATGAGAGAAGAGGAGAGAAAACGAGAGAAGAGGAGGTGAGAGGAAGGGAGAGGAGAGGAGAGGAGAGGTGAGGAGGTTTGAAGAGAGGACGTGAGTGGAAAGGATGTGAGAGGAGAGGAGGTGAGATGAGGTCAGAGGAGAGGAGGTGAGGGGAAAAAATAGGAGGTGATAGGAGAGAAGAGAAGAGGAAGTGAGAGGAGAGGAAAAGAGGTGAGAGGATAGGAAAAGAGGTGAGAGGATAGGAGAAGAGGTGAGTGTAGAGGAGAGGAGAAGAGATGAGAGGAGAGTAGAGGAGAAGAGGTGAGAGGAGAGGAAAGGAGGTGAGAGTAAAGGAGGTGAGAGGAGAGGAGAGGAGGTGATAGGGGAGGAAAGGAGAGGTGTGAGATGAGAGGAGGTGAGAGGAGAAGAGGTGAGAGGAGGTATGAGAAGAGAAGAGGTGAGAGGAGGTGAGAGGAGAGTGGAATAGAGGAGTTGAGGTGAGAGGAGGTGAGATGAGAGGAGGTGTGAGGAGTGGAGAGGAGAAGTGGTGAGAGAATGTGAAAGGAGGTGAGAGGAAAGGAGGTGAGAGGATTGCAGACGAGAGGAGGTGAGAGGAAATGAGGTGAGAGAAGAGGAGGTGAGAGGAGGTGAGAAGAGGAAAGAGGAGAGGAGGTAAGAGAGCGGTGAGAGGATGTTAGAGGAGAGAAGGTGTGAGGAGAGGAAGTGAGAGGAGGGAACAGGAGAAGAGGTGAGAGGAGCTGAAATGAAGAGAGGTATAAGGAGGGATAGGAGGGGAGATAAGAGGAGATGAGAGAAAAGAATGGGAAAGGAGAGAGGAGAGGAGGTGAAAAGAGGTGAAAGGAGTTGAGAGGAGAGGATGTATTTGGAGAAGGGATAAAAGGAGGTGAGAGGAGAGGAAGAGAGGAGGTGCGAGGAGGGGAGTGGAGAGGAGTTGAGAGGAAGAGGGAAGAGAGTAGGTGATTGGAGGGGAGGTGGGGAGAAGAGGGGAGAGGAGAGGGAGAGGAGGTGAGAGGAGAATAGGAGAGAGGAGTTGATAGGAGAATAAGAGAGAGGAGGTGTGAGAAGATGGGGTGAGAGGAGATAAAGTGAGCGGAGATGAGAGGAGAAGAGATTGGAGGAGAGGAGGTGGAAGGAGAGGAGAGAAGAGTAGGAGAGAAGTGGTGAGCTGAGATGAATTGCGTGGAGGTGAAAAGAAAGGATGTGCAAGGAGGAGGAGGAGAGAGAGAGAGAGAGAGAGAGAGAGAGAGAGAGAGAGAGAGAGAGAGAGAGAGAGAGAGAGAGAGAGAGAGAGAGAGAGAGAGAGAGAGAGAGAGAGAGAGAGAGAGAGAGGAGAGAGAGAGAGAGAGAGAGAGAGAGAGAGAGAGAGAGAGAGAGAGAGAGAGAGAGAGAGAGAGAGAGAGAGAGAGAGAGAGAGAGAGAGAGAGAGAGGAGAGAGAGAGAGAGAGAGAGAGAGAGAGAGAGAGAGAGAGAGAGAGAGAGAGGAGAGAGAGAGAGAGAGAGAGAGAGAGAGAGAGAGGAGAGAGAGAGAGAGAGAGAGAGAGAGAGAGAGAGAGGAGAGAGAGAGAGAGAGAGAGAGAGAGGAGAGAGAGAGAGAGATGAGAGAGAGAGAGAGAGAGAGAGAGAGAGGAGAGAGAGAGAGAGAGAGGAGAGAGAGAGAGAGAGGAGAGAGAGAGAGAGAGAGAGAGAGAGAGAGAGGAGAGAAGAGAGAGAGAGAGAGAGAGAGAGAGAGAGAGAGAGAGAGAGAGGAGAGAGAGAGAGAGAGAGAGAGAGAGAGAGAGAGAGAGAGAGAGGAGAGAGAGAGAGAGAGAGAGAGAGAGAGAGAGAGAGAGAGAGAGAGAGAGAGAGAGAGAGAGAGAGAGAGAGAGAGAGAGAGAGAGAGGAGAGAGAGAGAGAGAGAGAGAGAGAGAGAGAGAGAGAGAGAGAGAGAGAGAGAGAGAGAGAGAGAGAGAGAGGAGAGAGAGAGAGAGAGAGGAGAGAGAGAGAGAGAGAGAGAGAGAGAGAGAGAGAGAGAGAGAGAGAGAGAGAGAGAGAGAGAGGAGAGAGAGAGAGAGAGAGAGAGAGAGAGAGAGAGAGAGAGAGAGAGAGAGAGAGAGAGAGAGAGAGAGAGAGAGGAGAGAGAGAGAGAGAGGAGAGAGAGAGAGAGAGAGAGAGAGAGAGAGAGAGAGAGAGAGAGAGAGAGAGAGAGAGAGAGAGAGAGAGAGAGAGAGGAGAGAGAGAGAGAGAGAGAGAGAGAGAGAGAGAGAGAGAGAGAGAGAGAGAGAGAGAGAGAGAGAGAGAGAGAGAGAGAGAGAGAGAGAGAGAGAGGAGAGAGAGAGAGAGAGAGAGAGAGGAGAGAGAGAGAGAGAGAGAGAGAGAGAGAGAGAGAGAGAGAGAGAGGAGAGAGAGAGGAGAGAGTGAGAGGAGAGGAGAGAGGTGAGAGGAGAGGAGAGAGGAGAGGAGAGGAAAGGAGGTGAGAGGGGAGGAAAGGAGAGTTGGAGAGGAGGTGAGAGGAGAGGAAAGGAGAGTTGGAGAGGAGGTGAGAGGAGAGGAAAGGAGAGTTGGAGAGGAGGTGAGAGGAGAGCATGTGGGAGGAGAGGATGTGAGGAGAGAGGAGTTGAGAGAAGAGGAGGTGAACAGAGGTGAAAGGCAAGGTGAGAAGAGAGGAGGTGAGAGGATGTGAGAGGAGAGGAATTAATAGGAGGTGAGAGGAGAGCTGGTGAGAGAAGAGGAGGTGAAAGGATGTGAGGTGATAGGAGAGGTGAAAGGGGAGATAAGAGGAGTTGAGAGGATGTGAGGTGAGAGGAGCAGAGGTGAGAGGAGAGGAGATGAAATGAGACGAGGTTAGAGGAGGGCAGAGGCGAAGAAGTGATAGGAGGGTAGAGGAGAGGAGATAAGAGGAGAGGTGAGAAAAGGAGAGAGGAGAGGAGAGTAGGTGAAAGGAGAGGAGATGAGAAAAGAGGAGGAGACCTGAGGAGAGGAGTTTAGAGGAGGTGAGAAGAGAGGAGAGGAGAGGAGAAAAGGAAAAAGAAGAGGAGAAGAGAGGAGGTGAGAGGAGAGGAGAGGAGGATAGAGGAGAGAAGACAAGAATAGGATAGAAAAGAGATGGTGAGAGGAGGTAATAAGAGAGGAGGTGAGAGGAGACGAGATGCGAGGAGGTGAGAATGAAGGAAGACAGTGGAGGTTAGGGGGGTGAGGTGGTCAGGGGAGATGAGAGGAGAGGAAGTGAGAGGAATACAAAGGAATACAAAGGAATAACAGGCAACAACAGCCCTGGTGGGCCTTACAAGGTTGCCTGTGTAGCTACTCTACTTCTATATTCTCTACAAGTCTGAGGTAAAGGATAGTAAAGTGGAAGGCTCCTCCCCACCCACCTCTCCCTCCGGCAAACGCCGGCAGGAAAAAAAGTGGTTAAAGAAACACCTGCGCAGTAGTAGTAATAAAAACTGCGCAGGAAATTTGATAGTATAGTGTGAAAAAGAAAGAAAAAGGCTATCTATCACTATTAAAAAAAAAAAAAATAAATAAATAAATAAATTCATTAACGAAGCGGGTAATAAGTTAGGTTAGGTTTTGTCGTCAAGTACTTATCGAGTTTAGCTTTAAAAGTTTCAATCGTATTACTGTTGACTACCTGTGCTGGGAGAGAGTTCCATACATTAACTATTCTATTGAAGAAAAAGTGTTTAGATTCTTCCGATCTGAAGGCTTTACCGATTATTTTGAATCCATTGTTTCTTGTGATTCTTTCCCGATCAACAATTACGTAATCGCTTATATTGACGTTATCGAAACCACGAATCATTTTGAAAACTTCTATTAGGTCTCCCCGTAATCTACGTTTCTCTAAACTGAACAGATTGAGCTCCTTCAGTCGTTCCTCGTATGGCTTATTGCGCAGTCGCGGAATCATTTTTGTGGCTCGTCTTTGGACTCTCTCCAGCTTTACAATGTCTTTTCTATAGTAAGGTGACCAAAACTGAACGCAATATTCGAGATGCGGACGTACGAGGGAATTGAACAGTGTCAGGACGACTTTATCAGATTTAAACTCGAAGGTTCTGCCAATGAAACCAATTAATTTGTTAGCGGTTTTAACAGCTTCTGAGCAGTGTTTGCCTGGTTTGAGGTCGCTACTAATAGTTACGCCCAGGTCTTTTTCTTCATTAACTTTAAGAAGTTCGGTACCGTTCATTGAATAGTTAGTGCGATTATTGTTACTCCCAATATGCAAAACTTTACACTTATTTAAGTTATACGTCATCTGCCACTTCTTTGACCAATTTACTAAGCGATCGAGGTCGGACTGTAGTAGCGCTTTTTCGGCAGTAGTAGTAACTCTTCCAGTTATTTTCGTGTCGTCAGCAAATTTGGATATCTTACAGGTGAGGCCTTCATCGATGTCGTTTACGTAGATTACAAAAAGAACGGGGCCGAGCACTGAACCTTGCGGCACTCCACTTAGAACGTTTCGCCAGTTTGATGCTTTACCGTTAATAACGACGCGTTGTTTTCTCTCGTAGAGCCAGTCTTCGAGCCACGAGTGAATTTTACCAGTAATGCCGTGCGAAATTAATTTACTTAGAAGGTGCTTATGGGGAACTTTGTCAAACGCTTTTTGAAAGTCCAGATAAATGACGTCTACCGCTTTGGATTCGTCGAATATGTTAAATACGTCGTTGTAGAAGTCTAGTAGGTTAGTGAGGCATGAACGTTTATTACGGAAGCCATGTTGGGAGTTTTTAATGAGACTGTTCTCTTCCAAGAAGCTTACTAGTTTGTTACGCAATATGGTTTCCATTAATTTACTGACTACTGAGGTGAGGCTGATCGGTCTATAATAACATGGAAGAGACTTCCATGTAATTATAGACCGATCAGGTGAGAGAAGAGGTGAGAGAAGAGGAGGTGAGATAAGAGTAGGTGAGAGGAGGTGAGAGGAGAGGAGTTGAAAGGAGATGAGATGAGAGGAGAGGAGTAGAGAGTAAAGGAGGTGAGAGAAGGTGAGATGAGATGAGATGAGATGAGAGGAAGTGAGAAGAGAGGAAGTGAGAGGAGGTGAAAGGAAAGGAGGTGAGAGTAGAGGAGGTGAGAGGAGAAGAGGTGAGAGGAGAGTATGTTTGAGGATGGGAAAGGAGAGGAGGTGAGAAGAGGTATGAGAGGATAGGAGGTGAGAGAAGAGGAGTGGAGGTGAGATGAGAGGAGGTGTGAGGAGAGGAGAGAAGAAGAGGTGAGAGGATGCGAAAAGAGGTGAGAGGAAAGGAGGTGAGAGGATTGCAGAGGAGAGAAGGTGAGAGGAAATGAGGTGAGAGAAGAGGAGGTGAGAGAAGGGGAGAGGATGGGAGGGGAGGGGAGAGGAGGTGAGAAGAGGTAAGAGGAGAAGTGGTAAGAGGCGGTGAGAGAAGAGGCGATGAGAGGAGGTGAGAGGAGAGGAGGTTAGAGGAGAGTAAGTGAGAGAATGGAACAGGAGAATAGGTGAGAGGAGGTGACACGAAGAGAGGTATAAGGAGGGAGAGGAGGGAAGGTAGGAGGAGATGAGAGAAGAGGATGCGAAAGGAGAGAGAAGGAGGAGAGGAGAGAGAGAGGAGGAGAGGAGAGAAGAGGAGGTGAGAAGAGGTGAGAGGAATGGAGGTGAGAGGATAGGAGATGAGAGGAGGGGAGATGAGAGGAGGTGAGAGGAGTGCAGAGATGAAGCGGAGAGAGGAGGTGAGAGGAGGTGAGAGGAGGTGAAAGGAGAGTAGGTGATTGGAGGTGAGAGGAGAGGAGGTGAGAGAAAAGGAGGCGAGAAGAGAGGAAGTGAGAGGAGGTTAAGGGGGAGAGAAAGTGAGAGGAGAGGATGTGAAAGGAGAGGAGGTGAGAGGAGAGGAGGTGAGAGGAGAGGAGAGGAGGTAAGAGATGAAGAGATTAGAGGAGAGGAGGTGAGAGTGGAGGAGGTTAGTGGAGGTGAGAGCAGAGGAGGTGAGAGGGGAGGAGGTTAGAGGAGGTGAGAGGAGAGTAGGTGAGAGGAGAGGATGTATTAGGAGGAGATATGAAAGGAGATGAGAGGAGAGGAAGAGAGGAGGTGCGAGGAGGGGAGAGGAGAGGAGTTGAGAGGAGGAGGGAAGAGAGTAGGTGATTGAAGGGGATGTGGGGAGAGGAGGGGAGAGGAGAGGGAGAGGAGATGAGAGGAGAATAGGAGAGAGGAGTTGATAGGAGAAAAAGAGAGAGGAGGTATGAGAAAAGGGTGTGCGAGGAGTAGAGAGAGAGAGGAGGTGAGAGGAGAGGAGATGAGAAGAGGAGAGGAGAGGAGGTGAGGAGAGTTGACGAGGTGAGAGGAGAGGAGAGGAGGTGAGAGGGGAGGAAAGGAGAGGTGGAGATGAGGTGAGAGGAGAGGATGTGGGAGGAGAGGTTGTGAGAAGAGAGGAGTTGAGAGGAAAGGAGGTGAACAGAGGTGAGAGGAAAGGTGAAAAGAGTGGAGGTGAGAGGATGTGAGAGAAGAGGAATTGAGAAGAGGTGAGAGGAGGTGAGAGGAGTGGTGGTGAGATGAGAGGACGTGAGAGGAGAAGAGGAGAGGAGGTGAGAGGAGAGGACGTGAGGAGAGAGGAGCTGAGAGGAAGAGGAAGGAGGGGAGAGTAGAATAGATGAGAGGAGAGGAAGTGAGAGGAGAGGAGATGAAAGGAGAGGAGGTGAAAGGAGAGTAGGTGAGATGAGAGGAGATTAGAAGAGGGCAGAGGAGAGGAAGTGATAGGAGGGTAGAGGAGAGGAGGTGAGAGGAGTGGAGGTGAGAAAATGGGAAAGGAGATGAGGTGAGAGGAGTTTAGAGGAGAGTAGGTGAAAGGAGAAGAGATGAGAAAAGAGGAGGTGAGAGGAGAGCTGAGGAGAGGAGAGAGGAAAGGAGATGAGAGAAGGTGAGAAGAGAGGAGACGAGAAGAGGAAAAGAGATTAGTTGAGAGGAAAGGATAGAGGAGAGAAGAGAAAAATAGGTGAGAAAAGAGAAGGTGAGAGAAGGTAAGAAGAGAGGAGATGAGAGGAATGAAGATGCGAGGAGGTGAGAATGAATGAAGTGAGAGGAGGTTAGGGTGGAGAGGAGGTCAGAGGAGAGGAGGTGAGAGGAGGTGAGAGGGTAGGAGGTGAAAAGAGTGGAGATGAGAGAAGAGGAAGTGAGAGGAGAGGACGTTAGAGGAGAGGAGAAGAGAGGAGAGGAGTTGAGATGAATGCAGAGAAGAGTGAGTGAGAGGAGGAAAGAAGAGAGTTGGTGAGGAGGTGAGAGAAGAGGAGGTGCGAGGAGGTGATAAGAGAGGAAGTGAGAGGTGAGAGGTGACGAGGTGAGTGGAGTTGAGAAGAGAGGAGATGAGAGGAGATGAGAGGAGAGGAGGGGTGAGGAGAGGATGTGAGAGGATAGGAGGTGAGAGGGTAGGAGGTGAGAGTAGAGTAGGTGAGAGTAGATGAGGTGAGAGATGAGGAGATTAGAGAAGAGGAGGTGAGAGGGGAGGAGGTGAGAGGAGGTGAGAGGAGAGGAGGTGAGAGTAGATGAGGTGAGAGATGAGGTTATTAGAGAAGAGGAGGTGAGAGGAGGTGAGAGGAGAGGAGGTGAGAGGAGAGGAGGTGAGAGGATGTGAGAAGAAAAGAGATGAGAGGAGAGGAGGTGTGAGGAGAGGAGGTGCGAGGAGGGGAGAGGAGTTGAGAAAAGATGATGGGAGAGGAGAGGAGGTGAGAGGAGAGGAGGTGAGAAGATGGGAGGAGAGAGGTGAGAGGAGAGAAGGTGAGAGGAGGTGAGAGGAGATGAAGTGAGAGGATATGAGAGAATAGGAGAGGAGTGGAGAGGAGAGGAGTGGAGAGGAGAGGAGAGGAAAGGAGAGGAGGTGAGAAGAGAGGAGAGGAAAGGAGAGGAGATGAGAAGAGAAGACGTGAGAGGAGAGGATGTAGGATGAGAGGAAGTGAGAAGAGAAGAAAAGAGGTGAGAGGAGAGGATATGAGAGGAGCAGAGAGGAGAGAAAGTAAGAAGAGGTGAGAGGAAGTGAGATAATAAGAGGAGAAAGGAGAGGATATGAGAGGAGCAGAGAGGAGAGGAAGTAAGAAGAGGTGAGAGGAAAAGAGGTGAGAGGAGATGAGAGAATAGGAGGGGAGAGGAGAGGATATGAGAGAAGCAGAGAGGAGAGGAATTGAGAAGACGTAAAAGGAGAGGAGATGAGAGGAGGTGAGAGAAGAGTAGGTGAGAGGAGAGGATATGAGAGGATAGGATGTGAGAGGAGAGGAGAGAAGAGGAAGTGAGAGGAGAGGAGAGGAAAAAAGGCTAGAGGATAGGAGAAGAGGTGAGAAAAGAGGAGAGGAGAAGAGATGAGAGGAGAGGAGAGGAGAGGAGAGGAGAGGAGAAGAGGTTAGGTGAAAGGAGAGGAGGTGAGAGGAGAGGACAGGAAGTGAGAGGAGGTTAGAGGAGAGATGTGAGAGGAATGGAGGGAAGAGGAGATGAGTGGAGGTGAGAGGAGTGGAGATGAGAGGAAGTGAGAGAAGAGGAGATGTAAGGAGGTAAGAGGAGATGAGATGAGTGGAGGTGAGAAGAGATGAGGTGAGAAAAGGTGAGAGGAGGGTAGAGGAGGTGAGAGGTGAAGATAGGAGAGCAGGTAAGAGAAAAGGAGAGGAGAGGAGGTGAAAGGAGAGGAGAGGAGAAGAGAAGAGAGAAGAGGAGAGGAGTGGAGATCAGAGGAGAGGAGAGGAGGTGAGAGGAGAGAAGAGGAGAATAAGTGAGAGGAGAGGAGACGAGATGAGAGGAAGTGAGAGGAGGTGAGAGGAGAGGAGGTGAAAGGAGGTGAGTGGCGAGGAGGTGAGAGGAGGTAACAGAAGAGGAGATGTGAGGAGAATAGGTGATATGAGATGAGAGGAGGTGATGTGAGGTGAGAAGATAGGAGGTTAGAGGAGAGGAGGTACGAGGAGGTGAGAAGAGAAAAAGTGAGAGGAGGTTAGGGGGGAGAGGAGGTGAGAGGATGGGAGAAGAGATGAGGGGAGAGGAGAAGAGAGGAGAGCAGGTGGGAGGAGGGGAGAGGAGAGGAGGGGAGAGGACAGGAGGTGAGGGGAGAGGAGATGAGGGAAGAGGAGGTGAGAGGAGAGGAGGTTAGAGGATTTGGGAGGAGAGGAAATGAGAGGAGAGGAGGTGAGAGGAGAGGAGGTGAGAAGAGGGCAGGGGAGAGGAGATGAGAGGACGGGAGAAGAGATAAGAGGAGAGGAGATGAGATAAGAGGAGAGGAGAGGAGGTGAGAGGTGGTGAGAGGAAGTGCGAGGAGAGGAGGTTAGAGAAGAGTAGGTGAGAGGAGAGGTGAGAGGATTTGGGAGGAGAGGAGGTTAGAGGAGAGGAGGTTAGAAGAGGTGAGAGGAGAGGAGAGGAGATGAGAGGAGAGGAGTGGAGGAGAGAGGAGGTGAGGGCAGAGGAGGTTAGAGAATGTGAGTGGAGAGTAGGTGATAAGAGGTGAGATGAGAGAATGTAAGAGGAAGTGAGAAGAGAGGTGAGAGGAAAAGAGGTGAGGGAGGTGAGTAGAGAGGAAGTGAGAGGAGGTGAGAGGGGAGGAGAGGAGAGGAGGAGAGGAGGTGAGAGGAAAGCAGGTCGGAGGGGGTGAGAGGAGTGGAGGTGAGAGGAGAGGTTGTGAAAGGAGGTGAGAGAAGGTGAGGTGAGAGGAAGTGAGAGGAGAGGAGGTAAGGTGAGGTGAGAGGGGGTTAGAGGAATGGATGTGAGGTGAGAGGAGGTGAGAGGAGGTGAGGTGAGGTTAGAGGAGGTGAGAGGAAAGGAGAGGTGCGTTTAGGTGAGATGAGGTGAGGAGAGGTGAGATTAGGAGAAATGATGTGAGATGATGTGAGGGTGGTGTTGTGAGATGTTGTGAGGTGATGTGAGGTGAGGTGAGGTGAGAGGATAAGAGGCGAGGTGAGGTGAGAGGAGGTGAAGGGAGAGAAGGTGAAAGGAGAGGAGTAGAGCGGATAGGAAAGAGAAAGAGGAAGAGAAATAGGAACAAATATGGAAAAATACCATTTCTTATTTATATCAAATTTTATTTTGGAATTTTTAATCGCTAAACTAATTTCATAAAAACATTTGAACAATTAGTTCCATCAACACAATAATTATATTAATTACTAGAACAATTATCTCCATCATTAAACTAACTACATAAAAACATTCAAACAGTTAGTTCCATCAACACAATAATTATATTAATAACTAGAACAGTTATTTTCATCACTAAACTAATTACATAAAACATTTGACCAATTAGTTCGAAGGACAAAAAGATTATATACATCGTGAACATTTAAAGGTTATATAAGGACACACACACACACACACACACACACACACACACACACACACACACACACACACACATACACACACACACACACACACACACACACACACACACACACACACACACACACACACACACACACACACACACACACACACACACACATACACACACACACACACACACACACACTTTTAGTTTACAACAGACAACATAATAAAATGCAAATGGCAATATCATAATTATTGCAATATCACTTAGGTACGTACATTATTTTTCTATTTTCTCTTTTCTTTTCTTTTTCTTTTCTTATTACTTTTATTTTCAACTTTGTCTTAATCACATACATTTTTTCAAATTTTTAAGTATCAATGCACTTTTACTACACTTTTGCACATGTTTCCCTGAAAAGAGGTTAAGAATACCTGAAAAGAAGTTAAGAATACCTGAAAAGAAGTTAAGAATACCTGAAAAGAAGTTAAGAATACCTGAAAAGAAGTTAAGAATACCTGAAAAGAAGTTAAGAATACCTGAAAAGAAGTTAAGAATACCTGAAAAGAATTTAAGAATACCTGAAAAGAAGTTAAGAATACCTGAAAAGAAGTTAAGAATACCTGAAAAGAAGTTAAGAATACCTGAAAAGAAGTTAAGAATACCTGAAAAGAAGTTAAGAATGCCTGAAAAGAAGTTAAGAATACCTGAAAAGAAGTTAAGAATACCTGAAAAGAAGTTACGAATACCTGAAAAGAAGTTAAGAATACCTGAAAAGAAGTTAAGAATACCTGAAAAGAGGTTACTACTATTACTACTACTACTACTACTATACTACTACTACTACTACTACTACTACTACTACTACTACTACTACTACTACTACTACTACTACTATACTACTACTACTACTACTACTACTACTACTACGAGGAGGGGATATGGATGATAGGGGAGGATGGGGGAGTGAAGTGAGAGAGGGAGGAAGGGGTATGGATGATAGGGGGAGTGGAATGAGGGAAGGTGGAGGATGTAGGGAAGGATGGAAGAGTGGGGTAAGGGAGGGAGGAGTGGGTATGGATGATAGGGGGAGTGGAATGAGGGAAGGTGGAGGATATAGGGAAGGATGTAGGAGTGGGGTAAGGGAGGGAGGAAGGCATTTGTATGATAGGGGAAGTGGAGAGGGGGGAGGAGGAGGTTGTGCTGTCCTTGTCCTTGGCTGGTGCTTGATCACCGCTCTCGTTCTCGTCCTTTGAGCCGAGGATGTGTTTGTCCTCCTTGTCCGTAAGGATGGACACCATGTCCTGCACATCCTGCCACACTTTGCGTAGGGAAGGCCGATCCTCGGGCCTCTCCTTCGTGCAAGCCTCCACCAGGGGCCAGAGCAGCTCGTTCAGCCGTTGGTGTTTCATGTCCTCACACACGTGCCTCAGCATCACCCCAATGCTGAACACGTCGCTGGACGGCTGCAATGGCTCACCTTTCTTCAGCTCCGGGGACCTGAAGACGATGTACTCCTGCTTCTCCAGGCTGCGAGGCAAGTCAAACAGCTCAAAGTAGAAGCTTTCATTGACCCTGGTGGCGAGCCCGAAGTCTATCACGTGCACCAAAGGGTTTAAGGCAGTGCCTGTCACTGTGATGTTGTCATTCTTGATGTCATTGTGAATAAACCCTTTGGCGTGCACCCTACCCAGGCTCTTCGCCACGCCCGCCACGATCCGCAGGAACGTACCCATGGGGCACCCCCCGTTTAGGATGCGATACAGGGGCACTCCGGCATAGTCCATGATTGCACTAGCCGGCTCGGTGCTGAGGGCATGCAGGCGTGGTGCACCACCAGCCCCATCCACCTCCAGGGTGACGTGCGCCTCCCACAGGAACCCGGTGAGGTCCCCGCCATTCTTGATGGCCTTGCGGATGGCGTCACGTCCCCTGAAGGTGACAAGGTCAACGGTGCCGAAGGAGCCTTCCCCGAGGTGTCGTGTGACAGGAAGGTCATTCATTTCCTTCTCAGACATCACAGTGGTGTGAGTGAACACATCCTCTATGAAATCTACCTCCATAATCTCCACCTTCACCCACTTCTCACCCACACACAAAGACGGCGTGGCGGCCAAAGTTGGTCCACTGCCATGTGAATGTCCATGTGAATGCCGGGTCGTCAACGAGTTATCCGTCCGTGAATGTCGTGTCGTCACCAAGTTATCCGTCCGAATCCGAGGCTTCATTTGATTACTTGTAGCAATTGTTATCCACCAGCGGCTAGCTAGGCCAACTGGCTTCCGCGAGACTGCTAATTAGTACCGCCTGGCGCTCACTCCCCTAAGGTAACAGGATTGTAGCCACCAATCCCAAGTAAAAGCAACCAGTAGGAACAGCTGCCGCACCTCGTCAAGGTTGTACACAGTCTCTTGCCCAAGTGGGTGGCTACCCTTGGGCCGCGGCAGTATTATATAGTATATATAAAGGGCCTCTGATTGAGGCACTTCTAGACTCAGAGAGTCTGATGCTGTTTTTGCAGACTTTAAAAACCGAGATGCTGAGAATATTGAAGTAGAAAAAACCACACTGAAAACAAGCTCAAAGCTGCCTCCAGTTGTCCGTGGCGGGGCGTCCTTCCACCCAGCCTCTTAGTTTTTGTTTCCTACTTTCAGTAACATTATTTACACCTTCAAAAACTGCGATGCTGAGAGTATTGAAGTAGAAAAAACCACACTGAAAACAAGCTCAAAGCCGCTTCCAGCTGTCCGTGGCGAGGCGTGCCTCAGGGCAACGGGTCCTTTCACCCAGCCTCTTAGTTTTTGTTTCCTACTTTCAGTAACATTATTTACTCCTTCAAAAACCGAGATGCTGAGAGTATTGAAGTAGAAAAAACCACACTGAAAACAAGCTCAAAGCCGCTTCCAGCTGTCCGTGGCGAGGCGTGCCTCAGGGCAACGGGTCCTTCCACCCAGCCTCTTAGTTTTTGTTTCCTACTTTCAGTAACATTATTTACACCTTCAAAAACTGCTGATGCTGAGAGTATTGAAGTAGAAAAAACCACACTGAAAACAAGCTCAAAGCTGCTTTCAGCTGTCCGTGGCAAGGCGTGCCTCAGGGCAACAGGTCCTTCCCAACGAGTCTCTCGGGTCATGTTTCCCGCTTTCAGTAGTGTTCTTTACCCTTTCAAACACTGGTGTGCTTTGAATATGTAACTAGAAAATGTTTCCTCTTTCCCGCAGTGAGCGTGGCGAGGGACACTCTATCGCCTGGCTTCTCAAGGGAAAGCTTCACCTTCCGGGGATATTCCCGCGCCTCCCTGGCCTCCAACATGCAGAAGCCTGTTGTCACAATCTTACTTGTTCGTCCAAGGTTCATTTTCAATTTGCATTTTATGACAAGTCGATAAACCGAGATGGCCAAAATATTGAAGTAGTTTTTAAACTCCAACCTAACCACAAACTGAAAATTTTTAATCAAATTTAATTCTTACCTCAACTCTAATCTTGAAGTGTTGTTATTGGCTGGCTGGCCAAGTCTGTGTGTGTTCAGCCAGCCAATAGCAACACACAGCCTTGGCCAGCCAGCCAATAGCAACACGAGTATGTGGTGAGGTTGGAGTTGAGGGAAGAATTATATTTTGATTCAAAATTTGAGGTTTGTATTGAGGCCTTAGTCATACCTATCAACTATTGACTTGTGATAATTGGTTGACTTACAGTGTTGGTGCATCTGTGAATAACGGTGTAAACGTGAACAGTTGACTTGCACCGATCACCAACGTGGTTATAGAGGACACGCGTAGCTTCTGTGGTGAGTGAAGTAGGCATGAGGTGAGCGTGTATCACAGTAAACATGCTCTACCACTACATGGAACTAGTATTTGACAAGCAGAGCAGCATCAGTATGGCTTAAGAGGGAGAAAGGGATGGGTTTGTTGTGCGTTGCAGCCCATCACTTCTTTTTGTACCACTTATTACTCTATACTCCACCTCACCACCATTCCTGTACTCCATTACAACTCCTATACACCACCACACCTTTACTATACCACCACATTACCACACCAATAATCCACACCACCACTCCACACCACATCACTTCCACCTCACCCATCACTAGCTGCGCCCCAAAGATCGAGTGTCCGCACTTTTCACTCTTCTCTCCTAATTACCTTCTTACCTGTGAGCATTTACCTGGCGTCACTGCGGGTCTTGGGGTGTAGAAGTGGCGGTAATGACAGGTAATGAGGGGCGGACGGGACTGCCTCTCACCTGGCTATTGATACCTGGCGTTCCTTTGACTGTAAAATGTTTTCCTTCGCTGTTTCAGAGTGAACGGTCGGTCGCAGACATGTGGATGGTGATGAAACGGTAAGGAAATGATGGTTGTTACGTTTATATTATTCTAGATGTCTTGATATTTTTGTTTTCTATCGAGGAGGATGGGATTCTTAAGTTTATCTTGGTATGTTCAACTTTGTCCCGGGATTAAGCTGCGGGAATGGTATTATGTTGATGATATAGAGGTTTACGTGGCTGGTAACTAACTTGAATGTACAAGGAAGGGAAGGTAAGATTGTATAAGGTATTGGTTTCTGTCTAGTATGTTTCTATCTGTCTCCTTGAATTCAGGAATCATACGTGTTATGTAAATTGTAATATAACCTGATTTTACTCCATTGAAAGGGTTAGGATGCAAGGAAGCAAAATAGAGAAAAATTAGCATCACTGATCGTTATGGGAAGAATAGACGAAATTAATTGTTGATTATCTCTATTAAAATTGTGTTGGGGGAGGAAGAGAAACTGTACTTGTACCTAATTGTGTGAAATAAGCTAGCTTGAAGGGGGAAGGTATGTACGCCTTTATTATTATTATTATTATACGAGGTAAAACAATAATAATTGCAACAACGATGAAAGCTAGCAAGGGATGGGATGGAGTGTTAGAGAGGAAAGGTAAAGAGTAAGTGTGATGCAAATTGTTATGTTATGTCCATGAATATATTGCCTTTTCTATACATGTGAGAAGGGGAAGTGTTGTGGTTTATATACGAAGATGGGAAGGACAGGTCAGTAATGAGATCAATTAAAAAGGGAAACATTTAATCTCTTGAAAATCTGTACCTCATATATATGGAATTTGATGTTCTTGTTAGGTAAATTAAGTTTATTCAGTTTTTAGCTTCCAGTTAACGAGCACACAGTTGAAAAAACAAAAAAACAAAGAGTGGGTAAAGAAAGACAGGAAGGTTAATTAAATTTATGTGATGAAAGGATAAAGGTGTATGATAGAATACCGGTACAAGTTTAATAGATATTGATGAAACCATTACCCGGTACCAATAAAACACACAAGTTAATTAAGGAATAGTTGTAACAAGAAAGGACGGAATAAACACACATTATGTCAGAGAATGTTAAGAAACTGAGCCATTTAATTTTATGCTCTAAAAATCTTTCGTAATAGTTAATGTCATTCATAAATTATGTCTATAGATTCTTAATTGGAACGCTAATTTTCATCCATTTAGAAAGGGAAGAAACGGTCGTTAAAAGGACAGTCAGTCGTAATGGTAAGGTGACTTGGTGTTTGTCATGGAAGTGAATTATTGATAGACTCGTGGGATGAAAATGTTACTGTTGATGAAAGAAGAAAAATTAGTATAAATAATTACAATGAAAACGTTATGTAGGAACAGTGAGCCTTGATATGGAATGGTGTAGGACTGTTAGCACTGAAGAATGTAAGAAAGAAGTGCAGTTTTTGGTAGGAAGGCTGATCAGTTCTTGATGTAACGTGAAATTATTCAGATTCAAGAACGTGACCAGTGGAAGAGAGGAAGAAAAAGATGATGATGGAAGATGAGTAATGATGTTCTTGTATTGCAATGATGTTAAGGCTCAAAATATGATGTTATTAATGACACCAAGCATAAACTATTTTTTCCTATCTAGTTTTCAGAAGTAATACCTGATATAACAATGTCAGGAGCTACAAGTAAAACAAGAAGTCAACACTATAAATACTTTTCAATAAACTTGTATGCAAATTTTCAAACTGCTTTATCTCCGTATTGAAAAGTTTCCAATATGTTGGTATGCAAAATTCTAGATTGCTTCGTTACCTCCCCCCAAAAAAGAAAAAACTTCATAGCCCCTCCCCCCCCAACAAGATGGCACTATACAGACAGAGGGAAATGACAGCTTTGAAAGTATTACTAGGAAACACTTGTACCTTTCCTTGTGTATCAAAAAGAAAGATGTGAAGAAAGACTTGAAATACAACAAAAGCAAGGAATAATAGAAAGTTGTTTAATCAAGGAAAAGTTAATTTAACGAATAGTGCTTTGTAGTCGAATCTTGAAGACTCTCAGATCAAAGTCGTTACCAGTGAAGAGTATGTGGTGGAACGTTTAAGAAGGAGAGTGAACAGCTAGTCTTGTGTTGCTGTAGTATCCCAAATCACTTAGGAACCGTAGAGAAAGTCAAATCATACCCACAAACATTGGTAGCAGCAAGAAAACAACAAGAAAACATGAAATGAGTTAGGCAGTTGCTTATGTATATTGGGTTGGCTTACCATGATCTGCTTTGACGCCGGAAACACTTATCTTGGTGACAATTTTAGTGCTGAAGTAGAGCTCTGCATTTGTCCTGGGCTGTTAGAGGCGAACAGAAGAATAGGGGCTGCAGAAAGAGAGCAAAGGAGGGAATAGATAAGGGAAGGGAGGCAGCAAGGAGGTTTAGAAGAAAGATAATATATGGGAGAAAGGTAGGAAAGTATGAGCTATGGCGGATATGATCAATTTCCTAACTCGAGACGGCAGCAAGAACGTGTGTGTAAGTTGTACATCATATTTAGGGGTGAGGCGGGGCGGGGCGGGTCAATGTGAGGGGCGGGGATGTGATGGGAAGGAGCACTAGAAACAAGGTGACGGTCCTGGTGGCAAATATGTTATAGAAAGACAGACACACACAGAGAGACAGGCACGTGCGTTGACCGAGAGAGAAAGAAAGTACTCAACCACTATTGTCTTTCCTCTCGGTAGTCACAAGTCTCTCTCTCTCTCTCTCTCTCTCTCTCTCTCTCTCTCTCTCTCTCTCTCTCTCTCTCTCTCTCTCTCTCTCTCTCTCTCTCTCTCTCTCCTCTCTCTCTCTCTCTCTCTCTCTCTCTCTCTCTCTCTCTCTCTCTCTCTCTCTCTCTCTCTCCTCTCTCTCTCTCTCTCTCTCTCTCTCTCTCTCTCTCTCTCTCTCTCTCTCTCTCTCTCTCTCTCTCCTCTCTCTCTCTCTCTCTCTCTCTCTCTCTCTCTCTCTCTCTCTCTCTCTTTCTCTCTCTCTAGTTAGAAGGGAGGTAGTTAGAAGGGAGGTAGTTAGAAGGGAGATATTTAGAAGGGAGGTAGTTAGAAGGGAGGTAGTTAGAAGGGAGGTAGTTAGAAGGGAGGTTATAATGGGGCTGCCACCACAAATAATGGGCGTTTACCACTAACTCTATAAGGTGAAGGTAAACCCAAGAACTATATTTGTGGCGTATAATTAAAGTAAATGTCATACACAATACAACGTCCACCTCAGGCTACACGTTCTCTGTGACTGCCGAGGGCGACGCGGCAAACAAAACATTGGCGCGTAAGACAAGGGTGAGATCGTAAGGCATAAAGGTGAGACAACTCAATGTACCAGCATGTACACAAACATACACATATGTGACCATCACATCGCTCGGCCACACCTTGTTTCGACCTCGAAACCCGGCAGTCAAAGAAAAAAAAGACGAGACAGCAAACATATGCATACAAAAAAAAAATATTATCAACATCATCATCAGCCACGCAAAAAGACACGTAATATATACAAAGGCACTGAGCACTGGTAGTAATATAAGGTCAAGTCACTAAAAGTCAGAGAACTAAGGCACGATCAACAATGACCAAAAAAATCACAAAAGTGTACTCTGGAGCTACACGGCTACTTGGTTCATTGAAGTGCTGGGAGACATGATAGCGTGTCAGTGCGTGAGGCTGGTAAATGAGGCACACACAGCAGGGCGGAGACCAGACGAGATGACTCACGGAAAGCAGGACCACACAATATAAGCGTCTTTCACATTCCTCGCACACACGAAGGTCCTTGAAGGTTGGATGCAGCAGGAATCACAGTCGCGGTAAAAGCAGGAGACGAAGTGAAGAGCAGCAGGTGATGCGCTTGGCGGTGCGGTGCACGTGGTTAGCGGTGGTGGTGGAGGTGGAGGTGGTGGGCGACTGACGCTTCCACACCTTACAAGGCCATGTAGCAAGGCAGACCGTGACAGGAATAATCACACTGCTGGCCAGGGAGTCACAGGAACAATGAGACGAGCACTGGGTTGGTGTGTAATGACACTGGAAGTAGGTAGCGAATGGTGCAGTAGTAAAAGCGGCGGTAATGGAGGGCGTCACCTTGCTGGGACGAACACACTCACAAGTCACTTTCGGTAGGCGTAAGGACAATACCGTTGCCACCACATATAATGGGGCTGCCACCACAAATAATGGGCGTTTACCACTAACTCTATAAGGTGAAGGTAAACCCAAGAACTATATTTGTGGCGTATAGTTAAAGTAAATATCACACACAATACAACGTCCACCTCAGGCTACAAGTTCTCTGTGACTGCCGAGGGCGACGCGGCAAACAAAACATTGGCGCGTAAGACAAGGGTGAGATCGTAAGGCATAAAGGTGGGACAACTCAATGTACCAGCATATACACAAACATACACATATGTGACCATCACAAGGTAGTTACAAGAGAGGTAGTTAGAAGGGAGGTAGTTAGAAGGGAGGTAGTTAGAAGGGAGGTAGTTAGAAGAGAGGTAGTTAGAAGGGAGGTAGTTAGAAGGGAGATAGTTAGAAGGGAGGTAGTTAGAAGAGAGGTAGTTAGAAGAGAGGTAGTTAGAAGGGAGGTAGTTAGAATGGAGGTATTTAGAAGGGATGTAGTTAGTGGAGAGATAGAGTGTTAGGAAAACTATGAAAGTCATATATTCCTGTCATCTGTGTGTCCCCTCTAGTAGTAGTAGTAGTAGGAGGAGGAGGAGGAGGAGGAGGAGGAGGAGAAAGAGGAAGAGGAAGAGGAGTAAAAATGAAGGAAGAGGAAGGGGAAGAGGAAGAGGAGGAGGAGGAGGAGGAGGAGGAGGATCAAGAGACTCACCTTTTAAACGGCCTAAAGTTTAACCAGCAGGGGGTTGTGTGTACTACCTGTAATCACCTTGCCTTAATCACTCGTCTCATAGGTGGATGCTTGTCTCTGCCTGCCGTACTTGCATTCAGCGTAATTATGAGTGAGTTAATGAGTGAATGAAGGATATTTTCTTATTCAATCTTTCGCTGGTTAATGATGGAAATTTGTCAGTGTAAAATCTCCATTTAATTGTGGTTTATATTGAATAGTGATGCACTGTGGGAAGCTTAGAAAAGTTGTTAAGGTGTAAAGAATAATGCAATTGTTTTACCTTCCTTCCACTATAACGCATTCACCTTTGTAACGGAGGCATCAAGATAGTAATAATAGCTGACTTACCATTCCTCACTAACATATAAGTGGTTTAGTTTCGTGATGACATTACTAACAAAGTATTACACCATTTTGTAAATGGAGTCCGTAATGGGTATGAGAAAATAAAGCCATTCCCTACATGCTTGATATTTTGATGTTTTTCAGATGCTTTCCCAATGCAACTATGAAATTGGATATGATAAGACTAGACAGAAAGAAGATCAATTTTATACAACTGTCTTCGATTCGTCAATATATTTGTTACATTTTACAGTTTATTTCAACATAAATTCGTCAGTGTGTGTGTGTGTGTGTGTGTGTGTGTGTGTGTGTGTGTGTGTGTGTGTGTGTGTGTGTGTGTGTGGTGTGTGTGTGTGTGTGTGTGTGTGTGTGGTGTGTGTGTGTGTGTGTGTGTGTGTGTGTGTGTGTGTGTGTGTGTGTGTGTGTGTGTGTGTGTGTGTGTGTGTGTGTGTGTGTGTGTGTGTGTGTGTGTGTGTGTGTGTGTGTGTGTGTGTGTGGTGTGTGTGTGTGTGTGTGTGTGTGTGTGTGTGTGTGTGTGTGTGTGTGTGTGTGTGTGTGTGTGTGTGTGTGTGTGTGTGTGGTGTGTGTGTGTGTGTGTGTGTGTGTGTGTGTGTGTGTGTGTGTGTGTGTGTGTGTGTGTGTGTGGTGTGTGTGTGTGTGTGTGTGTGTGTGTGTGTGTGTGTGTGTGTGTGTGTGTGTGTGTGTGTGTGTGTGTGTGTGTGTGTGTGTGTGTGTGTGTGTGTGTGTGTGTGTGTGTGTGTGTGTGTGTGTGTGTGTGTGTGTGTGTGTGTGTGTGTGTGTGTGTGTGTGTGTGTGTGTGTGTGTGTGTGTGTGTGTGTGTGTGGTGTGTGTGTGTGTGTGTGTGTGTGTGTGTGTGTGTGTGTGTGTGTGTGTGTGTGTGTGTGTGTGTGTGTGTGTGTGTGTGTGTGTGTGTGTGTGTGTGGTGTGTGTGTGTGTGTGTGTGTGTGTGTGTGTGTGTGGTGTGTGTGTGTGTGTGTGTGTGTGTGTGTGTGTGTGTGTGTGTGTGTGTGTGTGTGTGTGTGTGTGTGTGTGTGTGTGTGTGTGTGTGTGGTGTGTGTGTGTGTGTGTGTGTGTGTGTGTGTGTGTGTGTGGTGTGTGTGTGTGTGTGTGTGTGTGTGTGTGTGTGTGTGTGTGTGTGTGTGTGTGTGTGTGTGTGTGTGTGTGTGTGTGTGTGTGTGTGTGTGTGTGTGTGTGGTGTGTGTGTGTGTGTGTGTGTGTGTGTGTGTGTGTGTGTGTGTGTGTGTGTGTGTGTGTGTGTGTGTGTGTGTGTGTGTGTGTGTGTGTGTGTGTGTGTGTGTGTGTGTGTGTGTGTGTGTGTGTGGTGTGTGTGTGTGTGTGTGTGTGTGTGTGTGTGTGTGTGTGTGTGTGTGTGTGTGTGTGTGTGTGTGTGTGTGTGTGTGTGTGTGTGTGTGTGTGTGTGTGTGTGTGTGTGTGTGTGTGTGTGTGTGTGTGTGTGTGTGTGTGTGGTGTGTGTGTGTGTGTGTGTGTGTGTGTGTGTGTGTGTGTGTGTGTGTGTGTGTGTGTGTGTGTGTGTGTGTGTGTGTGTGTGTGTGGTGTGTGTGTGTGTGTGTGTGTGTGTGTGTGTGTGTGTGTGTGTGTGGTGTGTGTGTGTGTGTGTGTGTGTGTGTGTGTGTGTGTGTGTGTGTGTGTGTGTGTGTGTATCTACGTGTGCGTGTGCGTTTGCATGTGCGTATGCGTATGCGTATGTGTGTGCGTGTGTGCGTGAGTATGTGCGTTCCTGATTTTATACAATTCATAATCTCCTTTTTGTTTCCCAGATCCTGAGCCTCGCTGGACGCTGTACTCGGTCGATAATTACCACTCATTAATAAGCTACAACTTACTGATAATGTGAGTAGGTATCAAAACATAAAGGGTTAATATTCTATCTTGGCTTGTATAGTAAAGAAATAACTATTGTTTGCTTGTTTTGACCATCACTTGGGGAAGGCTCACGAGGGTCCCAAGTGGCGTTGTTGATGGCCTGTCATGCGCTTCCATAAATACAAAAGCCATTATTTCAAGGCAAAGGAAGTTTACACATGGTCATGGCTAAGCAAGAAGTGAGTGTAGGTCTTGGTGTGTTTAAATAATTGAGCTTCAGTCTGTCTAGCATTCTTCATTGCCGTATTGACTACCATATTGGATTATTGAACTTCGGTAGATTCATTTCATCCGCGTGACATCTCGTACATTTCGGAACATAATGCCTTACCCTTAAAAATTATCATTGCCAAAGAATAATGATAATTTTTCTTCTCTAATAAGTCAGTGTTCAGTAGCTACATTAACTGATGATAAGTGCTCAGCTGTACTCCGCCTGTGTGAACTCTGGCAACATTCTATTCCATTGATACTTATCCCATAAAATATACCACAAGGATACCTTCTCGATAAACCATGG
>JAPQNM010000029.1:8430984-8473484 GCA_029783475.1 Metacarcinus magister | reverse complement strand
TAAATTTTAAATAGGGATTTATATACATGCACTAACACATCAAATGTATGCTTATTTCCTATCCTAAGCTACTTAAGGTCATCGTAAGCTGGGGACACATGGTCGTATTTTCTCAGACCACCAACAGCAACCCGAGCTGCAAAGTTTTGTAATTTCTGGGCTTTAGTTTTTTGCAACTTATTTGTTGTGCCCCAAATTGTTATACAGTAGTTAATTATACTTAATACTAATGATTCTATACACATTTTTCTTGCTGTTTTATCTAATAATCTACTAACTCTATTCACTTATATTAGAGTACCCATTACTTTTCTATTTAATTCATTCATGTGTATATCAAAATTCATGTGTTGATCAAAGTGTAAGCCTAAATTTTTTACATTTGTGCTTGGGATGATAATGGTGTCATTCATATGTATGACAGTGTCATTTGGAGTCTGTGAAATGAGCTGATTATTCCCTCTAAAAATACATTGGGTTTTCTTAGTGTTTAACATCAAACCATTTCTTAGAAAATACTTTTGAATAGCAAGGAGAGATGTTTCTGTGTTAGTAATAAGTGTTCCCAAATTGCTTAGACTGTCAGCATGAAGAAACTGAGTGTCATCAGCGTACTGGACTACTGTACCATCCACTAGGTGGTCCCGAAGGTCATTTACATAGATAGATAGGGGGAGCTGGTAGTACAGTGGTCAGCGTTCGGGCATTACAACCTAGGGTCCCGGGTTCGATCCCCTGATATCCGTTGGCCATTATTTGGTATTACCGCCGAGTGGCCAAAGACTACCCAAATTGCTGCCATACTGTCCTCAGACGGGACTTAGAGTGTATATATGCATCTGAGGCTTTAGCAGTGATTAGCCTCTATAGTTCTGAACATATTCGAGAGAACGTAAAATATTCGAGGCGTCACTATAAAAAATCTAAAACCCACGCCATATAACAGGCAAGAGGCAAGTCCATCTGTGCCTCCATAAAAGCTTACTGGCGCCAACGGTTTATGATAAAAAAAAATTAAAAAACATAATTTCGTCAAGTATTTAATCAACACGTTCATTTGGATCTCTTTGAGTTCAACGTTTTTCTAGAGGTCTTAATTATCTTGTTAGTTAGTTTATTCCTCACATGATGAATTGCATTAAGTTGGAATGACTCTTATATCTACTCAGTGTTAATAAGTAAACGTAGACACAACCTAACTTGTCTAACGGAGGTTTTGCCTATCTCTTGCTCCTCCACGCCGCCATGTTCAGCCTTTTTTTTACTATTTTTTCGAAAAGTAATAAATACGCCGCCGCCGATTACGGAATTGGAACTAGGAAAATACGCACAACAGTATTATAACAAAGATCCAAAGGTTAATCCTGTAACAGACAAGCGGAGTTACACACACACACACACACACACACACACACACACACACACACACACACACACACACACACACACACACACACACACACACACACAGACGGAAAAATTCTAGCATGGTTGACTGATAGGGACAGGCCCGTTGAAATTACTACCCCTGATGACCTGCACAAGGTGGGCATTACCTCGCCTGACTGGAAACGACTTAAGTTGGATTACCTAATGCAATAGGATCGCGAGGGAGTGCAGCACGATCCCGGGGTTGTACGCAGTTCTGCGTATAACACTGTTCCTACACACATCACTGTAGACAGCACGACATGCACACACACCATGACACAGACAGCGACACCCACACAAAGTTCACTTACACATACACGTTACCTGAACATAGCACTACACCAACACATAATTTATTTTGCATGAATTTATTGTCACTTAATGTTTGTGGTTTAAAATCAAAGTTGTTATTGGGCGAGTTTATTGGGCTTCTCAGTGGTTATAATGTGGTTTATATGTGTGAGACAAGGTGCGACGATGCAGATATGAACAATATAAGAGTTAAGATGGAAGAAATTGGGTTTGATATAGTTTATTAGAACAGGCATGCACTAAGTAGATTTAAGTCAGGTGGCCTCCTGATTGCTATTAGAAATAATGTGCAATTTAAGTGAAAACAAGTCCAGGATGGTTTTGAAACTCTACTGAATGTTTGTGTAACGGGAAGGAGTGTAGGGTTAGAGAAAGACTTGTTGCTGACGTGTGCGTATATTCCACCTAGTCACTCTCGTTACGGCAGGTTTTTCTGAGAACAGGTGTAACCAAGACGGAACCCCAGACAGAAATTCTTGTGGTAAGAAATTTATTGAAGTTTGTAAAAACAATAATGCAATTATTTTCAATGGGAGAATGTGTGATGACCACGGAATTGGTAAATTTACCACAACTTACAATACAGTTATAGACTATGTCATTGGTACTTATAATGTTGTCGAGTTTGTTAAAAGTTTTAAAATATTAGATTTTGACCCATTGTATTCAGATGTACATCGTGGCCTGCATACTCGTTCGGAGTTTTTGTATATGGAGAAGGAGAGTGAGAATGGTAAACAAGTGAGTGATACGGATTTTTTGAGACCTGGAAGATGGATAAGTGAGTATCAGAGAAGCATTGATGTGACCAGAGTGAATTACCTGCTTGAGAGTGTTGATGACTTGTCGGTTGATGATGTAAGTCAACATTTGAAATATGTTCTAATAGATCCTGCACTAAAGATTTTCCCACATCACAAGAAGAGGTATATTAAAAAGAGTAATAACGCAAACATGACAGGGTACGACAAACAGTATTACAATAGCAGAAAAGAATATCATAAGGCCAGGAATAAGCACAACAGACACAAGAACACAGTGACATACACGGCCATAATAGACAAAAGTAAAAAGTATAAAAAGGAAGTTAAAAGAGTCAAGAATAATGAAAATGTCAACATACTCCAAAAGTTAAGAGAAAACAAAAGTAAAGACCCAAAGACGTATTGGAAGATTTTCAAAGGTAGACAAGACAACAGAAATAATGAGATCCCACTTGATAATTTCTATGACCACTTTAAACTATTTTTCACAGAAGGCGAGCAGAACGACCTAAACGAGAGCATACAGTACGAGGTAAACAGTGACGCAGCCCTGCCCGTACTCAATGACCCCATAACAGCTGAGGAAATAAGGAGGTGTATCACTAAACTGAAAAAGTGTAAGTCTCTCGGAAGTGATAACATCATCAATGAATATATAAAATGTACACAAGAACTATTATGTCCTTTATATGTAAAATTGTTTAATAAGATCCTTGATTCTGGTGTATTTCCGTCCGAGTGGCTCATTGGTGTTATTGTGCCTCTTTATAAAAACAAGGGGGACGTTAACGACACTAACAACTACAGAGGAATTACCCTTTTAAGCTGCATGGGAAAGTTGTTCACGTCCATCTTAAACGACCGCCTCAAACAGTATTCCGAAGAGAATCATATCATTAATGAGACGCAGGCTGGATTCCGGAAGGAGTACTCTACCTTGGATCATATATTTTTACTAAAGTGTGTTATTGACTTGTTTAAGTGGAAGAGGAGGAAATTGTTTTGTTTATATATTGATTATAAAAAAGCTTTTGATATGGTCTGGAGGGAAGGTCTATGGCAAAAACTTGTTAGGAGTAATGTCAATGGTAAAATATTAAATGTCATTCGTAGTATGTATTTTAATGTAAAATCTTGTGTACTGGTTGAACAACAGATGTCTGATACCTTCACGTGCAGTATGGGTGTGAGGCAAGGAGAAAACCTATCCCCCCCCCGTTGTTATTTGCGTTTTATGTTAACGACTTACAAGAACAACTTATTGAGCACAACTGTAATTACTTGAACTTCAATGATGATCTTGTTAAAACCTACCTTAAATTATTAGTGCTGATGTACGCAGACGATACGGTTATTTTGTGTGATAATGAACAAAACATGAAACAAGCGTTAGTGTCTCTTTACAGTTACTGTCTGGAATGGAAGTTGAAGGTGAACTGTAGTAAAACTAAGATGGTTATCTTCAGTAGAGGTAAAGTTCAAACCAGTAATTACAGCTTTCAGTTTGGTGAGGAAGAAATAGAGGTAGTTAGCGAATATAAATACTTGGACATATTGTTTAGTTATAATGGTAGGTTTAGGAAAGGACAACTGGAACTGAAGGAACAAGCAACGAGGGCTATGTACGCACTGATTGGTACTTCCCGTAAATATGATTTGCCAATTGATATACAAATACAAATGTATGATAGTATGGTAGTGCCGGTCATGACTTATGCATGTGAAATATGGGGTGACAACATTGCAAGGGAGTTGGAATTATTACAGATGAAGTTTTTCAAGCATGTTTTGTATGTACATAGATACACTAGCACGGACATTGTATATGGTGAGGTAGGTGCGTATCCAATGGAAATTATTATAAAATGTAGGATGATAAATAATTATGATGTAGGATGATAAATAATTACTGGGAAAAATACCAAATTGAGTTACGTTGTTTATACATGTTTGTTACAATTACACACGTCTGGTGATTATTGTTCGTCGTGGTTGGACTGTATAAGGGCAATATGTATTGAATGTGGTATTTCGGGTGTATGGCAATCTCAAACTGTTAATAACCCAAAATGGTTTAGAAAGACTGTGGAAAAGAGATTAAAAGATGTGTGGATAACTACCTGGTATTGGAATTTAACAACGAAAGCCATTTGTAGTAGTTATAAAATATATAAGGAAATTTATGGAATAGAAGAATACCTTGTTAAGGTAGCCAAAACTAATCGCATTTATTTAAGTAAGTTCCGCACTGGAAATAATCAACTACCTATTGTCACTGGTAGATATCGCAATATTAGTAGGGAGGAACGGTACTGTGGTAAATGTAATGTTGGACAGATAGGGGACGAATATCATGTGTTGTTTTTGTGCCAAAATCAGGATATCAATGTGTTAAGAAATAGGTATTTACCTGATTATTTTACAGTAAATCCGAACCATGGAAAGTTTGTAACACTATTACAAAGCAGGAATGTGCAATTATTGAATAACTTGGCTCAATTTATTAAGGGAATTTTGTGTCTTTTAAGTAGATAGTTAAACAGGGGCTGTGCTCCATACTTTTTTGTAAAAGTCTGAGCAATAAATGTATTCTATTCTATTTTATTATATTCTATTCACACACACACACACACACACACACACACACACACACACACACACACACACACACACACACACACACACACACACACACACACACACACACACACACACACACACATGTATACATTAAACAGTGTGTGTGTGTGTGTGTGTGTGTGTGTGTGTGTGTGTGTGTGTGTGTGTGTGTGTGTGTGTGTGTGTGTGTGTGTGTGTGTGTGTGTGTCAATACTTAACTTAAAGATTGAAGGCTGCCAGGATAATCGATCTTCAGCTTACAAACAAACAGAGGTCGGCGAAGGGATGAGAGGGGAAGTGATGAGAGGCGAAGGGATGAGAGGGGAAGGGATGAGAGAGGAAGGGATGAGAGGGGAAGGGATGAGAGGGGAAGGGATGAGAGGGGAAGGGATGGGAACGGAAGGGAATAGTTCATTAGATCAAAATAAAAAGAAGCCCGCCTTTTAAAGTTAGGCTTATTAATTTACTGAGTTGTTCACATGTTAACTTACATTATTCATCATCCCTTCCCAATACTCATTTACTTACCCATGTACTAAGACTGACGATGGGGACTATAACAGGTACTTTAATAACACATTCACGATTCTTGGGAGTGTGACTGTAGAAAGTTCTTCACTCCTCCTTGTCTTCTTGCCTCTCTGTTTGTCTGTCTGTCTGTCTGTCTCCCTGTCTGTCTGTCCTCCTGCGGCTTTCATTCACTCCTTTAAACTTTTATCATACATATCCAAGAGGCAGAATGTGTTGTGGGGTGGTAGGACGGTGCGCTTTTATATACGTGTCACTCTTTATTAGAATGAATGGGCCTGCAACTAACGAGAGAGAGAGAGAGAGTCATTAATAATATTGCTAATCCACACACCTGCCTACACCTGTACAGTGGGTGATTAGCCTGGCAAGAACGTCAATACAAAGGAACTACAGGGAAGCATTGCCTTTGGGTGCCACAGCCTTACTTCACATTAATGGTCCTGCTTGGTGTGTTCTCGTAAATTCTGTTCCTCCCTAAGTTGGCTCCTCTTCTCTAGCAAGGGGATGAAATTCGTGTTCGTATCTTCATTACATAATATTCCTCTGTTTCCCAGTTAAGAGATGTGATGTAGGTGGTGCGGCTTCTATGTTGATACTGCATTCAATATTCAGTCTGCCTTCATTGCTTGTTTAGTAATATTCGACACAACGTCAATATTTTTTTTTTCTACACCCCGGAGACAAGAAGATAAGAGAAATTAAGATTGTTCCCCCTAAAAAGTTTTCATTCCCATTTTCTGTATGCATTTTGAGTAGTTTATAGCTACGGGTTAATATATAAGCGTACAAGAGTTTCTCGGTAAATTTGAACTCGAAAGAAAAAGAATCATTGTTATCTAGACCTTCCTGTTGATATGTCTTGCTCTAAAAACGTTGGCTATTGTCTGATGTACGTCAAATGCTTCCTACTAATTGGTTGACGTGTACATGGCTTCGTTAAAGGGCGCACCTTACCTTGCCTTCTTTTTTTCGGGGGTTTCTTTACAGGCTGATTTTCGCAGACACACACACACAGAAAAAAATATCTCTGACACACCTTTGGCGCAGTGAAACTTGGGGAACCAAAATAATTGTAGAATATATTTCAGAAACACTGCAGATGGTGATATGTAAGTACGTTTAGTTAGGAACGCTTAGCTAGGTAAGTCAATCATTCAGAAACTCATAACAGGACTTCAAAAAAAGACTTAAAAGAAATGTTAAAGCTCCTCACTACTTTGCTTCACGAAACTAAGCAAACTTATGTCGCATTGTGCAACTATTAAGGTGTCATGTAGGTGTATTGTGTCATCATGTTAATTAGGTTACTTTATGAGGTCAAACCTTACACCAGCAGGTAGGGAAGTACATGTTGAGTTATGAGTTTAAATAATAATGTATGTGTTGTGAATGTGTTTGTATGTCTTCCTGGAGGTAAAATCTATACCTGTCATGAATCAGGATCAACGATTCTAAAAATGTTCAGGAAAACTACATGGCATCAAATAGTTTGACACGTTTTCCTATAAATTTCCTTTTTTATTGTTTGTTTTTTTACCCAGGTTGTGTTGCAGTATATCAGAATAGAATAAAGATTTAAATACATCAATATATTTTAAGTCTGATTTACAAATTTTAAAGTCTTTCTTATAGAAGTGTCGTGTTTCTTACCATTAGTTTGTGTTGCTGACACTAGGTTCTCAGGTAATGATTTGAGTTGAGGACAGTAATTTGTGAACATCGAGAAAGATCCGCCTTGCCACACCAATTGCTTCAAAGTTACGCATAAAATGCGCTTCGGCTATCACATGTATATCAAGATTCACATTGGCGTCGCGCAGTATTTCCTTTCGACATGAAAACTAATATTCCTCGCGTCGGTGTGAAATGTGTGCAGGTGTTGCGTTGCAGTTACACACTTGTAGCACCGCGAATAGAGAGATAAAAATGTTCGCTTACCATCCTCGTGCGGGCAACACTTCAACATAAACCGATACGAATAGAGAGAAAGAAAGAGAGTTGCTGCTGTAAGAACTCATCACCTATCACATATATATTATTTTTCAGAGGTTGATTTGTAATATTTCAACAGTGTCCACCCTTACACGTATTCCCTTCGCTCTAGTCGATGCGTTTGTATTGGTGTGAAGTCTCTCCAGTGTTGTCTGTTCGCTAATAGATACATCAGGCCTTGTCAATAGCAGACACTAACTTTCTTTACGTGTGTGTACGATCAAGACATGGGTAAGATGTATAATGACTTCATGAACTCCTTTGAAAGCTATGCAGAAGGTCAGGTAAGCCTCACACAGATGCTCCCGCAGCTATGAGTCTGGCAATACCAAAACAGAACTACAAGCTGGATTCAAACTCATATAATATTACTGAAGTCTGATTTACAAATCCTTTTCAGGTTTCTTATGCTTTCTTTATTTATGTTCTTCAGATAAGTGTTTTGACTACTGTACGCACCATTAGTGTCTTCATTGCTGTTAGAGGTACATGATTTTTTTCATAAGCCGATTTTCTAAATGCAACGGAAGTAAAGTTCCTGCTGGTGCGGGCTTACATTTGCATTATTCATATTCTTAAGGCCAATGGTAAATTTTTTCGGTGCTCCATTTGACTGAATCCGCGATAAAAGTCAGTTTTCATGTGTAAAGTGGAGATGGGTGTACACCATTCAATGTTTTAGAAAAACATTCATATATTCACGGGGGTGAACTGTGGGTTATGGTGCTTAGCTAACACTTCCCAGGCCATCACGGGCACAATACAGACACATTACGCAGAGATGGCAGCTTCATCGATCAATTGCCTTGTGTAATCATACTTTTTTTTATATATAGTAAATTTTGAACGTGTCTTTCTGAATTTACAACACTGATTCAATGAACAAAAACAAAAAGTCATTATGAAATATCTGAATCTCTTTCAAGGTGATTAATGAAATACTAATTACTTAGAATGCTTTCCACTGAACTTTAATATCAATATAAAAGTTCCACAGATATATGTAACTAAAGAAATAAATGTAACTTTTCTTCTAGGATTCATTAGCCATTCAGTTAATACACAAACTTCTACAATGACAATCGCTCTTAGTCTCAACTTTTACCTGAGTGTTTCCGGAGTATCGTAAGTTAACTAGAACTAAAAGCCAGAGTGAGGCGCAACAGCTGGAAGCGAGGTGACGCAACCAGGTGACGCACGCTACTGAGGTTGAAAAACGAATGCCGTTCCTCAAATCTATTTTGATTTGTCAGTAAAACGAATGCTAATATGTTTTTCGTTTCACATCGTAACTTTACAGAATATTATGATTAAATAGTTCTTTGATTGCCAATGAAGGAGTTTTAAATGATCGACTATAGAGGTGACTGGTCTGAAGTGTAATGAATATGCAATAGTGTGTTTCAATGTCAGGTCACGAAAATATTCATATGTTCCCGTTTTTCGACCGCATATTCACCAATTGCAAGTGAGTACCATGTACGGTACTCACTTGCAATTGGTGAATATGTGTGTAATAATTAAATTAATATTGTGTGCAATAAAATACAAAATTTCACCGAAACCCCTAAGAGAGGATGAAAAAAATTTTAGACTTCTGAGAAGTCTACTTTCTTTTGGATTTGCTGAATCTCAGTGTAATTCCAACAAGAAAGAAGGGTGGATATTGATGGGCAGAGACGGGAAACTTTGACCAGGCACAATAAAAGCAGAGGGGAAAAAATTGTTTCTGAGGAAAATAGAAGGAACTCTATCAAGTCTATAAACTTTCCGAGGGTCAAGGCTGGAGAGTGCACAAAAAGATCATTATAAAGAATCTTGATATTAAGCACGAATTAATAAGGAGTGAAGCACAGGGAGGTATAAGCCTAGTATCATCCGGTCTTGAGTTTTCAGCAGAAATCTCAGGAAGAGTTCAGCTTAATTAATTAATTGAGCTTTGGGAAAATTGTAGAATCGAATTGTCAGGAATTTTGGGGTTAAATTTTAGGAAATGGCTAGTAAAGATACAGTGTGTAAGCCGCCTCTCCCTCTTTGGAAGCATGAAAGGAGGCTGAGATGTATACTAACTTCCCAGCAAACATTGAACTAACGGGCCAGTAACGGCAGAAGAGCGGCATAACGGATACTGGCATTTAGCAAACTGGTCGATTAATATTCAAAATCGGATTCCTGCATTGCATTTTTACCGGATAGTCGTTATCGGGCCGTTAACCTTTTTTATTATAACGGGTTGGTGAATACCGGCCCATATCCGGCATACAGTAAGAATACCGACAAAGAAATTGCAGCAATATTCTTAATTTATTTCCCCATGTTTACTGCAAATTAGATAATGTTCAGCTGTTTTGAAAAGTACATTGAATTTAATTTCTTCGTCCAAAGACACGTAGTAAGTGCTGAGTCAATAGGTAGCTTTAAAAGACGGTTGGATGAGAGTATGGATAGGGATGACAGATGGGATGGCTAAATAATTGGATTATTCCAAGGGTAAGAGACAAGGAGCTACCTCGTGTAGGTCATCAACTGGCCTCTTGCAGTCTCTTCATTTCTTATGTTCTTATGTTCTTATGTAATTTTAATATGCCGCATGCAGTTGGTTGCATATTCAATGTATACGATATAGACTTAATAATTTTTTTCTTTCTTATATATAAAAAAAAAAGCTTGATATCAGAGAATTGTAATTATATTGTATAATAAAAATATAAATTATCTGTGTAATTTATTGTGTGTAGCATTATGATTCTTAAATATTATTCATTTTAAAAATATTATTGGAACATGTTTACAAGCGCAGATTCCCGCGCTCTGTTCATGCACGTTGAACTGGTGATCCTGTGACGGCCACTTTTTTCATCTGCTACTCTTTGTTCTGTAAGCTTTTCCATATCATGTATCATTACTCATGTAACACACATTCAGGGTAATATTGTGATTCACCTCCATATGGTCTGAACACGCCATCACCACCTGTCATCCCCTTGTCCTCTGGATTGCCAAACCAGGAAAGATGCTGTAGGACCATGCAACATATATCTTGTTAGCTTGTACTTGCTAGATAATGTCATCAACGTGGAAAATTCAGAGGAAAGCGAAAAAAAAATTTAAGGAATTAACGCAAGCTGAAACTGAAACTGTTGGGTCACCTTCATGCACACCTATTGCCAGGGAAGTAAGGGATTTTGATGTTGAGAGAACTAGTCCTACTACTAGTGAAACAACACCTTCTGTTAGTAGTTCTAGTGATGTTTCTGTCTCTAGTAGTGAAGAGGAAGACAATAGTGAGGTTAGTCCCAGGCACTGCATTAGAGAATGGGCACTAAAGCATGATATTCCTCATTCTGCTCTCAGAGACCTGCTTGGTATAATCAATCACTGTTATGATTCAAGTATTCCCTTAGATCCTCGCACTCTTTGTAAAACACCAGTGAACAATTCTGATCAAATTAAACATTTGTGGGGTAACACTTTCATTTTGGTATCATTGATGCTCTAAAAGAATATCTGGATTCCTTAAATGAAAATGAAAGATTTGCTAATGATTCAGTTTGCTTGAAAATTAATTGTGATGGAATCCCATTATTTAAAAGCTCTTAAAAACAGTTTTGGCCAATATTAATTCAGTTTTCCACAAAGAGAAATATGCAGATTACTTCAAAATCATTTCCCATTGATAATTTTTTGGGTAACCCCAAACCTAACGATTTGACAGCTTATCTTGAGGACTTTTTGACAGAAATTAACTTCTTAAAAGATGGTTATGAATACAGAAGTGCAAGGTATTCAGTTATTATTCACTCCTTTGTGTGCGATGCTCCTGCACGTCAATTCTTGAAATGCATTATCTCTCATTCAGGATATAATGGTTGTAAAAGATGTGTTCAAATTGGAAACTATGAAGGAACAATGACATTTCCTGATAGCAATGCTCCAAAAAGGACTGATGCAGACTTTGCTTCCATGAAAGATGCTCATCAGTACAATATCAAATCAAAGATTATTTAAGTGTTCACAATTTATCTTAATTCCCATCTCTTCCTATTCCAAGTTCTTAAAACTTCTTCCAACATCGCAGTGAACAGTTTAGGAGAAATTGTGTCACCTTGTCTCACACCTTTATTAGTATTTTCTCACAGGGCTTATGTAGTTTTATGGTGACAGAAGAGTGAAATATTTATAAGGGAGATATCATACAATAGGGATAGATTGTTAAACTGTACTATAGACAAAAAATGTTGAGTTGATCATTTTATTGACAGGTGTGCTACTCTACAAATCACATTGTCAACAAATGAGGATGAGATTGGGAGAACTCTCAGGAATTACTTGAGGAATGCTGGAGACAGAAGTGGGGGACGTTTGCGGCGTATCAAAGTTACTGGGGGTAATGAAGCGTCTGCATCTGATTGAATCCTTATGTGAACTGATGTTATGATTTCCTTTTTTTTGAGTACTAGTTTTTTTGTATTTTTCCTCTATTTTTGGCATAAATTATGGTAGCAATTTTTTTTTTTTTTAAGTTGTGCTTATTGTAAGTGTAGAGAAGTCTGTGGTGGGTCACAAGTAATAGTTTTTTTAATTAAATGTTTTCTTCATGTTTTCATCTAGTGCCATGTATGTACATTTGTGGACATATGAAACAGAAACACCCCGTCCCACAGCGAGGTGGTGTAATACTAGCCACACCTGGTAACATTGCTAAGAATGTAACTTCATCAGGTTTCGTTCGGTTGCTAGGGTGAATTGAACACTTCATCGTTGACGCTAAGCACAATTACGTACTGCTGGTATATAAAGTGTCCTAGCTATAGTCAAACTCGCCTTAAAATGTGGTTGGCGAATGGAAACAGTCGGGAAATACCCTTTTACAGCCCTGCCACGTGTCTTTTAATCCGCATTGTAGAAATGTTTCAATGTAAGTAAAACCATGGCAGACATGATCAGGAAATATGCATACACGTTTATTCATAGTATTATAATGTATGAAGAAACAGTAAACTTATAATGGATAAGATATACATATAAAGAAACGTGGCATACATATTTTACAGTGTTGCTAATAAAAAGCAGTACCTATTAATGAATTTCCCTTTCGTTCTGGATAATGCATCTTATCACTCAAGAAAACTTCACATATGACATATGATGTTGCCAGATACACGATTCGGACAGTAGACACCTGCCGCCCGGTGGAATACTCCAGGAGAGGTACTTACGGGGATGTAGGCAGTGCTGCAGACTGAGTGATTCCCCGTGTCCTCTTTTCCCGGTTCCCTTAGTGTCTCATTTACACAAGAGAGCAGCTGCAGCCTGCCCTCTAAAGACAACTTCTTCTACTACCTACATAACATTACTACACCTTACACTTTTACACTCTCTTCAAATCAAAATTTTAAAATGGCTTCACCACACCCAGCCTCGGAGTCCCCATCTGGGGAGGGGACCACAAATGTCCCCAGGTCGGACTGCCCCTCTGCTGACGACCTCGGGTGTCTTGACACTTCCTCTAATACTTTTACTCTCGATTTCTGCAACATTCGTGGCCTTAGATCTAATTTCCAATCTGTGGAACACCATCTCTCCTCCACTAAACCTCATCTTCTCTTCCTAACTGAAACACAGTTGTCTGTGACTACTGACAGCAGCCCCTTCTCTGTTCCCTCCTACTTTCTCTATCCTCATTTTCAATCCAAAGCTGGCTGTTGCGCATATGTGCGTAACGACATTACTTGCTCTCGTGCCCACAATCTTGAATCTTCAGAATTTTCTACCATCTGGCTAAGACTTCAATGTCACTCTCTAACTAAATTCATCTGTGCTGTATATCTCTCACCTAATTCCTCTGACTATGTAAAATTCTTTGACTATTTGACTTCCAAGGTGGAGCACATCCTATCTCACTTTCCTTATGCTGAGATCTCCATTTTAGGGGATTTCAATGTTCACCACCAGCTTTGGCTTTCATCTTCTTTCACTGACCAACCTGGTGAACAAACCTTCAACTTTGCTATCCTTCATGACCTAGAGCAGCTAGTGCAGTTCCCTACCCGTATCCCTGACCGCCTTGGAGACACGCCCAACATTCTTGATCTTTTCCTAACTTCCAACCCTTCAGCTTACTCTGTTAAACTTTCCTCTCCGTTGGGCTCCTCCGATCACAATCTTATTTCCGTTACCTGTCCTATCACTCCAGTGCAGCCTCAGGACCCGCCTAAGCAGAGGTGCTTCTGGCATTTCAACTCTGCTAAGTGGGAAGACCTGAGGCAGTACTATTCTGATTTTCCTTGGGATGATTATTGCTACCATGTCAGAGATCCTTCTCTGTGTGCCGAGCGCATAACAGAGGTGATTATCTCTGGCATGGAGCTATACATTCCTCATACTTTCTCTAATACTAAAGCTAAAAAGCCCTGGTTTAACTCTGCTTGTTCTCGTGCTGTCAATGATAGAGAGGCGGCTCACAAACGGTACCGTAGCCATCCATCTGCTGAAACTCATGCCCTATATATTTCTGCCCGTAATCATGCCAAATCTATTCTCCAACTTACTAAAAACTCTTTCATCAATAGAAAATGTCAAAATCTTTCCAACTCTAACTCTTCTCGTGATTTCTGGCATCTAGCCAATAATATCTCTAACAATTTTACTTCTTCATCTTTTCCTCCTTTAATTCAACCAGATGGCCCCACAGCTGTCTCTTCTTTCTCTAAAGCTGAACTCTTCGCTCAAACCTTTGCTACCAACTCTACTTTGGATGATACTGGGCATATTCCTCCTACTCCTCCACCCTCTGACTACTTCATCCCTAAAATTAGAATTCTTTATTATGACGTTTTCCAGGCCCTCTCTGGCCTTGATTCTCGGAAGGCTTACGGTCCGGATGGAGTCCCTCCTGTTGTTCTCAAAAACTGTGCTTCCGAACTCGCTCACTGCCTGGTCAAACTCTTTCGTCTGTGTCTCTCTACTTCTACCTATCCTTCTTGCTGGAAGTTTGCTCACATTCAACCTGTCCCTAAAAAGGGTGACCGCTCCAATCCTTCTAACTACCGCCCTATAGCTTTGATTTCCTGCCTTTCTAAAGCCTTTGAATCTGTCCTTAACAAGAAGATAATGAGGCATCTATCAGCTCACAACCTTCTCTCTGATTGCCAGTATGGTTTCCGTAAAGGCCGATCTACTGGTGATCTTCTTGCTTTCCTAACTGAATCTTGGTCATCCTCTTTTAGGGACTTCGGTGAAACCTTTGCTGTCGGCCTTGACATATCGAAAGCCTTCGATAGAGTCTGGCATAAATCTTTAATTTCTAAACTACCCTCCTACGGATTCTATCCTTCTCTCTGTACCTTCGTCTCTAGTTTCCTTTCCGACCGGTCTATTGCTGCTGTAGTGGACGGTCATTGTTCTTCTCCTAAAACTATCAACAGTGGTGTTCCTCAGGGTTCTGTCCTATCACCCACTCTCTTTCTATTATTCATCAATGATCTCCTAAATCTGACTCAATGCCCTATCCACTCCTATGCTGATGACACCACCTTGCATTTTTCAACGTCGTACAACAGACGCCCAACCCAACAAGAATTAAATGACTCAAGGCGAGATGCTATAGGACGCTTAACTTCTGATCTTTCACTTGTTTCTGATTGGGGCAGAGCAAACCTAGTTTTGTTCAATGCCTCAAAAACTCAATTTCTACAACTATCTACTCGACATAACCTTCCAGATAACTATCCCCTCTTCTTCAATGACACTCAACTTCCCCTCTCCACCACATTAAACACACTCGGTCTATCCTTTGCTAAAAATCTAAACTGGCAATTTCATATCTCTACTCTTGCTAAATCAGCTTCCAAGAAGTTAGGTGTCCTATGGCGTCTGCGTCCATTTTTCTCTCCCTCTCAGCTGCTTGCTCTGTACAGGGGCCTTATCCGCCCATGTATGGAGTATGGCTCACATGTCTGGGGGGGCTCAACTCACACAGCTCTTTTAAACAGGGTGGAGTCTAAAGCTTTTCGTCTCATCAACTCTCCTCCTCTAACTGACTTTCTTGATTCTTTAAGTCACCGCCGCAATGTTGCATCTTTATCTATCTTTTACCGCTATTTTCATGCTGACTGCTCTTCTGAACTTGCTAACTGCATGCCTCCCCCCCTCCCGCGGCCTCGCTGCACAAGACTTTCTACTTCTTCTCATCCTTATTCTGTCCATCTTCCTAATGCAAGAGTTAACCAGTATCTTCACTCTTTCATCCCTTACACTGGTAAACTCTGGAACTCTCTTCCTTTGTCTGTTTTTCCACCTGCCTATGACTTGAACTCTTTCAAGAGAGGAGTGTCAAGACACCTCTAATGTTAACTGGATCTCCACCCCTTGATTCTATTCTCCTACTGTCCTCTTTACAGGGTCTGGCGACAAGCGGGATTTTTTTTTTACTTATTTCTGTTTTCCCTTAGCTATTACCCTTTTAATATATATATATATACAAATTTTTTGAATATGAAATTGATTTGAATTTGCGCGGCAAATCTCGACACGTGGCAGATCTGTAACCCGGATATTCTCCATGATGGCCACACCCCAGCCACATTTTAAGGGGAGTCTGACTATAATAATATTTGTTTTACTACTAGTACTACTACTATAGTCTAACAGATCTTAGCAGACCTTTCTGGTGGGGCAGAATCCGGTAGTCTCATGGGTCCAACGCTGCCATGTGTACGTGAACTAGCCAGTTAAAACTTGAGGTACTATAGCCGCCACCGCCTCCTGGACACCCAAGGGCAAAACTGGTCATTTTCTTAATCCTTTAGGGACCTCCTTCCCTCCCTCCCTGTCTCTTTTTTTTTGTTTGTTCTCTCTCTCTCTCTCTCTCTCTCTCTCTCTCTCTCTCTCTCTTCTCTCTCTCTCTTTTTATTCTCTCTCTTTGTCTCTTTCTTTCTTTATTTTGTTCTCTCTCACTCTCTTTCTCTTTTTTTTTGTTCTCTCTCTCTTTCTCTTTTTTTGTTCTCTCTCTCTCTCTCTCTCTCTCTCTCTCTCTCTCTCTCTCTCTCTCTCTCTCTCTCTCTCTCTCTCTCTCTCTCTCTCTCTCTCTCTCTCTCTCTCTCTCTCTCTCTCTCTCTCTCTCTTGACCACCAGCAATAAAACGATAAAAGCCTTAGCTACTACAAGGAAGGAGGAGGAGGAGGAGGAGGAGGAGGAGGAGGAGGAGGAGGAGGAGGAAGAGGAGGAAGAGGAGGAAGAGGGCAGGAAGTGGGCATGAACTTTACCAGGAGACGGGTAGAGGAAGAGGAAGATGAGGAGGAAGAAGAGGAGGAAGAGGAGGAGGAAGAAGAGGAAGAAGAGAAGGAGGAGGAGGAGGAGGAGGAGGAGGAGGAGGAGGAGGAGGAGGAGGAGGAGGAAGAAGAGGAGGGAAAAGATATTAATTATTTACTATTATTATTCATATCATTATTATTATTATTATTATTATTATTATACATGCAAGTTTTTCCCTATATATTCTCCTCCTCCTCCTCCTATTCCTCCTCCTCCTCTTAACCTCTTCCCTTATTTCCCTTCTCCTCTTCCTCCTCCTCTTCTATTCTTCTTCTTCTTCTTCTTTGTTTCTCTGTCACAATGATTTCCCTCTAAATATCCACTGTGGTCTTCCTTCTTCTCCTCCTCCTCCTCCTCCTCCCCCTCCTCCTCCTCCCCCTCCTTCTCCTCCTCCTCCTTCCACAACCCGTTCGATTTTTTCACAGTCCTGCGGTTTGCCCACAGGAAGGTGTCGCGAAAGAGAGAAAGAGAGAGAGAGAGAGAGAGAGAGAGAGAGAGAGAGAGAGAGAGAGAGAGAGAGAGAGAGAGAGAGAGAGAGAGAGAGAGAGAGAGAGAGATAGTAGAGAAAATAATGAGTAGTATGTTTTGCAACGTGTGTGTGTGTGTGTGTGTGTGTGTGTGGGTGTGTGTGTGTTTGCTTTTGGACGCTGGAGATTCTCCAGCGTCCAAAAGCAAACACACACACACCCACACACACACACACACACACACACACACACACACACACACACACACACACGCACGCACGCACGCACGCACGCACACACACACACACACACACACACACTAATCTGTATATTTTAAATATGTATTATAAAATTATTTTTATCCACATTTTCAACAAGGAAATTATACAATTATTGATATAATTATTAATATAAGGAGTGGTGGCTGGACACATTATTAATATAAGGAGTGGTGGCTGGACACATTATTAATATAAGGAGTGGTGGCTGGACACATTATTAATATAAGGAGTGGTGGCTGGACACATTATTAATATAAGGAGTGGTGGCTGGACACATTATTAATATAAGGAGTGGTGGCTGGACACATTATTAATATAAGGAGAGGTGGCTGGACACATTATTGTTATGAAAAATACAACTACTATAACTTTATTGATGAACGTGTATTGTTATCCATCTTTTAAATAAAAAATGATGTTCGAATTAATTAAAGAGAGAGAGAGAGAGAGAGAGAGAGAGAGAGAGAGAGAGAGAGAGAGAGAGAGAGAGAGAGAGAGGAGAGAGAGGAGAGAGAGAGAGAGAGAGAGAGAGAGAGAGAGCTCTTTGAATTTTTTCGCACCCTTTGAACCAAGGATCTTATACAGAAGGATATGCGAATCCAATGTAGATTGCCGAGGAAAAAGTGTGTCGCAGCTGTATCCTGTCAGATGGCGCCACCGTCATCAAAACAAACCCTTGGTGGGCGGAGCTTCAGCCGCCTCACAGTTGGACTTGGACAGAATTCAAAATGTCGCCAAGAGCTTACAGGAGGTCCTGTTGTGTTTGTGGCAAAAATAACAACACTCACCCTCAAGTGAGGCTTCATGTGTTTCCCAAAGACGCCACAAGGTATGCAAGAAGGGCTAGTGATATGTAAAGTGAGTTAATAATGTATGAATCGTAAAATATGATAAACATTTTAAAGTTGACTCAAGAATTTCAGCCAACATTTTATGACCTGACTGAATGTAATACTACAATTTGTTTGAAGAAAAATGTTATATGTTACCACGAAACTATATACAATTGTTTGGGTGCTACAATGTTGTGGAAAAGCTATTTGTTTAATCAAAAGTTCATGAAAACATTTGCCCTCTCAGTACAATGCATTTATCTTGTTTAAAATAATAGGTTTATTATTACAGTTACAGACACACATCTGTAGGCTGTATATGGTATTTTTTTAGCAATTTTATATTCTGCACATGATTAGTGCGAGATTTGTTGTAAAATGCATATTAATTGCAGACGAGTGGTGTATATAATGGTTGGTGCAAGTGTGGGTGGAGTGGCGGCCGTTGTAGCATGTTTTAATGGCACCAAGGACAGGGGAAAGCTACTGTGTTGGTGGGCAAATTAGAACTCACCCTCGGGGGAGTTCTAATTTTCACAAGGACTCCAGAAGGTACGTAAGGAAGGTTAGTGATATCTAAAGTTAGTAAATGTAATAGGATTTTTAAAATAACTTAAATATACAGAATTTGGTCTGTAACGTATTGCATGTATGTATTTCTTTTTCCATCCTTTAAGTCTGTGGTCATGGCTAGCACAAGTTGTAACTATTATCTCTAGTGGTCTGAGTTTGGCGTATGTATTGAATAGGCCGTATTCAACCATAATCCAAGGTGCTTGTACCTAACTTGTCTAGCTCTTAATTATTTAGGTAGACTTCTGCTTCAATTGGACTCATCTCTTTGGCATACTGGTTATATACAGGATTTGAAACTATTCCAGTAGGACAAGGGCTGTGGCTGGATTATAGAAGACAAATTATGCAACTGTATTATGTTAAAGGAAGGTTCTTGTTTGACCAAAAGTTTCATCAAAAATTGTTCCTTTGAGTATATTGTACTAACTTTTAAGAAAAGTATTTGATTCAAGTTACACTAAATTGACAATATGACATTAACATATTTAGTATTTTGCCAGCAATCTTAGTAGCCCTTAAAACAACAATTTAAGGGAGCTGTAAAAGGCCAGCAGGTCCACACGAGGCAGTCCCTGTATACTATATATAAAATTAATTAATGTCCACCTATCATCCTTATCCATTATCTTGTGTAATCATCCCTTAAAGCTCTCTATTAAATCTTCCCTAACTACCTGCTCACAAAGTCTATTCCATTCCTCCACTCTATTCGAAAACCAGTTTCTTCCTATCTCCTTTTGGAACTAGTTTTGTGCAGCTTAAGACCATTATCTTCCTTTGTTTGATTAGCCGTGGTTCTAAAATAGTCCTTACATTACAGATGAAAGCAGTGCAGTGGCTACACACACCGTACATCCGAGACAGAAATACAAGTCCTCTCCAGGGACCACTTGGAGTCTAGATGGCACGGCACCAAAGGGCACGGCACCTATTTTCCACGTCCTGTTGGTATGTGTGTTGAGTGAGTCCTTTAACAATGTACTTTATATATACTGCCTAGTCTAGTATATGCTGATCCCTGATTCTTGAAGGTTGTTCAATTATAGCAACACATTAGATCAGGTGGAGAACATGCTGTAGGTAAATTGTAAGCATTAATCAATAGAACATGAATGGATATATACTTTCAGCTTTATCTAATGTTACGTTAACAATTACAGATTGTGATTGGTTCCCAGCCTAGCACACACAGGAACTATTGAGACACGTGCTATATAGTTGATGTGTGAAGGCAGACTGTATGGTTGAGCAGCCAGGCTGACTACACCATCAAGTGCCTTACAACACACACTACTGCCAGGTTGGTTGCCTAAGTTCATGTGTCTATTCTCTATTGACAACATTCATTACAATCATGTTTTCTCAAAAACCACCATGTTACTCTTTCTTACATTTATTTTCCATTTGTACCTCAGACAAACAGTGCCAAATGTAGAACAACAATTTCTCCAAATGTTTTTGATTTTGTTTCTTTATTTTTTATTTTATTATTATTCCACTCCTACATCTCTGTTATAAGTGTCAGTGTTAGCAGGTGTATGTCTTCATGCAATTATTTATTAATTTCTTTTATTTATTATTTGCCTTGTCTTTGGCTACCCACTTTTAATGACAATATAAGACAGGTGTATATATATATATATATATATATATATATATATATATATATATATATATATATATATATATATATATACATATATACATATATACATATATATATATATATATATATATATATATATACATATATATATATATATATATATATATATATATATATATATATATATATATATACATATATATATATATATATATATATATATATATATATATATATACATATATATATATATACATATATATATATATATATATATATATATATATATATATATATATATATATACATATATATATATATATATATATATATATATATATATATATATATATATACATATATATATATATATATATATATATATATATATATATATATATATATACATATATATATATATATATATATATATATATATATATATATATATATATATATATATATATATATTACATTTACGGGTAAACTTTTTACCACACTCAAGACACTCAAAGTTTCTCACACCAGTGTGGGTGAGCATGTGTGTGTTAAGATTACATTTACGGGTAAACTTTTTACCACACTCAAGACACTCAAAGTTTCTCACACCAGTGTGGGTGAGCATGTGTGTGTTAAGATGACCTTTACAGGTAAACTTTTTACCACACTCAAAACACTCAAAGTTTCTCACACCAGTGTGGGTGAGCATGTGTTTGTTAAGACTACCTTTCTGGGTAAACTTTTTACCACACTCTAGACACTCATAGTTTTTAACACCAGTGTGGGTGAGAATGTGTCTGTTAAGTTCACTTATATGTTTAAACCTCTTCCTACATTCCTGACACTCATAGCTTCTCTCACCAGTACAGGTGAGGACATGCTTTAAAAGATTGCCTTTTAAGTTATATATTTTTGCACACTCGTTGCACTCAAAGCTTCCCACATTAGGGTGTTGGGTGAGCATGTGGTTCCTGAGATCATCACACTGTCCCACAGTGGTCACACCTCAACCTTGTCTTGCCAGCATGGGAGAGGATGTGTCTGGCAAGGGCAGCCTTACTGGAGCACACTTTCCCGCACTGGTCACAAGGGCGGGTCCTCACGCCCGGGGTCACCTGCTGCTGCCGGTCCCGGCCGTTCCTACTCCTGCCTCGCCTAGCAGCCGCCATTGCAACACTACTTCTGGCAGCACACCTGTGGTGGGAGGTGTGAGTTGATAATGCAGGAACCCTCAGAGAGGACACAGTTACCAGGCTGCCCAAAGGATGCACCCGGCGTCCCTGAAGACAAGGGAAACGTGGAGGCAGCGAGGAGTCCTGGCGTGGCCGCTGACTGGGACTCTTCACCTCAGCACCTGTAACAGTGGTGTCCGTTATCACACAAGCAGCCAGGTGCTTCCTTTAACGAGGCTTCCTGCATCGCTAATTAACTAGTCTAATCCCTCCCTTATTATTGGTCTTTATTCTTATAATCCTTCACAGTACTCTTTACAATATCTTAAAACATATATATAGAGTGTGAGTGAAATGTCCCCTTCCCTCTGCCCCACACAATCTGATGGACATGTGGGGACGTAGGGTTTTTGTGCGGGTTAGACAACAATATCACAGATTTACAAGTAAAACAAGGCAACTAGAAATATAGAATCCTCAATGACATATTATTTAATACTGGAAACCAAAGCTGTGCATCGGATCTTGTTTACTTTTTTCTATTCATAGTCTGTCACTGAGGAGGAAGACTAAGTGGTCTGTTGTTGTTTTGGTTCTTGTAATATTATCCAAATTAGAAGCAAAATGGGAAAATGAAGTGAATCTCGGGGAGAAACAGGCGCTGAACCTACTGGTGGTGGAGCTAGAAGGAGATGTTGCAACAAGTGTAATGATGAAGGCAAACTTAATGTTGATGACCTTTGCGGCAACTGTGTGGATGAGGCCAAAAGACAGGCAGAGTGTGGAACATGCAACACTCTCAGTAAGGCAGGAAGCTGGATAAGTTGCTAGCTGAAAATTGTGACCAGAAAGAACGGCTTCAAAAGTTGGAGGAAGGTACCATTGGGGTGAAAGAACAAATCAAAGCAGAGCTCAGGTTTTGGAGGAAATGGAGGAATGGAAGGAGAGAGACGAGAAGAAAAACAATATAGTTGTTTTCAATATTGGTGAGAGAAACTTTGACACTAAGAAAGACAAAAAGCTAGAGGAATGCAAAGTGAGTGTACAACTGATAAGAGAAATAGGAGTGGATATAGAAGATGAGGAAGTTGTGGAAGTTGATAGGCTTGGTACAATTAGACAAGAACAGAGAGACAATGAAGGAGAAGGAATCAGTAGACCTAGACCAATTCTAATTAAGTTGCACGATGTAACAACTAAATGGGAAATAGTAAAAAATGAAAAATAATATTAAAAACTCAAGAAATGACCATCTAAATAGAGCCATAATTGTACCTGATCAAACAAGAAAGGAGAGAGAAATAGGTGAAGAAATAAAGAGAAAAAGAGAAAAAGGTGAACAAGGATGGTTTATAAAGAGGGGACAGCTTGTTAGGAAGAATTTGTTGTAAATGAAGATACTTTAGAGGAACATAGAGTATTAGAATTAAGTTTGTTAAATATACAAGGAAGCTGAAATTGAAAAAGAAATGGAAGAAAACACCATCATGTGCCTTACTGAAACACAACATAAGTACTTGAGAGTAAATATTATAATGTTATTAAAGTGAATTTATTTTTTCTACAAAAAATACAGAACAGAAATAGTGCAAGAAAAACTCAGAATATATTGGCTTTTGAAAACCTAACTATAGTAGAAGTTGAACAGGAAAAATTACATTAAAGCGTTGTGGAATTCAAGATATAAAAAGCAACAGCAACAAATGCAAACCCAAAATTAAACATTGTGAAAAATCCAAAGCAACAACAAAACCAAAAATAAAGTGTAAAGAAAACAGGAGTATGACTGTTGTACTTTTTAATAATTACCTTTTACTTTACCTGTAAGAGAATATTTACTAACTATATTTACACACACACACACACACACAAAGGTTAATATTCGGTTCGTTAACCACTCGATATCTGGTTACCTTTATTATTCAAATTTAACCTCAGATACTTATTCATATCACCTCAAATAGTTATGCCGCTGAATTACAGAAAAAATACGAATTTTTTTCTAGTTTACGTTAGGTTTAGTTAGGTTAGATTGAGGAAACATATATTTACCAACTACTAACCTACACTATATAATGCCACCAACCCCCTACTTTTGGTCAGAGAACATTTGATATTTTCTAAATTAACTCAACCTAACCAAACCTTAACTTATATTGACAAATTACAGAACCTTGTTTAAACCAAACTAAACTTTATTTTTCAAAGAGAAGGTCTCACAGAAAACATTGACTATCTCACTAAGAATTTGCGACGGAAATGTAATTAAGAAAACCTAAAAATGCATCAGGTATTGCAAAAATATAACCCTGAATTCTCTAGTGTTCTGGTGAAGATGTAAAATAATACCTTAACAATTGTTGTGTTCAAAAAATGTAGTCAACTTAAAGCTGTTTCGGCTCACCTGAGGATGGCAGGCCGTGCGTACGTGTGTGCGTGCGTCCAGGCGCATTCTTCTGTAGGGTGTGGTGTGTGTTCACAGTCACGACTTGAAAAATGAGAAGTGAGGACTGAGGAGTGAGGACCCACGCGGCTCAGGTTCAGGTGATAGTCAGCGGAATTGCCTTTGCAACGGCTCCGCCTTAACGTTTCAGGATCTTGAACGGTTGTATGTGTGTGTGTGTATATATGCACTGTTTAGCTCCTTAAATGTCTGTCTCTTATTTTCCACATATCATATATAATTTCAATGTTATTTTCCCTGAAAAGGAAAGCACCGATTATTGAACAGACATTTTCCCTGTAGGCGGTGGTACAGTGGTCTAGCGCTCTGGTATGTGAGCCTAGGGTCCCGGGTTCGAATCCCCGTTATACGCTGACCACTTTTCATTCCTTGATATCACCGCCGAGTGGCCAAAGACTACCCAAATTGCTGCCATACTGTCTTCAGAGGGGACTAACAATGTTTATATGCGTCTGAGGCTGTAGCAGTGATTAGCCTCGCACGTTCTCAACATATTCACGAGAGAACCTAAACATTTGAGGCGTCACTATAAAAAACCTGAAAACCTACGTCAAATAACAGGCGAGGCACATGCCGTATCTATAAGCGAGCACTATGAGGATACAACATTCGTTAGGTTATGTTTAGATTAGGGTAGGTAATGTTATGTTAGGTACGGTTTGGTTCGGTTATATAAGCTTTTTATATTATATTATACCAAAGTTAGGCACGTGCCGTATCTATAAGCGAGCATTTAAGTACGGCTGCCGTACCTGTAAGCTGTGCTATTATAGATAGTACGCCACATACTCATTTCATGACATTACTGGCATTAATCAGGGTAAAGCTGTGCTTTACCCTGATTAAAGCTATGCTTTACCGCTTTACCATACAGTATTATCACATTTGTGTATTCAACGCACTATTTTTCAACTAAGGTGGCGTCATTTCCCACAATTAAGGTGGGAATCAGCATATTTTACTCAAATAAGTAACTATTTACTCTCTCTGGGCCGCCATATTTCCTTCTTGTCAATGTTTTTCAGGGGAATCCGGGTTGCAAGCTGAAATCCGTCTCTCAAGACAGCTCCAGGCAGTCTTCGAGGCCGAGTCTTTTCGGCTTGGAACTGTCTTCGTATCCTCCAAGCGAAAGTGGACGACAAAAACGTGCCAGGCGGGATTGACTTGGGTTTACCGAAGACGATCTTCGAAACCGTGGACGACAAAAATGCGGCTTAAGTTCAGGATACGGCCCCCTGGGGCAGTCTTCGAAGCCGAGTCTTTTCGGCTTGGAACTGTCTTCGTATCCTCCAAGCTGAAAGTGGACGACAAAAACGTGCCAGGCGGGATTGATTTGAGTTTACCGAAGACGATCTTCAAAGCCGTGGACGATAAAAACGCGGCTCAAGTTACCTGTGACATCAGGATCAAGACTGAGACATCAGGATCAAGATCACATCAAGAGTGCGCGTTACCTCACCATATCAGTAATAATAATGAAATAAAAAAAACTCAATCAGGCTTCACAAAAGGCACCCAGATAGAAGATAACATATTCATTCTTCAGTACTGCATTGAACACTGCAACAAGTACAACAAACCATTAATCATAACATCCATAGACTACAGTAAGGGTTTTGATTCTGTTAAAAGAGAACACATTGTTAAAGCACTCATGCACTACAAGGTACACCCAAAAATAATTACCACCATTGTCAATGTCTACACTGAGGACTCAACAACAATAAAGATAGGAACAACAAATATCAACATACAAAATGGCATCAGGCAAGGATGCACGGGATCCACACTGCTCTTCAAGCTTATTACCTACTTAATAATTGAGGAACTGGAAAGAAATGGAACAGGCTTTGTAAATTATCTCCTGAACATTAAGGCTCTCTACTATGCAGATGACGCACTGTTACTGGCACACACAATGGCTGAAGCAGAACAAAACCTGAAACTGTTGACACAAGTAAGCAAAAACTATGGACTTGAAATAAACAAAGAAAAGTGCAACATCATAACATATAACATGCAGGAACAGCCACATGAAATTGAAGGCATAAAGGTCTCAGACAAATTGAAATATTTAGGGTTAATGATCGATAATAAAAGGAACTATTTCAAGACTCAAAAGGAAGAGATGATAAAAAAAGGCCCAGAAGCTTGCCAATGTCACATATTCAGTAATAGCGAAGAGCTGCAACAAAATTTTAATTGGGAAAACTTTTTGGAAAAGTGTTGCAGTACCGTCTATTCTACATGGAGTCAATATGATAAATATGACAGAAACAGACATTGAAAAACTGCAACGGATAGAGAATGGGGTGTACCGACAGATTTTGTGTGGGCCAAAGTATGCAGCTAGGACCACCCTTCGAGGAGAGATTGGTGCATCTTTGATGAAAAGAAGAATAATAGATGGAAGAATACAATACTACAGGAAAATAACAACTGGTAACAACGACCTGCTAAAGAAAATCCTTGAAGAAACAAAAGAAGGAACCTGGACGACCTGGATGAAGAACACCAACAAATATTTTGAAGAAATAAATATCACACATGATGATATAACCCAAAAAACCAAAGAAAAGCTCAAAGAAATAACAAGAACTTGGGACACCAACAAATGGAGAGAGGAGATGGAAAACAAGTCAAGCCTGTCTATTTACAGACATTGGAAAAAATATATTAAGGAAGCAGAATGTTATGATAATAGACCATCATCCACAATAATGTATAGAGCTAGAGCAAACTGCCTACCACTCCACGATAGAAAAAGACACACCAATGAAGACACGTCCTGTAAGGTGTGCAGTGCAGAAAATGAAACCCTTGAACACTTCCTTCTATGGTGTCCAGCATACCAAGAAAAGAGAAAAGAATGTATTGATTTACAGTGTAAATCAATACATTCTTTTCCCAAGCTGTGGTGCGCGCACCCCTGGGGGTGCGTGAGATGATTGCTGGGGGTGCGCAAGAAAAAATCTGTAATGGCGGATTTTCATTCAATTCTGATAGTTATCGCGCGGAGTTTCATACATTGTGTTCTCAAAACTCGTAATTAATGGACGAAATTTAAAAGCACTGACCAAATTTTAATACCGTACCTTACTCCTCGAATCTTGGATGATACATGTGAAAATGTGACATTATTCCCTAAGTCTTATAACGGGACAAATGGTAGTAATAGACGTGTCATTTATCGATAAGCATTACATGAGGACACTATGGTTGTAAATAGCAATACTGTAAAATGCTATGTGTCATCATGCCTGGGCGAGAGAAGACACAGTCAGCTGCTTGCTGTCTCGCACCACCTCCTCTTCATCACCCACTCAGACGTGATGCCACGTAGATTTTTATAGTATTGCTATTTACACCCATAGTGCCCTCATGTAAGATAAATGACACGTCTATTGATACCATTTGTCTCGTTATAAGATACTCTCATGCAGTCAGTGCTGTAGTGTGAGTGTGTGTATGCGTGTGCGTACTCAGTACTGTACCCGAATTTGACACGTCCGATACCTGATCAGTTGCCCGAGCCTCGGAGGACTGACTCTTAACGGGCCTGGTAGTCTGTCAGTTGCATTCATAGAGGGAAGGTGTTAAGATTACAAGTTCGTTCAAATACCGGAAATGGATATTTAGTTGAAAACAGGGAAACTGTCAGGAAAGAAAAATCCTGAAAAGCAAGCCTTGACCATATTGTCTGGTGAAGGTGGGGCGAGTGCCACTGATGTTACTGATGAAGAAGGCCGGAGAGAAACACAGGGAAAAAGACATGGTGGAACAACATGATATGGAACAGCAGGGTGAAGCAGAGGGACAGAGCGGAGTGAAGGCGCAGAATGAACAACAAGACCAACTGAGTCAGAAAGATAGAGCTGACGAATGTGAAAAGAAAAGTAAAAAACGCAGATATGATGAAAGCTATATCGCATTGGGGTTTACATGGATTGGTGATGCTGAAAAACCAAGTCCACAATGTGTTCTTTGTAGTGAAGTTCTAGCTAACAGCTGTCTCAAGCCCTCTTATTTACGTCGCCATTTGCAAACAAAACATAACAACTTGAGAGACAAGCCAGTAGATTTTTTCAAGTGTAAATTGAAAGAATTAAGAAAAAACAAACAACTATTGGCATCATATTCAGGTACTGGATCTCGCAAGGACGCTCTACGAGCATCATACCTTGCTAGCTACAATTTAGCAAAAAAAGGAATGCCACACACGACCGCGGAAGATGTATGCTTGCCAGTGGCAAAAGACTTGGTAAACTGCATGTTTGGGGAAAAGGCAGCGAAAAAGCTGGATATGATTCCACTTTCCAACAACACTGTGGCCCGCCGCATTGACAGTATGTCTTCAAATATTCTCTGCCAGCTGGTAAGTCGTGTCAAGGACAGTGAGTTTTACTCCCTGCAGATTGATGAATCAACAGATATTGCAAATCTGGCTAATCTTTTGGTTTATGTTCGTTTCTTATATAATGGCACAGTTCATGAGGAATTTTTGTTTTGTCGGCCTCTTGCCACTCGTACAACTGGAGAAGACATTTTTAATCTGATCAACAATTTCATGAAAGACAATGGAATTGAATGGGAGTGCTGTGTAGGAATAAGTACTGATGGAGCAAAGTCAATGACAGGGAAACATAAAGGGCTTGTAGCTTTTATTAAGAAAATTGTTCCTTCAGTTTCCTGGGTTCACTGCTGTATTCACAGAGCGGCTCTTGCTTCAAAAAATATGCCAGCTGAGCTGCTGTCTGTTCTTAACGATTCAGTGAAAATGGTCAACTTCATCAAAGCTCGCCCATTGAATTCAAGGATTTTCAAAGTTCTGTGCAACGAAATGGGCAGTGAACATGAGACACTACTTTTGCATACAGAAGTGCGGTGGTTATCCAGAGGCAAAGTTCTGACAAGACTTTTTGAGCTTCGATGTGAAGTTCAACAGTTTTTTGTGGACCACTCATTTGATTTGTCTTCCTGCCTGCATGATGAAAAATGGCTGCAAAAACTTGGATACTTGGCAGACATTTTCTCAGTGTTGAATGAAATGAACTCGAGTTTCCAGGGTGTCAACTCCACAGTGTTTAACACAGAAGACAAGGTTGAAGCAATGATAAAAAAACTAGCATTTTGGTCAAGATGTGTAGAGTCAGGCTCCATTCAGTGTTTTCCATTGCTACATGACTTCAATGAAACAAGTGAAATTGTCTTGAAAAAGTGCGTGAAGAGTCTTATTCTTGAACACCTCAAACAACTGAGCGAGCAGCTACGAAGATACTTTCCTTCCAGGGACCCATCATATACTTGGATACGCAACCCATTCGAAGCTTCTCTCCCAATCACACATCTGTCACTAAAGGAACAGGAACAGCTACTGGAGTTGTCATGTGATTGAGAACTGCAAATACAGTTCAAACAAAAACCACTCGTGGATTTCTGGGCACAAATCATGGAAGATTATGTTGACTTATCCAAGCGAGCATTGAGAGTGTTGATGCCCTTTGCCACAACATACCTCTGTGAGGCTGGCTTTTCTGCACTCACAGCTGTGAAGACGAAGTATCGCCAAAGGATGGATGCTGAGAAAGATCTGAGAGTGAAACTTTCTTCAGTTGTTCCCAACTTTGATGACCTGTGTGCTGAAATGCAGGCTCATCCATCCCACTAATTACTAACAGGTAAGCGCTGGCATATTATCAGTAACATAATTTTTTTTAACAAATCTCCTCTTTGTAACTGGTATAATTTCTTACTTATATTTGTAAGATATGAGATTCATATGTTATAAACAACTGATAGGAGGGATATCATTGTGTTAATTATTAAAATGAATAAACATGTGAGGTGTATAAACGTAATGATAATGTGATGCATGCAATTACTAGTAAACGGTAGCAAAAATGGTTGTGGCAGTAGGAGGGGGGTGCGTGGACTCGGTCATATCCTGGAAGGTGGTACGTGGTACGTGGCCTGAACAGTTTGGGAACCGCTGATTTATACCTACCCTTTATATATATATATATATATATATATATATATATATATTTTTATTTTTTTTTAATATCATTAACCGTTGGCGTCAGTAGGCTTATTGAGACACAGATGGACTTGCCTCGCCTGTTATTTGACGTAGGTTTTCAGGTTTTTTATAGTGACGCCTCAAATGTTAAAGTTCTCTTGTGAATATGTTGAGAACGTGCGAGGCTAATCACTGCTACAGCCTCAGACGCATATAAATGTTGTTAGTCCCGTCTGAAGACAGTATGGCAGCAATTTGGGTAGTCTTTGGCCACTCGGCGGTGATATCAAGGAATGAAAAGTGGTCAGCGTATAACGGGGATTCGAACCCGGGACCCTAGGCTCACATACCAGAGCGCTAGACCACTGTACCACCGCCTACAGGTAAAATGTCTGTTCAGTAATCGGTGCTTTCCTTTTCAGGGAAAATAACATTGAATTATATATGATATGTGGAAAATAAGAGACAGACATTTAAGGAGCTAAACAGTGCATATATACACACACACATACAACCGTTCAAGATCCTGAAACGTTAAGGCGGAGCCGTTGCAAAGGCAATTCCGCTGAGGGTGAATACCAGAATGTATGGATGACGTATATGAAGCAGCAACGATTGACGAAGCGAAAGATAAGAGATGCGAAAGTGCAGTGTGAAAGGAATGCTATCCAAGCCTTGAGGGAGAAGGGAATGGAAGGAGGGCGTGAGTGGTACAGATTCATGAGAGGGGAAAGCATGTCAGACAGTGAAAATGTCGAAAGCTTGAAAGTGAATGGCAAATGTATTACAGACAAGAATGAAATCAGGGAGTTAATAAAAGAGTTTTGGGAAAACATAGGTGTAGGTGAGGTATTGGAAGTGAGAGAAGGGTGCTTGACACTGGAAGGAAATGATTCGAATGAGTTGAATGAAAGGATCAGCAGGGAAGAGGTTGAAAAATGTGTGAAAAGACAGAGGAATGGTAAGGCAGCAGGACCAGATGATATCCCATATGAATTTTATAAGAATGGTGGTGAGGTTATGATTGATAGAATGACTGAGCTATTTAACGAAGTGTGGGAAGAAGAGAAGGTGCCGAGAAAGTGGAATGAATGTAGAGTGACACTAATTCATAAGGGAGGATACAAGAGTAAGAATGAGTTGAAGAATTATAGGCCAATTGCCCTTGTGAACACAGTAGGCAAAGTCTTCTGTGCTGTGTTGAATGACAGATTGTGTAAATGGATTGAGAGAGTAAGAGTACTGGGTGAAGAGCAAAATGGTTTCAGAGTGGACAGAAGAGCAGAAGATAATGTATTTGTCGTGAATGAAATGATTGCAAGAAAAAAGAATGAGGGAGGCAAGCTGTATTTAGGATTTCTAGATATAGAGAAAGCTTACGACAGGGTAAATAGAGAAATGCTTTGCAGAGTTTTATAAAAGGTTGGGCTAAGTGAAAAAATAGTCAAAATTGTCATGAGTATGTATGTTGGGACCAAAGCTAGATACAAACTAGGGAATATAGAGACAGAATGGGTGAAGAGTGAGAAAGGAGTCAGGCAAGGATGTATTCTGTCACCAATCTTGTTTAGTATGTACACAGAAGAACTAGCAGTCAGGTTGAGAAGAATGAATGCAGGAGTGAGTGTCGGGAGGGACAAGGTATGCATGTTGTTATATGCAGATGATGTAGTCTTAATGAGTGAGTCTGCAGAGGAGCTACAAAGCTTATTAGATGTGGTAGATGAGTATGGAAGAGATGTTGGAGTGAATTTTAGTTGTGAAAAAAGTAAGGTAATGATAGTGAATAGATCAGAAGATGAGAGGGATGCTACATGGAGACTTGGAGTGAAAGAGTTGCAGCAAGTATGTGAGTACAAGTATCTAGGGATATGGATGAGCCCAAATGGATGTGAGAAGGCTAAGAATGAAAAGATTAGTATGGTGAATCAGTGGGTTGGCAGACTAGGGAGTGCAGCAAGAATGAGAGCGAGTAAATATGACGTGTTGCGATAGATATGGAAGAGTGTGGCTGTTCCGAGTGTAATGTATGGTATGGAAGTGATTGCATGGAGTGAAAAGGAGATAGAAAAGTTGGAAGTAGGGCAGAATAGAGTAGCAAGAATGGCACTGAATGCACCAAGGTATGCAGCTATAGAAGCTTTGAGAGGTGACATGGGATGGAGTACGTTCAGGGAGAGACAGATAAAGGCAACTTTGAGATATAAAGTTAGGCTGGAACGAATGGAGAATACAAGAATTGCACGGAAGGTGTATTTGTGGAATGTAAGGAGGAGTAAATGGGAGAAGAAATATCTGAACATGGTAGACAGGAGTGGCATGCTTGTTAGGTGGGTGCATAAATTTTGTGAAGGGAGAGAATGGTTGTTTGAATGGAAGTTGATGAACAGAAGTAAAGAAGGGTTAGAGTGGGATGTGAAAAGGTGGAAAAGCGAGATAGACAAAACAGTGAAAGGTGTGGGACTAAGTAAGTGGAAGACTGAGATGGAACGAAAGAAGACTTTGGAATGGTACAGAGAGAAAGAGGCCCCAATGTATGTAAGGTGGTATGATGGAAGCCTGGGTGGTGATCTTCTCTTCCGAGCTAGGGCACAGTGTATGGATGTGAATGCAAGGAACTACAGATGGTCAGAGTCCCGCAGCAAAATGTGCTAGATGTGTGATATGGGAGAGGATGAGACGGTAGAGCATGTAGTACTAGAATGCGAGAAGTATGACCGTGACAGAATGGAAATGATGCGTGTGATTCTGGCAGAAATGGGACGTGAAATGAATGAGGTGACTGAAAGAACTGGAAAGGAATGGATGGCGTTGTTGCTAGGACTGTGTGAGGAGACGAGTGAACGGATGATTGACGCGGTGAAAGAGTTCCTGGAGAAAATGTGGTATGCGAGATTGAGAGATTAGGGCATGTAATTAGAGTATGCATCTTTGATTTATTTAGTTTCTTTTTTCTGTGTACTTTCCTTTTTTTTACCCTTATTCCCCTCACAGGAGCTGCCGATATAAAGGCCCGACTTGGAGTCACCTGTGACATCAAGATCAAAATCAAGATCATCACCGCGTGGGTCCTCACTCCTCAGTCCTCACTTCTCATTTTTCAAGTCGTGACTGTGAACACACACCACACCCTACAGAAGAAGGCGCCAGGGCGCACGCACACACGTACGCACGGCCTGCCATCCTCAGGTGAGCCGAAACAGCTTTAAGTTGACTACATTTTTTGAACACAACAATTGTTAAGGTATTATTTTACATCTTCACCAGAACACTAGAGAATTCAGGGTTATATTTTTGCAATACCTGATGCATTTTTAGGTTTTCTTAATTACATTTCCGTTGCAAATTCTTAGTGACATAGTCAATGTTTTCTGTGAGACCTTCTCTTTGAAAAATAAAGTTTAGTTTGGTTTAAACAAGGTTCTGTAATTTGTCAATATAAGTTAAGGTTTGGTTAGGTTGAGTTAATTTAGAAAATATCAAATGTTCTCTGACCAAAAGTAGGGAGTTGGTGGCATCATATAGTGTAGGTTAGTAGTTGGTAAATATATGTTTCCTCAATCTAACCTAACTAAACCTAACGTAAACTAGAAAAAAATTCGTATTTTTTCTGTAATTCAGCGGCATAACTATTTGAGGTGATATGAATAAGTATCTGAGGTTAAATTTGAATAATAAAGGTAACCAGATATCGAGTGGTTAACGAACCGAATATTAACCTTTGTGTGTGTGTGTGTGTGTGTGTGTGTGTAAATATAGTTAGTAAATATTCTCTTACAGGTAAAGTAAAAGGTAATTATTAAAAAGTACAACAGTCTTACTCCTGGACGAATCAATTTTTTTCTGGTTTATTTTGATGTGTTTTGAATGAATCTGAAAGTTGTTCCGGTTATAAATCATTGTTTTTATTATGCCCTCCCTCCTCTCCCCTCCCCCTGGCAGGTAATGATGTGTGACGAAAAAAAATGAAATATTAAAAAGAAACACCTAAATCTACTAGCAAAAAATTGTTTTGTCCACTTAGAATACCTAACCTACCTTCATATAACCTAACCTAATAATTCATTACAATTAAACTTCATTTGCTACGCATGTATATGAGGTTAAAAATGTTCCGAATGACAAGCTCTATCCTATGAGAGATTTAAAAACTGCCGCTATAAGACTTAATAAATACCAAAGAAACAAAGTATCGCTGGTCCCCCCAACCACACCTATCACCCTGCTGGCGGCGTCCACCCAGGCTTAAATTGCATACTTTTAAAAGTAACCTTCTAACCTAACCTAACTTCATCAGTTCATCAGATAATAACTTAACCTAACCTTTAAAAAGCGTTTTGACCGGCACGTTCAAAATGTAACGAGAAGAGGCACCTCTTATGAGCCCTAGCCTCCCTTGCCTCTTTTGTTATCACTAAGTAAGCAACCTAACTTTGCCTCATCATTTGAATGTTGGGATAATAACCTAACTTAACCTAACCTAACCTCATCAGTTGTCCAGTAGAGGGCGTGGGATAAGCCTTGTCTTCGGCTCCCACTGTTTTCTTTACACTTTATTTTTGGATTTTTCACAATGTTTAATTTTGGGTTTGCATTTGTTGCTGTTGCTTTTTATATCTTGAATTCCACAACGCTTTAATGTAATTTTTCCTGTTCAACTTCTACTATTGTTAGGTTTTCAAAAGCCAATATATTCTGAGTTTTTCTTGCACTATTTCTGTTCTGTATTTTTTGTAGAAAAAATAAATTCACTTTAATAACATTATAATGAGGACAATCCAGTAAAAAGTGTTCTAAAGTTACTGATTCACAATCACATGCTGGGCACTGTTCACTCTTTCCTTGTTGTCTATTTCTCCAATTTAATGTTAATGTGTTAGTTCTTCCCCTTACTAATAACTTGTTTGTTTTCTTCTAAGAGGCGTTTGGCAAATTTTTTTTTATTTTCATGTCTCTTGTCCTGGTGGATGTGCCCCCCCCCCTCTTGCCCTCAGATGTAGACAAGTATGATTTTGAAAATAAACTTCCTCATGGTGAATTTTACAAACAAAATATCATTGTTTTTAGTATTGAGTTTTTTCATGTGCTTATCCTGGTTTTTTGTTGTTAGAATACTTAATCCTGCACCTTTTTGATAATTTTCCTTTGTATGTGAGTGTGTATGTTCGATGTTGTTATCAATATTTACTCTCAAGTACTTATGTTGTGTTTCAGTAAGGCACATGATGGTGTTTTCTTTCATTTCTTTTTCAATTTCAGCTTCCTTGTATATTTAACAAACTTAATTCTAATACTCTATGTTCCTCTAAAGTATCTTCATTTACAACAAATTCTTTCTAACAAGCTGTCCCCTCTTTATAAACCATCCTTGTTCACCTTTTTCTCTTTTTCTCTTTATTTCTTCACCTATTTCTCTCTCCTTTCTTGTTTGATCAGGTACAATTATGGCTCTATTTAGATGGTCATTTCTTGAGTTTTTAATATTATTTTTCATTTTTTACTATTTCCCATTTAGTTGTTACATCGTGCAACTTAATTAGAATTGGTCTAGGTCTACTGATTCCTTCTCCTTCATTGTCTCTCTGTTCTTGTCTAATTGTACCAAGCCTATCAACTTCCACAACTTCCTCATCTTCTATATCCACTCCTATTTCTCTTATCAGTTGTACACTCACTTTGCATTCCTCTAGCTTTTTGTCTTTCTTAGTGTCAAAGTTTCTCTCACCAATATTGAAAACAACTATATTGTTTTTCTTCTCGTCTCTCTCCTTCCATTCCTCCATTTCCTCCAAAACCTGAGCCAGTATCTCTGCTTTGATTTGTTCCTTCACCCCAATGGTACCTTCCTCCAACTTTTGAAGCTGTTCTTTCTGGTCACAATTTTCAGCTAGCAACTTATCCAGCTTCCTGCCTTACTGAGAGTGTTGCATGTTCCACACTCTGCCTGTCTTTTGGCCTCATCCACACAGTTGCCGCAAAGGTCATCAACATTAAGTTTGCCTTCATCATTACACTTGTTGCAACATCTCCTTCTAGCTCCACCACCAGTAGCTTCAGCGCCTGTTTCTCCCCGAGATTCACTTCATTTTCCCATTTTGCTTCTAATTTGGATAATATTACAAGAACCAAAACAACAACAGACCACTTAGTCTTCCTCCTCAGTGACAGACTATGAATAGAAAAAAGTAAACAAGATCCGATGCACAGCTTTGGTTTCCAGTATTAAATAATATGTCATTGAGGATTCTATATTTCTAGTTGCCTTGTTTTACTTGTAAATCTGTGATATTGTTGTCTAACCCGCACAAAAACCCTACGTCCCCACATGTCCATCAGATTGTGTGGGGCAGAGGGAAGGGGACATTTCACTCACACTCTGTATATATGTTTTAAGATATTCTAAAGAGTACTGTGAAGGATTATAAGAATAAAGACCAATAATAAGGGAGGGATTAGACTAGTTAATTAGCGATGCAGGAAGCCTCGTTAAAGGAAGCACCTGGCTGCTTGTGTGATAACGGACACCACTGTTACAGGTGCTGAGGTGAAGAGTCCCAGTCAGCGGCCACGCCAGGACTCCTCGCTGCCTCCACGTTTCCCTTGTCTTCAGGGACGCCGGGTGCATCCTTTGGGCAGCCTGGTGACTGTGTCCTCCCTGAGGGTTCCTGCATTATCAACTCACACCTCCCACCACAGGTGTGCTGCCAGAAGTAGTGTTGCAATGGCGGCTGCTAGGCGAGGCAGGAGTAGGAACGGCCGGGACCGGCAGCAGCAGGTGACCCCGGGCGTGAGGACCCGCCCTTGTGACCAGTGCGGGAAAGTGTGCTCCAGTAAGGCTGCCCTTGCCAGACACATCCTCTCCCATGCTGGCAAGACAAGGTTGAGGTGTGACCACTGTGGGACAGTGTGCACTTGTAAGGCTGATCTCAGGAACCACATGCTCACCCAACACCCTAATGTGGGAAGCTTTGAGTGCAACGAGTGTGCAAAAATATATAACTTAAAAGGCAATCTTTTAAAGCATGTCCTCACCTGTACTGGTGAGAGAAGCTATGAGTGTCAGGAATGTAGGAAGAGGTTTAAACATATAAGTGAACTTAACAGACACATTCTCACCCACACTGGTGTTAAAAACTATGAGTGTCTAGAGTGTGGTAAAAAGTTTACCCAGAAAGGTAGTCTTAACAAACACATGCTCACCCACACTGGTGTGAGAAACTTTGAGTGTTTTGAGTGTGGTAAAAAGTTTACCTGTAAAGGTCATCTTAACACACACATGCTCACCCACACTGGTGTGAGAAACTTTGAGTGTCTTGAGTGTGGTAAAAAGTTTACCCGTAAATGTAATCTTAACACACACATGCTCACCCACACTGGTGTGAGAAACTTTGAGTGTCTTGAGTGTGGTAAAAAGTTTACCCGTAAATGTAATCTTAACACACACATGCTCACCCACACTGGTGTGAGAAACTTTGAGTGTCTTGAGTGTGGTAAAAAGTTTACCCAGAAAGGTAGTCTTAACACACACATGCTCACCCACACTGGTGTGAGAAACTTTGAGTGTCTTGAGTGTGGTAAAAAGTTTACCCAGAAAGGTAGTCTTAACACACACATGCTCACCCACACTGGTGTGAGAAACTTTGAGTGTCTTGAGTGTGGTAAAAAGTTTACCGAGAAAGGTAATCTTAACACACACATGCTCACCCACACTGGTGTTAAAAACTTTGAGTGTCTTGAGTGTGGTAAAAAGTTTACCCGTAAATGTAGTCTTAACACACACATGCTCACCCACACTGGTGTGAGAAACTTTGAGTGTCTTGAGTGTGGTAAAAAGTTTACCTGTAAATGTAGTCTTAACCCACACTGGTGTGAGAAACTTTGAGTGTCTTGAGTGTGGTAAAAAGTTTACCCGTAAATGTAGTCTTAACACACACATGCTCACCCACACTGGTGTTAAAAACTTTGAGTGTCTTGAGTGTGGTAAAAAGTTTACCCGTAAATGTAGTCTTAACCCACACTGGTGTGAGAAACTTTGAGTGTCTGGAATGTAGTAAAAAGTTTACCCATAAAGGTACTCTTAACACACACATTCTCTTCCACTTAGGTAAAAGGAAGTTTAAGTGTGATATGTGTGGCAAGTGTTTCCTTACCAACAGTTGTGTTGCCAGACACATCCAAACCCACCTGTGAGGTGGTGAGGTGGTGCCTGTGAGGAGGGAGTAGCTGTGTGTGTTATGGAGGTGTTGGTGGTGAGTGAGGGAAGTTAAATAACTAGTACTTGTTAACTGTTACTTTGTAGTGCATGGAATATTTTTTGTGTTTATCTATCTATAGTCTCTGAAGACTCGTTCACTCTAGGAACGTCCCTCAAAGGGAGAGGAGCCTTCGCCTCTCCTTATCCACACACTCTTTCCTTGCTTTTTCAGTCTCTCTCCCTCTATCAGCAACTCTTTCATGCATGTACTCCTTTCACTTATCATTCCATCTTACAACTGGCCTTCCTCTCCTAGGACCCTCAATCTATTCTTCCTTCCTACAACTGGCCTTCTCTCCTCCTAGAACCCTCAATCTATCCTTCCATCTTACAACTGGCCTTCCTCTCCTCCTAGGACCCTCAATCTATCCTTCCATCTTACAACTGGCCTTCCTCTCCTCCTAGGACCCTCAATATATCCTTCCTTCCTACAACTGGCCTTCCTCTCCTCCTAGGACCCTGAATCTATCCTTCCTTCCTACAACTGGTCTTCTCTCCTCTCCTCCTAGGATCTTCAATATATCCTTCCATCTTACAACTGGCCTTCCTTTCCTCCTAGGACCCTCAATCTATCCTTCCATCTTACAACTGGCCTTCCTCTCCTCCTAGGACCCTCAATCTATCCTTCCTTCCTACAACTGGCCTTCCTCTCCTCCTAGGACCTTCAATATATCCTTCCATCCTACATCTGGCCTTCCTCTCCTCCTAGGACCTTCAGTTTCACTCACATACACTTTCATCACAAACTTTTCACTCTTCTTTCTGTCAATATGACCAAACAACCTCAAAGTATTTTCTTTTCACCCATTCCACTACATCACACTTCACTCCTTTTGTACAAGGTCCCATGCCACCACACCTTTCATTGCTCTCACCCTCCCATCTTGTGACACCACCTGCTCCTCTTAGATCACTCATTTCCACACCACGCACACTCTTGACTGGTGTGCCCTATTCCATGTCCAAGTGTGTGATCCCAAGATCAGTGTTGGCAGGAGAATACTGTTCCTTAAACCTCTATTTACCTCCATGGACACATTCCTTCCTCTCTGTCCACGCAACAGTAGATGTTTTCCATTTAATTCTTGCAGTTGGTTCAACAGTTTATGTATTGTAATCGAGTGTTTTCAAATCTCTTTTAAACGTTGTCATTTCCATTTGTTTTAATGTTTCTTTATAAGCTACATCTTCCAACTCTGGCACCATCTTAGTTGTTATTGTTTGTATTGTTTTTAATGTGTATAGGTGTGTTTAGCTAGTGTTAGCATACAGGATAGGAGGTAAGCTGGAATTGTTTTGTCTGTTGTAATCCCACAGTAAATATAGTGTAAAATAACAATGCAGTACATCTCTTTACACCATGACCCTCCCAGTGTTCTGGACAGATTAATGGTTGTCATGAAGTTATATATACAGTCGGGCCCCGAAGGGTGCGGACGGTACCGGTTTGGCACTTTTGTTCAAAGCAAGGATCTTATACAGAAGGATATACAGCCCAACGTTAAAGTTTGGATGACGGTCGACGGTGGCGCCATCTGACAGGATGCAGTAGTAACTAAATTTTTTTTAGGGGTGTCTTAGATATTTTTAATTATTCAGTTTTTTTTTTCGCCGCCTTACTAATCTGGATTTTACAAGGTTAGAATAGCAATATATATATATATTTTTTTTTATTTTCATTATAGATTACAACCATATAATTTGTATACCATGCATGCAAACTACTGAAGTAATGGAAGCACTAAAAACATAATTTTGAAAATTTTATAAATAAGAATGATAATGTGGCAGATTTCATAAGTGCAGTGTTGCTGTCACAATTGGCGTTGCATTATGTTATGGAAAGCAAGTACAAAGGAAGCTAACAAATATTTCAAACATAATGATTCCAAAAGAAATACTAAATATGGCAAAAAGGAGAGACACGGCTTTCTGCAGTTTGATCACATCCCTGAATGCACAAGTTCCTTACAAGATGTGATATATCAAAAAGCAGATTATAGTAACATGATTGAGGGATTGAACAAGCAAGCAGGCAGTGTGTGTAGCTTTCTGCCGTGACCATTCCCTTGGATGTTCCTAGGAAAAATGAGGCGTCGGAGACTACAGATACAATAGATATATAAACATGGAAGCCCATATAACAGGTTGTGGAGTGATGGAATGCAAGACTGGAAGTGACAGTAAAGTGTGGGAGAGGAGGGAAAGAGTGGTGTGGTGTGGAGTGGTTGAGAAATGCAAGGAAGGAGAACGGAAGGGTGTGCACTCCTAATGTTTCCAAGGGTATGGGAAGGCATAGAGACATATGGATGAAGGAGTCCAGGATAGTGTGGGTAGTTGGAAAGGTAAGAATAGTGAACTATGCATGAGTGTGTGTGTGTGTGTGTGTGTGTTTCACTGTACAGTCTGCTGCTGGTCTCTCTCGAGACAGCCGGCCGTCCCCGTATGGAAAGAGCTCAGAGCTCATACTGACCAATCTTTGGGTTGGACCGAGACCACTGACACACAACACACCAGGACAACGAGGTCACAACTCCTCGATTTACATCCCGTACCTACTCACTGCTAGGTGAACAGGGGCTACACGTGAAAGGAGACACACCCAAATAATCTCCGTCCGCCCAGGGAATCGAACCCTGGCCCCCTCGGTTGTGAGCCGAGTGCGCTAACCACTACGCTAGCGAACCGTGTGGTGGGTGGGTGGGTGTGTGTGTGCACCTGTAAATGTGAGAAACGGAACAGGGTGAGAGGAGATGAAGATGTTCTGGAATGGTGTGAATGAGTTTTACGGAGACTGGGGGAGGGAGCAGGATAGTGTTATCTGGAAATACAAATGGAAGTGTTTCAAATATTGAGGTTGCAGGTGTGAAGGTCCTAACACTAGAAGAAGGTTGCTTGTACGGTGAAAGGAGTACATGTGAAGGTCCTAACACTAGAAGGTCGCTTGTATGGTGGAAGGATAAGGTTAAGGAGTACATGTGAAGGTCCTAACACTAGAAGAAGGTCGCTTGTATGGTGGAAGGATAAGGTTAAGGAGTACATGCAAGGAGAGAGTGAATGTATAGGGAGTGGTGGAGGCTCTTCTTCTGTGGCCATCTCCTTATGGGATGTTCCACGAGAGAACGAGCTTTCACAAAAAACTATAGATTGATGGAGTGAATGTTAAGAGTGAACAGTAAGCAATTGTGATGTGTATGGGAATGATACACGGTGGTAGGAAACTGTATGAACAAAAGGAAATTAAAAGAGAAGAAATGATGAAAGCAATTGCCAATTCTAAGAATGGTAAGGCAGCAGGAGTGGATGGAATTACAAATGAGATATTAATGTATAAGGAAGAGTGAGCAAATGTATGCTGAAGATCAACGAGTTAGCCTGGGAAGAAGAGAGGGTAACTGAAGACTGCATTAAAGGCTATAATTATCTACTTACAATGGGAATGGTTGTAAAAATGAATGTGAGAACTATAAACGTATAGCTGGTAAAGTCTATTTAAAGATTGAACAGGAACAGGAGATGACAGAATATAGTTGGCAAAGAAGAAGAGGAAGGGTTTAAAAAAATATAACCGATGTATGGTAGGATCTTTTCACTCAAGATGGTGGTTGGAAAATGTCAACATAAGGGAAAAAAGTGTATGCATCATTCACGTACCTTAAGAAAGTGTATGACAGAATTGATTTTATACAATGTGAGATGCAATGAAAGTGTATGGGATGGGTGGAAGCTTTTTACAATGATGCAAGTGTGTGACATTTATAGACCCAGAGGATAGGCTGTGTAGTGTTAAAATAGATGGAGAGAGAAATGAATGAGAGAAATGGATGGGGATGAAGGTTAAGGAATCACTGAGTGACAGAGGCC
>JAPQNM010000029.1:8415984-8418484 GCA_029783475.1 Metacarcinus magister | reverse complement strand
ACGAATCACAGCGAGGAACTAATGAAATGCAAACATGAGAAAGATGAAATAGGAGAAAAGGATAAGAGGAAGAGAAGGAGTAAAGGAAGAAGACGAAGGAGGGGAAGGAGGAAGTCTTGCTGTGTTACATAGAATCTCATACAAAAAATATAACTACTCGCAATGAATGGGACAAAAAAGGTGTATTATGTTAAGAAAGAGCACAAATATTGGGTGCTACTTTGGCTTGTTATCTAGGTGTCATGAATCTACTTTGGTATGCGATCTACACTTTATATTGCGATCTACGTGTCATGAATCTACTTTGGTATGCGTGTGGTATGGTATGGTGTGTGTGTGTGTGTGTGTGTGTGTGTGTGTGTGTGTGTGTGTGTGTGTGTGTGTGTGTGTGTGTGTGTGTGTGTGTGTGTGTGTGTGTGTGTGTGTGTGTGTGTGTGTGTGTGTGTGTGTGTGTGTGTGTGTGTGTGTGTGTGTGTGTGTGTGTTTTCCTGGCTCGTTTAAGTACTCTTACTGACTTGTTGGCGACGTTCTCGGCCCAACACATCCTTTGAGACTCTTATACCCACTTTATAAGCTCAAGATAATGTATGCTTCAGCGAAGCAAGTTATCTCTACGTAATAATGGATGCAATTGACGCATATCTCGCCCTTTTACTTAGAAATTTACAGCAAAATATCTGGAAATTACTCTCCTTCTTACATATTATCGTGCAAATAAAAAACAAATTTTTTTTTATTCAACACACCATAATCTTGCAGGATATTGTCTTGGTAAACCTCAAACACTTGTATTAAGACCTTACATTCCCCACTTCATCCGGTACGCTGTTCATTCAGTAAGAAACACAACCACTAAGCTGCTCTGCACCTCGTTTGACATCTCTGCTCCCTCTCTCTCCCCTTCCTTCATCACTCTGAGGACTGACTCTCCATCAGTCACCCCGCAGGTTAAGCCGCTACCAACACACTACCAACACACAACCTTTACTCTCCCTATGTCCGACTCAAGGCCCCACACCCTGCTCGTCTCCGGCAGGACACGCTAGCGCTGGTGGCCTCGTGTTCCACCCGAGCCGCCCGCCTGCACTACACGGACGGTTCGGTTGGAGAAAGAGGCACTGCGGGTGCAGCTTTTGTGTGCGGACCACAGGCTTCCGCCGTACACCACCACATTCCAAGCAGAGCTGACTGCACTGCTTGCATTCCGACATGCTAGTGAAGTTTACGTCGGAGACATACATCTTTTCACCGACTCTCTCACCTCACTGCACGCCCTCCATCACGACTCTCCGACAGACAACATCAAGCTGTTGTCTACCATCCATCAATAGCTGGCTGTTCTTTACCGGAGCGGCACTGCAATCACCTGTCACTGGCTCCCAGGGCATGTTGGTGTCGCGGGGAATGAAAGGGCCGACACTACAGCTCGACTCGCTGGTGCGGGGCCACGAGTCACTTCTACCATCCTTCGAAGCGCCTACTCCATAGAGACAGCAGTCAACAGGGCGGCGATGAAGGCCACGCGCAGCCTATTCGACACCGCGGTGGAGGAAGGGTCCCGGTCGGCATCCTGGTACGCCGCCGCAACTCAACAAGAACCACTCCTCCTTCCGCCCCGCCAGACTCCTAGTGTTGCCACACGCGTCACTCGCGTGTTCGACTCGTGTGTTCGACGCAGATACGCCAGACAGAATCAGAGCCCTGAGCCCTGCCCACACTGCTTTGTGGAGGAGGAGGACCCTGTTCACCACTACCTGCTCCGCTGTCCAGCGACACACGTCCTCTGCCCTCGTGTGGCCTGGATTCAATGGATTGAGTCCGATCACTGCAACCACACTGTCTGCACTAGTAAAAGTGTGTACAATGTATCCGCCGCCACGTTAGCTCAAACATTACCAACGCACAACATTGAGGGGCTGTAGATAGCCCGTGTGTTCCCTTGATGGTGACACGATACACAACCAACCAACCAACCTTTACTCTCCTTCACTATGGGACCAGCACACGTTCCACATACCATACAATACCATACACCTTGATGCTCTCTAACCACCCATGAGGCTCTTTACTCCACCTCACTCATGCCATTAACCACCTCACTCACTCACCACTCATGCCATTAACCACCTCACTCACTCACCATTCATGCCATTAACCACCTCACTCACTCACCACTCATGCCATTAACCACCTCACTCACTCACCACTCATGCCATTAACCACCTCACTCACTCACCACTCATGCCATTAACCACCTCACTCACTCACCACTCATGCCATTAACAGCCTCACTCACTCACCACTCATGCCATTAACCACCTAACTCACTCATCACTCATGCCATTAACCACCTCACTCACTCACCACTCATGCCATTAACAGCCTTAATCACTCACCACTCACTCACAACTCATGCCATTAACAGCCTTACTCACTCACCACTCATGCCATCAACAGCCTTACTCACTCACCACTCATGCCATTATTAGCCTTCCTCACT
>JAPQNM010000029.1:8400630-8408384 GCA_029783475.1 Metacarcinus magister | reverse complement strand
TGTGAGGAACTGCACCTGCCTCGTCTTCCCCTAATTAGTGGTTGAACTACCACTCTCGTCTGCCGGCGCTTGTTCACCACTTTTCCCCGCCACTACCCCACCCCCTTGTCCAGGGGTATGGGGGTAGTCTAACCGAGCCAAGCTCCACGCCACCGGCTTGGAGAAGGACAGAACGCCTCAGCTCTCACACCTGATAACACCTCACCACCTGCTGCTGGTTCTCAACATTTCCGAAGGCATTTCTGGAGACTTGGGCTCCCTTCCAGTGTGCCCTTCAACTGTACCTACACCATTCGACCCTTCCTGCTGTTTGAGGAGCAATCTACGTTGCCGAGTTTTGCTGTCACGCATCTCACCCTCAAAACAGCTGTACAGGGAGTTATTTGGGTGTCATACCCCTGCTCTGGTAATTGTTTACGAGCAGTTCGTCGTTGGTGATTTATTTTGGCTTCTAGCCTATTGTTTGCTATTTGTGTGTGTGTAAATATATTCGGGGTATCATACTCCATGATTTTTCTTCCCCACAACTCTATAAAAAGATAATATTAATTGGTAGTCACCTCGGCCCTGACATATTGGCGACCTCGCCAGGATAAGAACTACCAATTATTTATTATCATTTTACAGATTGTGGGTTGTTATCTAAGTCGCTGCTGCGCGCCGTTGCTGCCTGAGGCCCGGGAGTAATGTTATGAGTGTTTTGATTGCCGTCAAACTCTTGCTTTTGCCAGATTTTTGCACGTGAGGTGTTGTCTAATTTTTTTTGTTTGTTTGTGTTGTGTTCTCTGTTCGGTCTTCTCCATGTCTTCCTTTCAAGAACTGAAGGAGCAGGGTGAAACCATCGGTCTGCAGGGCAAGGAAATTGGCCAGTGGATCCTTGAACAACAGAAAAACGAAAGGGAAGAAAGACAAGCTGAGAGAGAAGAAAGACAAAGACAAGCTACGAAGGAAAGAGAAAGAGAAGAAAGACAAGCTGAGAGAGAAAGAGAAGAAAGACAAGCTGAGAAGGAGAAGAAAGACAAGCGAAAGGAAAGAGAAGAAAGACAAGCTGAGAAGGAAAGAGAAGAAAGACAAGCACAAGCTGAGAGGGAGAAAGAGATCAAGCTGGCAGAAATTGCAGCTAAAGGTAAGCCCTCAGTCCTACCATCACATGATCCTGTTTCCAGACCTAGTCTACCACCATACAAGGATGAAGAGGACATTGCCACCTATTTAACTAGGTTTGAGCGTGTGGCCGAGATGCTGGTTTTACCCAGAGATACCTTTGCCGTTCGTCTGGGTTGCCTCCTTACTGGTAAAGCTGCCGAACTCTACACGTCCCTTCCGTCATCCACCACTGAGGATTACGAGTTACTGAAGCAAGCCTTGTTAACAGGCTTCAGTAAAACTCCAGATGGCTACCGGGTGGATTTCAGGTCAAACAAGATTAGAGTAGGACAGAACTACCATCAGTTTGTTACCCAGTTATCGAGGATGTTTGATTCTTGGGTTGAGTCTTCCTCTGTGGCCAATGTTTATGCTGATTTAAGGGAGTTTATCATCTTTGACCAATTTTTGTCCTCCTTATCAGCAGAAATACGCCTATTCATCAAGGAAAGAAGGCCTACCAAGCTGAAGGACGCAATACAACTAGCGGATGACTGGGCATCCGCCCACAACGCCTATCCTAAGGTCTCTTCCAACAACAACGCTAAGAAAATCTCCCCTCTACTTGCTACTCCACTCCAGCCTCTACCTTCTCCTGGGAGTCAGACTCCCTCAACCGTGACTTGTCACAATTGTGGGGAAGCAGGACATATACGACCACGCTGTCCCAGGAATCCTCGAGCATTCAAGGATGGAACTACTACCACGCCCCCCTATAAGGTTGGATTTTGCTTAGAAGACCATAAAGTGCCTAACTTCTCAGTTACGGGGACTATTAATGGGTCATGGTCTTCCTCTATAATTAGGGATACTGGATGCTCTGGAGTTGTAATTTCTGAGGAAGCCTTGCCAGACATTGACCCATCACTCTGCCCCAAAGTACAAGTTGCTGACTATTTGGGACGCATCGACGAATTTCCTGTCGTTAAGTGTTACTTACGGTGCCCCTTTTACACTGGTTGGACAGATGCTGTAAGGGCCCCAATTAAATTTGCTAGTGCTCTAGTTGGGAATATTCCCGGAGTACAAGATCCTGATAGTCCTGATTCTCTACTCAGTAACGACAACCATCTTCTCCATAGTGACCATGACCAAGCCACCACTGACGTTTCTTCCCTACAAGATCCTCTGTTGCCTCCTGATGACTCGCCTTCGCCCGGAACTTCCCTCTCCTCTCAAGAAAAGAACAACCGCCCTTCTGGATGTCAACATCTACCACCAGTTGAGTCCTCCACTACTCAAGTGTGTGCTGTGGAGACCAGAGCCGGTCGATCTAAACGGGTCCACCCTCTTGTTCTGCCTAAGCTCCATCCTTTGACTGTAACCCCTGATGAGTTTCGTCAACTTCAGGAATCCTGTCCTTCCTTGACGTGTTTACAGTCAAAGGCTACCACTGAAGAAGTTGAGAAGGCACGGGATGGTGCCACATACCAGTTCATACATGAGGACGGCCTCCTGTACCGAAAATGTCTCTCATCGGATCACCTTCAAAAGGTAAATGGTTTATCCTTGGTTGTTCCCAGCGATTGCCGTCCTGTCATCCTACGTGTTGCTCACGAAGGTCCTTTGGCTGGACATTTCTCCCACCGGAAGACCCAGATGAAGGTATGGCAAGACTTTTATTGGCCAGGGATGTGTGCAGACATCCGGGATTACTGCCGTTCCTGCGACAAGTGTCAACGTATGTCAGCTAAGGGAAGGGTACGTCCAGTACCTCTTCAACCGTTACCTGTCGTAACTGAACCCTTCTCCAGAGTTGCCATTGACTTGGTAGATCCCTTGGCTCCACCTTCTTCTGAAGGGCACCGTCACCTTGTAACTTGCATTGATTTCTTCACTGGTTTTCCTCTTAATTACTACTTCTACTGCTACTACTATTACTACTACTATTACTATTATTATTACTACTACTACTACTACTATTACTATTATTATTATTATTACTACTACTTCTATTATTATTATTACTACTACTGCCACTACCATCACATCCATCTCCAGCACTACTACCAGGAAGAGGTTGAGCCGATGTTGAGTCAAGAAATCATCCAACCTTCAACCTCTCCACACTGCTCTCCGGTTATCATGGTCAGGAAGTCCGACGGTACGTATCGGATGGCCATTGATTACAGGTTACTCAACTCAGTTACTATTTTCCATGCTGAACCATCCTGCAGTATTGAGACAGAGCTGCATAAGTTCGTTGGTGCCGAGTTCTTCTCAGAGCTAGATTTGAGTAAGGCATATTACCAGGTTCCACTTTCTGCCAAAGCTCGACGCTTCACTGCGTTTCCCACTCACAAGGGCCTGATGGAATTTACTCGGATGCCTTTTGGTCTTGTTACGGCCTGTGCCACTTATATTCGCTTAATGAGGATTGTGCTTGCTGGCTTGGCCAATGTTTCTTTTTATTTTGATAATATTTTTGTGTATTCATCTGATTGGCCCACTCACATCTCTGCCCTCAAGTCTGTTTTAGATAGACTACAACATAACGGTCTGACTGTCAAACTTAAAAAGTGCCGGTTTGGAGCAGAGTCCATCAACTATCTGGGATTTGTTTTGTCCCGCGACCATCTTCAACCACAAGTTGGCAAGTTGACTGCCATCACCTCCATGACTCCTCCTACCACCAAGAAGTTACTCCGGAGTTTCCTAGGTTTGATATCATTTTATAAAGCTTTCATTCCTCAGGCCTCTGAGCTTACCGGCCCCCTCTCTGACTTGTTGAAGAAGCCGGTACGGGATCCCCTCCAGTGGACTGAAGATCTGCTTGAACGGTTCAAGCTGCTGAAGCAAGCCTTGACTTCGGGACCTATTCTGCGTCTTCCGGACCCCAGCCAGACCTTCGTCCTACGTACCGATGCTTCAAACTATGGATTAGGTGCTGTACTCCTTCAGTACCATGATGATCGTCCACATCCCATCTCTTACGCCAGCCGGAAACTACTTGATCGGGAACGACGATACTCTACCATCGAGAGGGAATGCCTGGCCATCGTATTCGGCATTCATAGGTTTGACTTCTATCTTCGAGGTAAGGAATTTATCCTTGAAGTAGACCACAAGCCTCTAATATACCTTCAGAAATTCAAAGGTAAAAATGATAGAATACTACGATGGGCTTTAGGTCTTCAACCCTATAAATTTAGGGTTGTTCATGTTGCCGGGACGGACAACATTGGAGCCGACCTTCTCAGCCGGCAATAGCTTTTCTTTATTTTGTTTTCCTGCACTCCAGTCTTTTACAAGTTTTGTTTCCTGCACTCAAGTATTATAAGTTTGTTTATGTCTCCTGGTCAGCTGCAGTTCTTCGACATCAGCTGTGCAGCAGATGTTTTAGTGGGGGCATGTGTGAGGAACTGCACCTGCCTCGTCTTCCCCTAATTAGTGGTTGAACTACCACTCTCGTCTGCCGGCGCTTGTTCACCACTTTTCCCCGCCACTACCCCACCCCCTTGTCCAGGGGTATGGGGGGTAGTCTAACCGAGCCAAGCTCCACGCCACCGGCTTGGAGAAGGACAGAACGCCTCAGCTCTCACACCTGACAACACCTCACCACCTGCTGCTGGTTCTCAACATTTCCGAAGGCATTTCTGGAGACTTGGGCTCCCTTCCAGTGTGCCCTTCAACTGTACCTACACCATTCGACCCTTCCTGCTGTTTGAGGAGCAATCTACGTTGCCGAGTTTTGCTGTCACGCATCTCACCCTCAAAACAGCTGTACAGGGAGTTATTTGGGTGTCATACCCCTGCTCTGGTAATTGTTTACGAGCAGTTCGTCGTTGGTGATTTATTTTGGCTTCTAGCCTATTGTTTGCTATTTGTGTGTGTGTAAATATATTCGGGGTATCATACTCCATGATTTTTCTTCCCCACAACTCTATAAAAAGATAATATTAATTGGTAGTCACCTCGGCCCTGACATATATATATATATATATATATATATATATATATATATATATATATAAATATATATATATATACATATATATACATATATATATATATATGTATATATATGTATATATATGTATATATATGTATATATATATATATATATATATATATATATATATATATATATATATATATATATAAATATATATATATAATATATATATATATATATATTTTGTGTGTGTGAGTGTGTGTGTGTGGTGTGTGTGTGTGTGTGTGTGGTGTGTGTGTGGTGTGTGTGTGTGTGTGTGGTGTGTGTGTGTGTGTGTGTGTGTGTGTGTGGGTGTGTGTGTGTGTGTGTGTGTGTGTGTGTGTGTGTGTGTGTGTGTGTGTGTGTGTGTGTGTGTGTGTGTGTGTGTGTGTGTGTGTGTGTGTGTGTGTGAGCATTGCTACTTCATGAAATTTCTGCTACCCAAATTTTCCTCTCTATTAAATTTTGAAAAGTCAAGGCCAGAGGTAAAGATTAGGAAAAATTAAAAGTAAAAGTTAAAAGAGGAGATTCGAAAAATTGAAGGTCAAGGTTACTGGTAAATATTTGTAAAAATTAAACGTCGCTATTGTTATCTTAATTGGAGTTTTATAATAATCACTACAAGGTGTATCACTCCTGTGTGTGACAAGAGTTTTGTATAATGTTAAGAGTGTAAGGACAGCAACAATTGTGTAGCTTAGGGTTGATAGCGGGAACTTAAGTAAAGAGATGAGGTCACCGTCAGGTCACAGGACCACAGCAGAGGTCACGTGCTCACTCCTTAAGTCTTAAAAACACTGATAGATAAGTGTAAAGTGAAAGAATCACACCAAGAGTGACAAGGAGATAGAGAAGGAATATATACATAGACGTTTGCTCTTAACCAGAGTTGTGGTCAGTGGGCCTCTCGTTCCGGTCACCAGCCTCGTCCGTCTCCAGGGTTGGTGAACACACGTCACCACTCTGAGTCTCCTGCTTCTCCTTTCTTACTAGGTGTTCGCCTTTACCCAGTGCACCTGTAGGTGGCGGCGGGGACCCTGACACTTGCTCATGAAGCGCATCCAATATTTTCACCAACGCTGCCAGTTTGGGGCGCTGTTCAGGGTATGACAGCTGAGTCGCCTTCATCCAACGTCTGAGTGCAGTAAAAGAGGGATGGCGGCTCAATCCTGCATCCGGCGTCACCATTTCGTACATCATGAATCCTATCATGTACACTTCACTGGCCTCACTGGTTGGATGTGTACACGTTAGGAGTTCCGGCGGTGACCATGGATAGTGTTTTGGATGTGCGATTGGCGTAATACCAAGCTTGGTGCCCACAGGGCTTGCGACACCCAAGTTAATGATGGTGGCGACGAGGCCGCTGCTCCCGTCGGACACACAAACATTATCTTTCTTATAGTCGTTGTGCGAAAATCCTGCTTATATTATGCGCTGAGCTGCCCGTGCGACCTGCAAAAATATGTTGACCTGGTCAGCCAACGGTACGTGATTTCTGAAGTATTCCACAGCGGTGTCTCCAGCAAAATGACTGATTAACTGGCAGGTCTCGACGCACACCCCAACCAGACATTGCACGTTCGCCATCTGCAACTGATGCAGAGTCTTCGCCTCGTTCAATAATTTATGGAGATCATCATTGAAAAAGGACTTAAAAACGAGCCTTTGCTGTGTGTGAGGGTCCACAACCACCGTGCAGTCGCCGAACCCACCACACCCAACAAACTCCCCTCCTGCAACAATCATGGCGTCCACTTCTCGCTTCTCAAAGACGCGCACTCCCATGTCCTTCAGTTCAAGAATGATCATCTCCTTGTCATGAACAATTTCTTGCTTAGAGATGATGGGCGTATGCTTGAACTTTTTTTATTTTGTCGCAAAGACTCGTTACAATTGGAGGTTGAGGAACACTACCTTTTCTTGGCCGGATTCCGGTGTCCATCGAACCTGTTTTCTTCAGCACCGAGACCTGCAGGGACGGTGTTCGGTTATCATTGGTGGCTTCACTGTCATCAGATAACCTTTTCTTTTTGTTACCTAATTGACACCACGATTCACTCACCATCGGAGGTGATGTTGGCCTCTTCTTTGCGCGCTGAGGCACCGTTTCAAACTTGTTTTGATCCACTGAACTGTGCTCCACCAACGATGGTTCCCGGCCAAGGAAGGACGCCACGTCGTTTGCAGTGTGCTTTCGTTTGTTTACTTTGGTGATGGATTCCTTATCTTCCGACTGGGATGTAATTTTCCTCTTCACTGCTTTGTTCCTGGCGTCCTTGCCTTGGTGTTCGTCTGAACTGTTACCTTCACTTCTTTTTACAGGAGTCATGGTGATTTGATATATAGAAAATCACAACCTTCAAAGCCATAGGTGCCTTGTATATTCAACTAGAATTTACCTCCAACCTCTACCACAGCATCTTGAACCTATATTTTTTCTAAGGAAAAGAAGATAGTGCATACAGAATTTTTCTAATTAAACTAATTAAACTCGCTGTAACAACCTTAATTTTACATCCCTTGTATTTTCAATCACTTATTCGAGTTCTGCAAACTTTGCTGATTCCTACGGTATGTAACAAATAGTGATAGAAAAAAAATAGTTGTTAAAATAGCTCGAAAAGGTAGATAGATAGTTTGCGTGTGTGTATGTATGTGTGCGTGTGTATGT
>JAPQNM010000029.1:8393130-8395630 GCA_029783475.1 Metacarcinus magister | reverse complement strand
AGGAAACTAACCTCGAGTTTTCATTAGACGGATCAGAATGTCAATATTTATGTCTTTTATATCTGATTTAAGACACGCACGCTATGCTAGTGCTGGCAACATGTTACTCGTGTAGAGGTGAATCTGTTTTATAAACCAACAACCTTTGATTGGCAACTATTGATTAAGAAAGAATATAATGTAAAGAATAATCTGTGAAACTAGATTTGCTTACAAAGTAGTGAATTTCCATTCACCTCTAGATGGGGTCTGGTGGGGAAGAGGCAGTGAAGGAGGGAGGAAAGGACGGAGGGACCAATTGTGTGTCTAATGACCCTTCGCCGTGCCCATCCACCTCACCCGCCGCCATTACAATGCACCTCATTCCCTTCCAGTTATACTTGAAGACAAGCGCACCTCAAGTGGTGGACTTATAGCTTACTCACAGACCACCAGCAAAATAAATATTAAGGGATACATGTACTTTTCATTAGTCACTTAAGAAAGGAACCATTACTGTTACTATTTGTAAAAAGTATTGTTTAAAATTAAAGTGAATGTTTCTTTTCATTAGAAGAGAGGTAGTTAGAAGGGAGGTAGTTAGAAGGGAGGTAGCAAGAAGAGAGGTAGTTAGAAGGGAGGTTGATAGAAGAGAGGTAGTTAGAAGGGAGGTAGATAGAAGGGAGGTAGTTAGATGGGAGATAGTTAGAAGAGAGGTAGTTAGAATGGAGGTAGTTAGAATGGAAGTAGTTAGAAGGGAGGTAGTTAGAAGGGAGGTAGTTAGAAGAGAGGTAGTTAGAAGGGAGGTAGATGGAAGGAAGGTAGTTAGAAGGGAGGTAGTTAGAAGGGAGGTAGTTAGAAGGGAGGTAGTTAGAAGAGAGGTAGTTAGAAGGGAGGTAGTTAGAACGGAGTTAGATACAAGAGAGGTAGTTAGAAGGGAGGTAGTTAGAAGGGAGGTAGTTAGAAGAGAGGTAGTTAGAAGGAAGGTAGATGGAACGAAGGTAGTTAGAAGGGAGGTAGTTAGAAGGGAGGTAGTTAGAAGAGAGGTAGTTAGAAGGGAGGTAGTTAGAAGGGAGGTAGTTAGAAACGAGGTAGTTAGAAGGGAGGTTGTTAGAAGGGAGGTAGGTAAAAGGGAGGTAGTTAGAAGGGAGGTAGTTAGAAGGGAGGTAGTTAGAAGAGAGGTAGTTAGAAGGGAGGTAGTTAGAAGGGAGGTAGTTAGAAACGAGGTAGTTAGAAGGGAGGTTGTTAGAAGGGAGGTAGATGGAAGGAAGGTAGTTAGAAGGGAGGTAGTTAGAAGGGAGGTAGTTAGAAGGGAGGTAGATAGAAGGGAGTTAGTTAGAAGGGAGGTAGATAGAAGGGATGTAGTTAGAAGGGAGGTAGCTAAAAGGGAGGTATAGTCAGACTCGCCCAAGAGTGTGGCTGGCGAGCGGAAACGTTCGGGAAATACCATTTTACAGGCCAGCCACGTGTCTTTTAATCCGCATTGTAGAAATGTATCAATGTAAGTAAAACCATGGCAGACATGATCAGGAAATATGCCTACACGTTTATTCATAGTATTATAATGTATGAAGAAACAGTAAACTTATAATGGATAAGATATATATAAACATATAAAGAAACGTGGCATACATATTTTACAGTGTTGCTAATAAAAAGCAGTACCTATTAATGAATTTCCCATTCGTTCTCGATAATGCATCTTATTACTCAAAAAAACTTCACATATGACATATGATGTGTCCAGATACACGATTCTGGCCTCATAAATTTTTAAAATACGAAATTGATTTGAATTTGCGCGGCAAATCTCTACACGTGGCACCACTGTAACACGGTTATTTCCCACGACCGGAACACCCCAGCCACACTCTAAGGTGTGTCTGACTATAGTTAGAAAAGAGGTAGCTAAAAGGGAGGTAGTTAGAAGGGAGGTAGTTAGAAGGGAGGTAGTTAAAAGGGAGGTAGTTAGAAGGGAGGTAGATGGAAGGGAGGTAGTTAGAAGGGAGGTAGTTAGAAGGGAGGTAGTTAGAAGGGAGGTAGTTAGAAGAGAGGTAGTTAGAAGGGAGGTAGTTAGAAGGGAGGTAGTTAGAAGAGAGGTAGTTAGAAAAGAGGTTGTTAGAAGGGAGGTAGTTAGAAGGGAGGTAGTTAGAAGGGAGGTAGTTAAAAGGGAGGTAGTTAGAAGGGATTTAGATGGAAGGGAGGTAGTTAGAAGGGAGGTAGTTAGAAGTGAGGTAGTTAGAAGGGAGTAAGTTAGAAGGGAGGTTGTTAGAAGGGAGGTAGTTAGAAGGGAGGTAGTTAGAAGGGAGGTAGGTAAAAGGGAGGTAGTTAGAAGGGAGGTAGTTAGAAGGGAGGTAGTTAGAAGAGAGGTAGTTAGAAGGGAGGTTGTTAGAAAGGAGGTAGTTAGAAGGGAGGTAGTTAGAAGGGAAGTAGTTAGAAGGGAGGTAGTTAGAAGTGAGGTAGTTAGAAGGGAGTAAGTTAGAAGGGAGGTTGTTAGAAGGGAGGTAGTTAGAAGGGAGGT